>VXBQ01009893.1:0-16061 GCA_013400175.1 Phainopepla nitens | reverse complement strand
GGGAGGGGGCAGGACACTGAGAGCAGAGGAAGGGAAGTGGCAGAGTGTTTAAAATGTGCAGGAATTGAGGAGGGATCAGCCTGGGCCTCTGCTGGCAGCCCCGAGGGGGGATGCTGAGGCACTCCAGGCAGGTCTGTGGGAGCTCCTGTGGGGTGGCAGGGCAGCCCTGGCTGCCCTCAGCCCCTGCAGGATCTGAGCTCCAGGGAGAGAAGAGCCAGGCCTTCTGAAAACTGAAACCTCAGATTTACTGTGTCCCACTTTCATAAATGGTTCCACTTTGCTGGGCTTTGCTCGTGGCTGGAGTTGCCTGCAGAGGATCTCTCTGGCTTTTTGCAAAAGTAATCCCGTGGCTCATTAGCCTTGTCGTGACTGCAGAGAAAGTGGAGCCTGAACTGAAACCTCAGCTTTAATTTGTCCCACTTTGCCAAAGCTCCTTGCTTTGTTTCCCATCCTTTATTTGATGTATCTGCCCTGGGTTGGTTTTGGAGGGGAGGGGAGCAGAGGGGGGGTCAGGGGCAGCCGAAACTGCGAGGGCAGAAGGTCAGGGGGCAGTGCTGGTGCCAGGAGAAGCTGCAGCTCCCACTGGCCTGGCACTGATCAAACCAGGGCCTGGCACCCCATGTGCTCCAGCTGCTGCATTCCTGCAGCTCGGGATCTCCCAGCTGGCACAGCAGGAAGTGGTTTGTTCCTAGCTCGAAGGAATTCGCTTGAACTGACGTGGGAAGATTGGCCAAAATTTATTTTTAAAAATCCCCAAACGCCCACTCAGGAGCTGCAGCTGGATGAAGTCACTTGAAGGGATATTGGAGGGGTAATTTATTTCTTTTCCCCCACAGAAACAAGGGGGTTTTTTTAACATTCTCCTTGTTCAGTGTAGTTTCCAGGAAGGCCAAGATGGAATATCAAGGTAGCAGCTCCTGGTGTGGATTCTGGGCTGGAGCAACTTGGCTCTGGAATTTCTGACAGGGACCTAACCTGGTGTTCTGTGTTTTTTTTCCAGTTCCTGAGGGAGCCTGGCTTGGCTGGCTTGGAGGAGCTGTACAGTCCTGCTGAGGAGGAGCCCCAGGCTCTTGTGGTTGGAGAAGGAGGGGGCCTGGAGGGGGAGGACCCTTCAGCCAACACCTCCAGGGCCAGGGCAGCCACTGAAGGGCCACCCCAGGGAGTGTCCCCTGCCCCAGGACTGGCCAGAGGCTGCTCCTGAGGTGTGGCTGCTGGCAGGACAGTCCTGAGCACAGAGCCTGGGATCACAGGACAGTCCTGAACATGGATAATCCTGAACACAGAGCTGGGATCACAGGATAATCCTGAACATGGATAATCCTGAGCACAGAGCCTGGGATCACAGGACAGTCCTGAACATGGATAATCCTGAGCACAGAGCCTGGGATCACAGGACAGTCCTGAACATGGATAATCCTGAGCACAGAGCCTGGGATCACAGGACAGTCCTGAACATGGATAATCCTGAGCACAGAGCCTGGGATCACAGGACAGTCCTGAACATGGATAATCCTGAGCACAGAGCCTGGGATCACAGGACAGTCCTGAACATGGATAATCCTGAGCACAGAGCCTGGGATCACAGGACAGTCCTGAACATGGATAATCCTGAGCACAGAGCCTGGGATCACAGGACAGTCCTGAACATGGATAATCCTGAGCACAGAGCCTGGGATCACAGGACAGTCCTGAACATGGATAATCCTGAGCACAGAGCCTGGGATCACAGGACAGTCCTGAACATGGATAATCCTGAGCACAGAGCCTGGGATCACAGGACAGTCCTGAACATGGATAATCCTGAGCACAGAGCCTGGGATCACAGGACAGTCCTGAACATGGATAATCCTGAGCACAGAGCCTGGGATCACAGGACAGTCCTGAACATGGATAATCCTGAGCACAGAGCCTGGGATCACAGGACAGTCCTGAACATGGATAATCCTGAGCACAGAGCCTGGGATCACAGGATAATCCTGAACACAGAGCCTGGGATCACAGGACAGTCCTGAACACAGAGCTGGGATCACAGGATAATCCTGAACATGGATAATCCTGAGCACAGACCCTGGGATGACAGGATAATCCTGAACACAGAGCCTGGGATGACAGGATAATCCTGAGCACAGAGCCTGGGATCACAGGACAGTCCTGGCACAGACCCTGATGCTCCAGGGCCTCTGCCCAGCTCCCCCCACCCCTTGCTCTGCCAAAAGCATGGGGAGAGGGAACATGGAAAGGAAAAGAACACTAAATTGCCTGTAGACAGGTGGATCAAAGAGGTGAATCCCCACCCCAGCTTGGAGGAATAACTGCACTTTATTGAGGTGGGATAATCTGGGATTTTTCAGGGAGTGAGGAATTGCAATGTGAATTCCATTGACACTGGTTTTGTTGCTGTTTGCAGTAACACTCCCATTATACCCATCCCTGGCTGCTTTCCTGAATCATTTTAAGTGCAGGACAAACTCAAGAGGAATTTGTGAGTACTTTCCTCAGGAGGCACCTGTGCCATGAGCCCCTCCCAGAGCTCTGCTCTTATCTGCCTCCTCCCACCCTGCTGGCAGCAGTAATCTGCTCCTGCAGCCAGGCCAGGGCCCTGCACACCACAAAGGACCTGGAAAGAATTTTGCTCTGAGTTTTCACAACGTTTATCAGTCACTTCTTGCTGACCACCAGCAGAAGAGAAGTTGGCTGAGAGTTCTGGTTTTAGTGCCTTGATGCAGAAGAGCCCAAGTTAAACCCCAACATCACCCCCTGTGGGGTCTGGAGTGTCCAATAAAGCACAAAGCACAGGTGAACCTCCTCTGTACTAAAAAAAAAATTGGGTTATTTGTTGTTTTTTTTTTTCTGGGTTTGATACAAATTGTTTAAAAAAGCAATAAGAAATGTTTTTTTTTTGTTTGAAGTGCCTGGTTGGAGGGCCCTGGCAGAGCTGAGGTGCCACTCTGCCAGCCTTTCCAGGAAGAGCCCAGGCCAGCAGCTGCCAAAAGCTTCATCAGCTTCCTTGCAGAACAGATCTGGTCTCCTGGGACGAGACAGGCTGCTGCCAAGGGAGCTGCAGGGAAGCCTGGCTCCTGTGGGAATTCAATCACCCACACTCTGAGGCTGGGCTGGGAACAAAGGGGGAACCACAGCTCACAAAAAGGAACAACCAGACTCACCCAGAGGACAGAAATAAGGTTCAACCCCGCTGGGAATATCTGTGTGTACTCCTGAATAAACCCTGCACTGCTCTTGTGTCAGCGATGGTGGTGGTAAATATTTTTACACAAACAAATAAAAAGCATTTACTGGGGGTAACTCCAGGGTTGTTGTCACTGAGCCCTCCCTGTCCCCTTGGCTTGTGCTGTGTTGGAAAAACTTAGTTTTATAGAGATGGGGGATAAAAGATTTTATTCTATTTTTAGTCTCAGAGATGGGTGAGACTGTAACAGAAGTTAGCAGATAGAAGATGTTACATGTAACACTACTCTGTTATTATTCTATCACTCTTACTATCTTTTGAAACTTGTTTCCAGTTCCATTTCTCCCTCAGCAATGTCTGTTCTGTTCCATGGCCTCTCTAAGCCAGCACAGTTTATCTCAGAGCTTGCACACAGATGTACAGGACTGTGTGAGCTTTCAGTCAAACTTGAAAAAGAATCCTCCACAAAGCCATTTCTCACAGTGCTGCAGCTGCCAGAGGGGTGGAAGTGCCATTCCCTGTGTCCTGCCCCTCCATTCCTGTCCCCAGTCCCTCTGCAGCTCTCCTGGAGCCCCTTTGGGCCCTGCCAGGGGCTCTGAGCTCTCCCTGGATCTGCTCCTGCCCAGGTGAGCCCCCCCAGCTCTCCCAGCCTGGTTTGTGTGCTCAAGTTCAAGGCCAGCTACAAGATCCTGGCACTGGGAGCAGTCACAGGGCTTAGTTCCAGGCCATGCTCCTTCCTGACTTCTCTAAAGAATCCATCAACCCTCCCCAAGCTCCTGGGCAGGAAAGCTGAGAGGCCTGAAGCCAAACCTGGCTTTGCTGTGTGGAGCAAGCCTTGTGCAGAGGTGAGTTCCTGTACAGCTGCCCCGTGAATTCACTGTTTTCAGCACTTTTCATTCATTAAAAAAGTGCTCAAAATTGACTCACTGTTTTAAGGTTGCTTTTATTGCAGCTTTCAGGGATTCCAGGCAGTGAGCAGCCCGTGGCTCCTGTGGGATGGGCTCCTCCAGCCAGGGCACAAGGGCAGCTCCAGAACTGGCCCCACTCCTGCCCCTGCAGCAATTGCCACCTGGAGCAGGTGCCACAGAGTTTCCAGTCCCCAGCACAGCATTTCCACCCAGCTCTGGCACCACTGAGGCAGCAGCTTTGATGTGGGGAAGCTGTAAAAGCCTTGGGAGCCACCCAGGGGAGAGGGAAATGCTGTAAAAACCACAGAGAAGGACTCACCCCCAGCAAATGGATCTGCAGGAACACTCCAGGGATATGAAACATCCTCAGCCTCCCTTTCTGTTTCACTGCACTGAGATGAAGCTGCATTCCAATGGTTCATTAATGGAAACAGCCATAAAATGGAAGAGATAAATGCATTTTAACTGGGGCAGGAGCAGCCCTAAAACTGGGTGTGAGTCACTCCCAGAATTTACTGAAACTTGAAATTATTACAAGGCTGGACTGTGAGCAATAAATCCATCCACATACCACTTCCTTTAAAGCAGAGAGGGAACAGGTCAGGAAAACTCATTTAGCAGCAAATATTCTTCCCCTGGAGACAGTGACACTTGCACGAGCAGCAGGACATTGCTCTGACTCATTTATTCTTTAGATCAAGTACAACTGGCATCAGTTTGTTGGAGGTTTGGTTTTTTTTAATTCTAATATCAGGAAATACATTAAATACCAACTGGTATCTCTTACACTGAGCAGCATGAAATTAATTCCAAGGACTGTGGTGCCAGCAGATGTCCTTTGTGCCAGAGCCATCACAAGTCAGAAATACTTTGCTTTTGCCATGCACAACCTGCTGAGTGTAGGGGTTGCTTAAAAACCCAGAACCTTTTACCAAAAGAAGAAGAAGAAAAAAAAAAAAAAAGCTACTTTATATTTACCTGAACAATAATATAAAATTCTTAAAATCAGCTTTTATCCCAGCAGGGCCCTTGCTCCTGGGATGGGCTCTGTCCTGTTTGCTCACTAATTGCTCACTGAAGCCTTGGACACAGGTGGAGCTGTGGGAGGTGAAACTGATGGAAAGCCATGGATTTGGAGGAGAAAGCCTGGAGATTGCAGCAGGGAAGCCTGGCAGCCTGCCATTCCCTTTGAAATGATAGATACAGTCCTTTGGACATGTTCACAAGTGTGTCCTGGGAGAGGAGCAGCTTCAGACAGAGCCTGGAATTGTCCCAGTTCCACCAGTTTGGGGAGCAAACCAAGGACAAAGCACTGTCACTTATCTACACACCAGAACCACAGGAACTGTGGGCCAGGCCAGCAGGGAGCTCAGCCCCACAGCTCTTCTGTCCTCCCAAACTTGTAGATCAGGGTGCTGAGGGGAAAAAAAAAATAAAAGAAATAAAAATCAGACCACACATAAGGTAATTTTAACCTTAATTTTAACTGTAATTTTAACCAGATTAATTTTAATTAATTAACCAGATTAATTTTAACAAGATTTAATTTTACCCTTAAATCTTGTCCTCTGCAAACCAACAGCCCAGCCCTGAATGTTCAGGCAGATCAGGATTTGGGTTTGGGGTTTGTATTTGGGTTCCTGTGCACGGTTGGAACTGTGGGAGCCAACTGAAGCTCAAACACAGCCCTTCTGAAGGAAAAGCCTGAAATTTATGAAATTCAAGGAGTCCAGAGTAGCAAGTCTCACTGGCACCTGGGAACCAGCTCAAAGTGAAGGGATGTGCTGGGATAAAACCTCAACAGTTCCACTTTTATGAACAAATCAGAAAGAATATTAAGCCTGTGGTAGATAACCAGACCCATATTACAATTTGATTTCCAAAATTCCACATGTTGTGGCTGCCCCATCCCTGGCAGTGTCCCTGCCCAGGTGGGACTGGATGGGATTTAAAGTCCCTTCCAACCCAAACCTTCTGGGATTCTAAATAAGACTTAAAAATTTCAGGCACAAAGTCTGCTTCCAGCAGTTTCCCTTTTCAACCCCAGAGGGGATTCAGGAGCTGCTGCTTCCTGCAGGAATATCCTGCAGGAATTTCCCAGAGCCCATCAGTCCAGGTCACTGCAAAGCATCTGGTGTGGGCTGGAAGGAAAAGGATCAGCCAGGAATTGAAGGAAGAAAGGAGGCGAGATGAAACTTCCAGTGCCTGATCTTGGAACTGACTCTGTTCAACACTTTCAGTGCCTTTTATTAATAAAACTCATGGACTGCAAAATGCATTCCACAGCTAACAGGAGTTATTAGGGACTCCAAATCAATTTTGGATGATAGATTTAATAACATTACTTGAAATAAACCCAGTGTGCTGTTACAAAACACACCAGCATGCTGTGACAAAAAGGAATTATCACTCTGTAACTGTGAGCTCAGGCAGTGAAAGGAAATACAGGGAATATCAAATACCAGAGGATTGAGCCATTGGTGTGAAATAGTCTGGAAAAGGGGAGCTGATTCCCCCAGCTGGCTCTGCTGGCAGTGGAGCCAAGGGATTGCAGGATACAGGTGAATGATTGCCACTCTCCAAAGAGAAATCTCTCATCCAGGAAACTCTGTGCATCCCTGGCCATGCACATTCCAGAGCTGTCCACCCACAGGGAGCAGAGACTGCTGGACCAGCAGGAGTGTGAGGGAGCAAAGAGCCTGGGCAGGCAAGTCAAACCTTGTTCCTAAGCTCTGCAGCAAAGGGAGTAGAGAACAGAGCTGCTGTTCCAGGAAAATCAGTGTATGGAAGCAGGGAAGTCCCTTTGGAAGGAGGGGAATTTGCTCAGGTAACTTACCTGAAGAATATTAATGCATTCTGGAAAAACACTGCTAATCCAGGGTACACATTAGTGTCTGCAGAGGAGGAACAGAGGAAACACTCAGTTCTTTAGTTCTGGCAGGTGGGTTTCACAGGATATTCCAGTTACTGGGAGCTGGGTTTAACAGGATATTCCAGTTACAGGGAGTTTAACAGCATATTCCAGTTACTGGGAGCTGGGTTTAAAAGAATATTCCAGTTACTGGGAGCTGGGTTTAAAAGAATATTCCAGTTACTGGGAGCTGGGTTTATCAGGATATTCCAGTTATTGGGTGTTTAACAGGATGTTCCAGTTACTGGGAGCTGGGTTTAAAAGAATATTTCAGTTACTGGGAGTTTAACAGCATACTCCAATTACTAGGAGCTGGATTTCACAGGATGTTCCAGTTACTGGGAGTTTAACAGCACATTTGAGTTACTGGGAGCTGGGTTTACCAGGATATTCCAGTTACAGGGAGTTTAACAGCACATTTGAGTTACTGGGAGCTGGGTTTACCAGGATATTCCAGTTACAGGGAGTTTAACAGCACATTTGAGTTACTGGGAGCTGGGTTTACCAGGATATTCCAGTTACAGGGAGTTTAACAGCACATTTGAGTTACTGGGAGCTGGGTTTACCAGGATATTCCAGTTACAGGGAGTTTAACAGCACATTTGAGTTACTGGGAGCTGGGTTTACCAGGATATTCCAGTTACAGGGAGTTTAACAGCACATTTGAGTTACTGGGAGCTGGGTTTACCAGGATATTCCAGTTACAGGGAGTTTAACAGCACATTTGAGTTACTGGGAGCTGGGTTTACCAGGATATTCCAGTTACAGGGAGTTTAACAGCACATTTGAGTTACTGGGAGCTGGGTTTACCAGGATATTCCAGTTACAGGGAGTTTAACAGCACATTTGAGTTACTGGGAGCTGGGTTTACCAGGATATTCCAGTTACAGGGAGTTTAACAGCACATTTGAGTTACTGGGAGCTGGGTTTACCAGGATATTCCAGTATCAGTCTCAGACTAAAACCTGGATGCTGTGGCTCAGATTTTCCAGAGACCACAGGCTTCCATCCCTGTGAATTTCCTGCCAAAAGCTGGCAGGAAAATCACTTTCCTAGAGGAGAAAACACCCAGACTTACTCTGTGTCACATATGCTCCAAAGAGGATCCACATGGAAGCAATGAGGGATCCAAACATCAACATGAAGCCAATGAAGAGCCAGATCCGAGCCCCTGCATGGAAGAGAGAAATTTGGATTTTTATCCACGGGGCCAGGCAATCCAGCTGCTCCTCTGGGAGGATGGAGCACATGATCTCACCAAAGGCACAAAGGGAAAGGATTAAACCCAAGGATCAAGGACAAAATCCACCTGCTCAGTCATTGGGAAGGAAAAATATTGCTGTGCAAAGGTTCTCTGGAGCTGGATGATGAACACTACACAAAAAAGCACCACAGGCCACTTCACACAGCAGCAAATCCCATTTTACAAATCCAAAATATACAAATCTCATGGAAAAGGCTGCTGGGATCCACGTGGGAAGCAGAAAGGACAGCAGGCCCAGGGACACCCACAGTGACACAGAGGAAATGGAAATTTTGTGACACATCTCTAGGGAATGATGTGATTCTGAAATCTGAATCTGTGATTCTGAATCTGAAATCAGGAACTGGTTTCTCCCAGCAGCTACCCAGGATTTGCAGGGAAAGTTTAGGAAACCAAGACATCCAGAAGTTGAATTTCACCAAGTTCCCTTTTTAACAAAGCCAGCACTTATCTCCAAGGGTTAATTCTTCACAGAAATTAATTCACAGAAGTTGTCTCCTACTCCTTATCTTCTGATTATTTCTTCCACTTGGAAAAAAACCCCAGCAGGTAAATGACCAGTCCTTCACCTGAGCAGGATTTGTAGAGTTAAATTTACCTGTTCTCCCTAAGCATCCATCAGTGTAGCTGTCTCCTCTCACCTGTGCATTTGATACAGCATTTATCCTGGGGGCAAAAAAAGGAGATTCACTTCAGATTACAGAAAATCCATGGAGAATTCTAAGTAAAACTCCAACTCTTTTTTTTTTTTTTTTTTTTTTTTAAAATGTGACAAATTCTGGGAAAATTCTCTGGCATTCTGTGTAGTCACAAATCCCAAATCACCCTTTCTTCTTGCCAATATTGAGTGATTCAGTAAAAGTTGTTACTTTTATTTACATCTCAATGACAAAAGCCAGGCTATTGTTCCTATTTGAGGAAGTTTTGGTCAAGGAACAGCCATAAAAATGGTAAAAACAGAGGGAAATGGCAGCCAGCTGCTTGATGCTGAGGTAAATATTGGATTGTCCATCCCTGGAATTGTCCCAGGCCAGGCTGGACAGGGCTTGGAGCAGCTGGGACAGCGGGAGGTGGCACTGGGTGGGCTCTGAGGTCCCTCCCAACCCAAAGCACTCCCTGATCCCCTGGCTGCTCCCTGCTGGGCACCCTGGCAGGACAGGCTGGGGGCTCCTGGTGTTGCAGGGCAGGGCTCCCTGTCCCCAGCACTCACATGAAGAAGGCCAGCGTGGAGAAGACCCCGCAGGTGTGGAAGGCGTGGTTCAGCTGCTCCGGCTTGGGGTAAACCACGGCAGCATCAATCATGATCCACCAGCCTGTGAAAAACTGGGCACACACACACACACACACACAGGGGTGAGCCTGGGGGGCACAGAAAGCAGGGAGCAGGGCACAGCACAGCTCAGCTGGCCTCTGACAAGCAGCAGTGCTTCTGGAAAGGGGTTTGAATGCGTCCCCTGGGCAGCGTCTGCACAAATCTCAGCTGTTTCCAGAGGAGAGTTTGGCAATCAGCCACACCTTCTGTTCAAATTAAGGAGTGGGTAGGGATAAATTGATGTGGCTGCCCCTGGGATCCCTGTCCCAGGCCAGGCTGGACTTTGGGAGCAGCCTGGGACAGTGGGAGGTGTCCCTGCCATGGCAGGGGTGGCCCTGGGTGGGCTCTGAGGTCCCTCCCAACCCAAACCCTTCTGGGATTCTATGAAATTCCCCTGTGCAACTTCTGTGAAATTCCTTGTTCCCCTTAAGAACAAGAACCCAGACTCTAAACACACATGAGATGCAGAACAGAGCAGTTCTAACAGATCCAATTCTGCAGGAAATCCACAAGGAACTTTTTTCAGGAAGACAGAGCAGAACTGGTTCATGATGAGCAGCGTCAGGGCACTTGTGCAAACGCTGCTGCCAACCCCACAGTGACCCCTGGAGGGAACAGGCTGGATTTGGGGAAGTTAGGAGGGAGAACTGACAGAACTTGGGGCACAAATGTGACTGTTTGTGGGTCCCCTGATGCCTGAAGTTTTAGCTTTTATATTTTCCAGGTTCTGCACTGCATTGGTGTGTGACTCTGAGCTTCGCAGAAGGTGTTGGCAAGTTCTCCTCACAGCTCAGTCACACAGAACAATCCTTTCCCAGCCCCTGAAGTGAGAAGCTCCAGGCCCAAAAAGTGCAAACAGCAGGAAATTGAGGACAGCAAACTGGGAGGGTGGGACTGCAGAACCTGGAGTTGGAATTGGACAATGAACCCCAACGTGGAAATGGAGCAAAACTTATAAAAGTGTGAAAACTCATGACCCAGAGTCCATCTTGAGTCCACCTTGGATCCATCGTGGGTGGAGCCACGGCTGGGCTCTTTCACTGCCCAGGGTGGATCCTTTGAAGGCCTTTAACTAAATCCCTTTGTTAAACAATAAATCCCCACTTTATTGCTGTAGCTCAGCCCAGCCTGTGGGCCCCACTCACCAGCACGCCGGCCACGATGGAGGCGATGGCGTTGCGGCGCTCGCTCCAGTCGATGCACTCGCACTCGGGCCAGCGGAAATTGTCCAGGAACCCTGCCATGGCCACAGCCCTCACTGCCCTGGCCACAGCTCACTGCCCTGGCCACAGCTCACACTGCCCTGGCCACAGCTCACTGCTCTGGCCACAGCTCACACTGCCCTGGCCACAGCTCACACTGCCCTGGCCACAGCTCACTGCTCTGGCCACTGCTCCCACTGCCCTGGCTGCAGTTTTCACTGCCCTGGCCACAGCTCACTGCCCTGGCCACAGCTCACACTGCTCTGGCTGCAGTTTTCACTGCCCCAGCCACACTTTTTACTACCCTGGCCACAGTCTTCACTCCTCTGGCCACGGCTCTCCCTGCCCTGGCCACATCCCACGCCTCCCTGGCCACGGTTTTCACTGCCCTGGCCACGGCTCAGGCTCTCAGCTCTCACTGCTGAGCTCTTCCATCCACAGCCGCTCCTGAGAGCCTGAAACACAGCCAAGGGTGAGGTGAGAATCAGTCAGGAATGTCTCAGACGTTGGACAGCTCTCATGAGTTACAGCCTGGGGGTTTGTACACAATTCAGGTTTTTCTACAGAACCTGCCACTTCTATATCTCAATTTGCCCCACCAATATGTGCTGGTTTTCTGCATTAATTTATTTTTTTAGTAAGGAAGGAAAGGAATTAGTAATGTAAATAATCCCCTTGGCAGGTTCCTTTAGACCTGACAAAAGCCAATCAGTGCCTAAGTTTAAATACTGACACATTGTCAGACCAATGAAAAGTCAGAGGTGCCTTTGTGAACACACAAAAACTCCAGGAAATTCCCTCTTTTCCTCTTCTGGCTCTCACAGGTAACAGGGTCTGGCAGGAGAGGAAATGAGATTATTTTACAGCCCTGCCAACCCAAACCATTCCATGATAAACTCTACTGATGCTGTATTGAGCTACATTCACAGAAAAACCTCCCTTACAAAAGAAAATCACCACACTACCCAAAAGCCCGTGGCAGAACTTGGTCTTTAAGCCATGCCAAGGAGCCTCAATTAAATACAAATATTTCCAGTCTCCAGTCTAACAGATAATATGATTTATGCCTTTTTTAGCACAGAGAAAAAGAGCCCAACTCAGCAAATCATCTGATTCTGAGGGTAAAGAAGGTCTCAGTGCACTGACAGAAGGTCACAGGGACCCTCAAATATGGGAAGAGGAAAGGCAAGTTAATTAACTGGCTCACAGCTGCTGTTAGCACCATGCTAATTGGGTTTAGTATTGTCAACTACTGCCTTTCCCAACCTGCCATGATTCATCTCCAGCCACTTAGTAAAGACTAACAAAAATGTCCTTCAGTGTGACAACACACACTGATGGAGAAAGTTTTTTGGTTGATAACAGCAGTGGAAGAAGTGGAATAAAAAAAAAAAATCAATAAATAAACAGTTTGTCTATGCTACAAACACAGGTCACCTCCTGCGAACAAGATCCAAGTTTGTCCTCCAGAATCCAGCCCCAGAAACCCACACTTGTGATGCCACTCCAAATAATAAAATCAATCAGGCGATTTCCAAAGTTATTTTAATTTGTGCAGCATCTGGGCTCAGCCATCTGGTGACTCTCCTCAGTGACACCTTTCCCTGGCAAAGGCCAAATCTCTGCTCAGCCCACAGCTCTCACAGGGAATCCCAGTGCTGTGCTCCTGCAGAATTCCAGGATCATCAGGGTGGGAAGATCTCACCTTTGAGATCATCCAGTGCCACCCAGAATCACCCCCAAGGGCCACATCCAGAAACTCCTGAGCACTCCCACAGACAGGGGCTCCAAACCTCCCTGGGCAGCTCATCCTGAGGCCTGACCACTCTGTGAGGGAAAAACTGTTTCTAATTTCTGATCTCAGCCTCCCCTGGTGCAATTTGAGGCCGTTTCCTCTCATTCTGTCACTTGGGACACGGCAGCAGAGCCCGACCCCCCCTCAGTGCCCCTCCTGGCAGGGACTTGTGCAGAGCCACAAGGGCCCCCTGAGCCTCCTTTGCTCCAGGCTGAGCCTTCCCAGCTCCTCAGGAATTCTCCAGCCCCTTCCCAGCTCCCTCAGCTGAATTAGAACTCCTCCAAAAGCCCTTCCTCATCTTCCACTCTTAAATGGCTCCACTTTTTCTGTTCCTCTTCAGAGCAGAGCTGTGTCTGTGCCTGTCCTGCAGCAATTCCTGCTCTCCCCTCCCAGTTCCTCACCCACCCACACTGGAACTCACAGCTCCTGCTGCTGTCCCCAGTGTGGGGCTGAGGGTCCTTGCAGGCAAACAGAGAACCCTGGACTGGTTTGGGTTGGGAGGGACCCTAAATCCCTCCCAGTGCCACCCCTGCCATGGCAGGGACACCTGCCACTGTCCCAGGGTGTCCCAGCCCCAGTGTCCAGCCTGGCCTGGGGCACTGCCAGGGATCCAGGGGCAGCCCCAGCTGCTCTGGGCACCCTGAACACAGAACAGGGATGGCCCAAAAGGGCTGGGCCACTCCTCACAAGGAGTTCAAGAAATCCAGTTTAAAAATCCTGGATTGAATATGCCAGAGAAAAGAAACCCAGATGGAGGGGAGGGAAGAGACCCTCCCAAGGGAGCTCAGCAGAACATCCCTGTGGGAAGAAGGGGCCACGAGGTGACAGTGGACACGGGCACTCAGAGCCAGAGGTGCCCTGGGCTGGGGAACAAGGAGCAGGAAAGGGGCTGGGATTGTGTCCCTGAGCCCCCTGAGGTGTGACCCCACCTGCAGAGCTGCCCCAGCCCTGGGCCCAGCACAGGAGGAGCTGGAGCTGCTGCAGAGAGCCCAGAGGAGGCTCCAGGATGAGCAGAGGATGGAGCAGCTCTGCTGGCAGGAAAGGCTGGCACAGCTGCCATNCCCTGGCACAGCTGGGGCTGCCCCTGGATCCCTGGATCCCTTGGACAGTGGGAGCTGTCCCTGCCATGGTTTGTGCTGGGATGGGATGAGCTTTAAGGTGCCTCCCAACCCAATCACTCCACGATGCAAAGGAATGTTTTCCACAGGAAAAAAAAAGGAAGAAAACAATAAACTGCCTTTAGAAAAAGCAGCCCCACTGCCAAGCTGAGGCTCCAGAGGCAGCACAGGAGCCAGGCTGAAGTCTGTCCCCAGGAGGATTAACAGGGACAACAGCCCCAGGCTCCTCCTGCTGCACACACACCTCTGCTGGAGTCCAGGGCACAGGAAATTTTTCTCTGCCTGTCCTCAGGGGTCTTTTTCCCCTCAAGAGAGCACAGCTTTTAGTCTCTGGCCATAGAAAAAGCTTCCAGGACTTTAGAATGAGCTGAGTGTGTGAAACAGATGATATTGTAGTTTTGTGAGTGTGTGCAATAGAAAATATTATAGTTTATCACACGGTGAAAACATAGGTTTTAGGTTTCTTTAGTATAGAGACAGATGAAAGACAAAGCTGGAGGACTTTAGATGCTAACTTAATTTCTCCTTCTTCTTCATCTACTCCATTTTCTACAATGTTAGTAGCACAAAGTAATTAGTTAAACAAAACCACAATGCAGCTATTACGTGGCTAACAAATAATTAGTTATTAATAATAGAAAAAAGTATGTTTTAAGTACATTATAAAAGTTAATTAGATATCTTATCTATATAAAAATCCTTAAAACCAAACATTTTATGTCTTACTGGCACATATCTCTAAAGTGTGCAAAGCCTGTTGTTACCCAGTAAACTAATAAAAGAATTAATAAACAACTAAAAAACCAAAGCCAGCGAGTCCCACTCGTCCCATTTTTAACCCTGGCACGAGACATGTCAGAGGTTTCCCTACCAAAAACCCCAAGTGGGGTTTTTAGTTCCTAAAAGCTGGTGGAGGCAGACTCAGCTGGAACTCCCCACCTGGAGAAAGGTGCAGAACTCACTGTCTGGTTGAAACCCTCCCAGCTGCCAGGGAGGAAAGAGGCACAGCCCTTGGCATTCCCTGTCCTTCAGTGCCCTTCCCACCCTCAGCCTCCTGCCCTGTCCCAAGGGCACGCAGGAACACTCCCCACTCCTGTCCAGCGGACAAAAACACATCTGCAGGAACAAACTGGAGGCTCTGAACCGAGCTCTGGACAAACTGAGCACGAGGGGAGCTGTAAAAACCAGCCCTGAGATGAAACCCACTGCTCTGCCATGCTGTCAGCAGCCCAACGTTTTCACCTGGAAACCAGCTTTGCTCCCCCAAAACGAGCTGGTTCCACCTCGACAAAACACTGAAAGCGGTTGCAAGGAAACACAAAAAGCCTGCAGGAAGGAAAAATGCCCTAACGTGGAATACCATGGGGTTAGTAAAGAACAGAAATCCCTGTTTCCAGAGAAGAGGGGGAAAGGCAGAAGGAGAAAGGGAAGAAACTTAAAAGTCCTGAAGAATATTCAAGTTTTCCTTGAAGAAGATGCACCTTCCACAAGCAACTCATCAGAATCTCCTGCAGGTCACACATTTCCCCACGTGCACAGAGGATAAAAAGTGCATCAGGAGCTCATGTGAACACTTCTGTTACACCCACTTTCATTTCCCCACTTATTTCAGCGATTTCCTGCAGTTTCACTTTCAATTCCCCCTATTCCCCAGCACCGGGCTCTGCTGCCTAATTTTTGAGCATTACAGAAAGGCGAGAGCAAAGAAAGGAAGTTTTAAATGAATTTACACAAAAACGACGCTGTGTGGCAAACTTATTAAAAAGTGCTATTAATTATATTTACGTTCCTTAGGAGGCTCCATCCCTGGCAGTGTCCAAGGCAGTGTCCCAGGCCAGGCTGGAGCAGCCTGGGACAGTGGGAGCTGTCCCTGCCATGGCAGGGGTGCCACTGGCTGGATTTAAGGTCCCTCACAGCCCAAACCATGACTTTTCCCTTTACAGGAATACGCTGCTCAGCCCCAAACCCGCCCGCAGCGAGGGTTCTTTAAGAGCTCTATTAAAGTTTGAAGACTTGAGGAGGCAGGAGGAAACGAAAAACAAAAAACAAACCCCAGTATTTCGCGATTCCCCGGAGGCCGATTTTGGCTGCAGGCTGCCCCGGGGGCATCGCGGTGGGACCGGGCCTGGCGGGGCAGGACGGGCCGCGGCCCCGCCGGAATCGCTACGGCGATTGTTAGTCAGACAAAACAAAGAGTTTTTTTCCCTTTAGCTTCGCCTAGGGACCCCAGCGGTGCGCCCTCAGGGCCGGACAATCCGTGACACGCGGGGACGTGCCGGGGTCCCCCAGGGGAGCGGCTCGGGGTCCCTCCCGGAGCGGGTCCCGCTCCCTATCCCCTTCCCCATCCCGGTGCCGGTCCCGGTC
>VXBQ01009883.1:826405-986834 GCA_013400175.1 Phainopepla nitens | reverse complement strand
GGCTCGGCGCCCTCAGGCCGCCCGTGCCGGCCGAGCGGTGGGATGAGCTGTGGGACAAGCGAGAAATAGCGGGGAGAAGGCTGCTCGGTACCGTTCCCATTGCCGACGTGGCCCTCGGCGCCTCACTAAGTGTCGGGGGCGGTGAGGGAACGCGGAGGAGAGGGGGTCGTGGTTGACGTGACTCTTTTGTCTCCGCAGTTCTTAAAAAACAAGATGGGAAAGACAGAGAAGGCGGCCGTCCCCTACGGCCAGCCCGTTCACAGCTTACACCTGTGTGAACAACCAAAGATGAACAGGCAGAAGAATAAGTGTAACACGCCAGTGACGAAGATCGCCTCGGCGAAAAAGATCGAGAACTTTTGGCAGGATTCTGTGTCGCCGGAAATAGTTCAGAAGCAGGAGAAAAAGCCACTTAAAAACACAGAAAACTTCAGAAATGCCAAGTCCAAGAAACCTGTCACCCTAAATGAAGTGAGCCAAAAAGAAAATTACGCTGGGGCAAAGTTTAGCGACCCACCATCTCCCAGTGTCCTTCCAAAGCCTCCCAGCCACTGGGTGGGTGGCACACCTGAACTGTCTGACCAAAACAGGGAGTTGATGGCGGTCCATTTGAAAACTCTCCTAAAAGTCCAAGCGTAGTTTCCAAGATCTCTTGAGTAATTGGCAAAGAAAACTCCATCCAGGAAACTTAAACATGCCTTGTTGCAACAAAAATTGCAAAAGACTGTCAAGTCTTAAAATCACATAAAAAAAAAAAATCCTTGTATTATATTTTTTATGGTTGTGTAAATAGTGTACATCTTGTATTATGTGTATATTCTTGTTCATACTTTGAGAGGTACATTTTAGTTTTGTTATGAAAGGATGTATTTTGCACTGCCTGATTGGTAGATGTCTTGTATATAAAATATGGACAATTTTATGTGTGTGCTTGACACATGAAGACTTGACTTGCTTTGCACAAGGTAATGAAAATTTTGGAAGGAGAGTACAGCTTTCTGATTAAGGTTCCAGATCAAATGTGAATGTTCTATTCGTGCACTACTGACAATAGTTTTACATTTGTCTCCCAATCAAGTATAAACATGGAATTTTCATACAACTGTGAAGTTTTGCCCTCTGCTCTGGAAACTATCTGGAATTCCTGTTCATCTGTTCGTTTTTAAAATTAACTGGAATTTGACTAAAGTTCCGACCCACCAATTTGAGCACTGCTGATTTCATTAAAGAAGTTTAAAAAAAAAAAAAACCAACAAGAAAAAGAGCAGAGCTTTCTGCCAAAAATTCAATTGGTCACTAAAAAATTTAATAAAACAATTTGGCCTCCCCTTATACCTGTCTCTATTTTTCTTTGAGTGTGTGTCAGTCAATTCAAGTATGTGAGTTTAAAATCACGTGATTGACTTTCAGTGCATCAGTAGAAATACTTAATATTTTAACTGTCTCGGGCAAAATTAAATAGCTTCACCGAGAATTCATTATTTCTTAAAAAAAAAAAAGAAAAAAAGTCACCTTTGTGACAAGTCCTTGTAGGATTGTTTTGTTTGTTGAAAACGGAGATTTCAGGCAAATTGGGCAGTTAGACATTGAAATTCATGTGGTAATGCTTTCAAATGTTTTCACAGTAAGTGACTACTAAGTTAAAGTCAATACTGAAAAGTAGCATGACAGAAAATGAATGGAGCAAGTAGAATTTTGTATTTTTCACCATGTTTGTCTCTTGCTCATAGCTGTGCTGGAAAATACATTCCCCTGACTTAAAATTTTTTAAGGAATTGGACTGTGGATTAGTCTGACAGGCATGTTGGGGAGGTAACAGATTTGCAGTTACTTTCCTAATCTAGTATTTAAGTAAGATTAATATTAGGAAGTATGTGAAATTTACATAAGATAGAAAAGCACTTTTAAGTATTTATTTAGGTTTCTAGATCCACTAAAAAAAGCACGCTCTCTGTGCTGCGGCGTCCTGGGAGAGGAGAGGCACGCAGGAAGGAAAGGGCTGCCGGTGTGCGGCGGAGGTGGCTCCAAGCAGCCTTGGCAGAGATGGAAATCAGGCGGCGTGAGGCGTGTGGGGGGCGCCGCTGCTGCAGCTTCGATGTGCAGCATCGCCTCGTTCCGCACGGGGCAATTGGCAGGGTTCATCTGTACTGCCCTGACGTGAGCTTGGTCAAAAAGCTCAAAAACTACGGGTCTTTTGGCTTGCTTATAGATGTCAGTGCTGTAGTTGTAAAATTAGGCTGTTTCGGTATAGATGTTCTAAAGTAAGAGTTGATAGAAATTTTTTGGCTTACCCCAAAGAATTAGAGGTTCACTGTCTTGCAAAAGCGACTGGTGTTGGTGTATGTGAGGTCAATGTGTGGCTTCAACAACCCTGTTTCCTGTATAATCTAAATACTCCATAATTAGGGGCCCCCATCTTCTAGTCTAAAACACAAAACCCCTCCTGATTTTGTGTTTGTAGGATTTTTTTTTTTTTAATTAAAAGTATTAGGGCAAAGAAGAATTCCACTGGAATTTCGCCGAGGATGACTCAAGGACACCGTAAGTCCCATTTTGCTGTATGTGGTAAATGCTGTATTGATCTGCCGTTCTGCCTTCCCCCCCTTTTTTTCCTTCCTCTGCTCCTTTTTTTCTTTTGCCTGAGTGTCACCCAAGTGCAAAGCAAAATGCCTTGGTAATTGCCCATCACGTTAGGCGGTGGTTAATTTTGTCTGGTCACCGCGAATATTGCTGACTAGCTTGACAAGAGGGAGTTTCCATCAGCCGGTGGGTTGCCGTTGTTTAGAAGGATGTGTCCTTTTTCCTCCCTGATTATTATCCCATTACCATCAGCCTCTTCCTTACCCTTCGGCGCTGACAGAATGCTAGCTCTGATCCCGGATAAAATTTATCAATGTCGCGTACCTCTTTGTTCCTGCCCCGATTTGCCAACACTTCCCTCAGGGTTAAAGAATTCATTAAACGTTAATTGCCAGCACTTCTCAGCTCCTCAGTCCGTTCTTTGAGAGCTGGTGGTTGTGACCTGAAGTGCGGGGAACTTAAAACTTCCCGTAACTTGTTGGACCGTAAAGTGTTAAGATAACAATCTGGTCTTTGTAAAAAGTAGCAAAAAACAAAGCTTATTTAGCACACAGCTGTGTCAATGATCCGGCAGAAGTGTTGGGGCACTTCACGTTTCTCTCTTCCCGAGATCTTTGGGCTGAGCCCCCTCCTGCACAATGGACTGGTTGTATGTTAGGCCTAAGTGCAACATACACGTCAACATGACCAGCTAAGAATCAGAACGTGGTCATCTTAACTTGTGACTTCCCTGCGTTTTTTCCTATTTGTTTCTACAATATCATCTTACAGGGATTTTCACTCTCAAGACTTCCTTCACTTTAAGAGACTCCTTATGCCAGTGCCCTGAAGAGGAGCCATTGTATTACGTGAACGTACTTTTTTTTTTCAGTTCAGAGCCTGCAAAACATTAGTGTCATATTTGGAGCGCTTGTTTGCAGTGTAATATAAAATTAGGGGGTGACACTGAGAGAGTGACCGGCCTTTAAGGAAGAAATCGAACAGAATTAGTGGATGTGTTATCAGCTAGTCATGTGTCTGCTGTACAGGAATTAAATAAATTGCTTATTAAATCTTCTGAGGTCATCAGAGAAACTGAACACTAGCACTTCAGTTAGATAATGGAAATCCTTTTTTGTTTAAAAGTTCAGTGCAATGCTGTGCAGAACTGCAGGACTATCAGCTGAGAGTTAACTACCACCTTTCTTTTAAACAGTTAAATGTTATGCATTGATGGTCCTGAAAAATTAGCTCTCATGGAGGACAGAAATATCTGTTGTTGGGTTCTCATGCGTGGCTAAGGCTCAGGCCATTAGACAGCTTCATTAATAATGGCTGGCTTGGTGCTCTACTAGGGCTAAAATATTTCTGCCTCCTAGTGCAACAGGAGCTAGAAATCCTATGTGCATTTGGATTCTATTACACCAGGATCTCTTCAGAGATTTTGCTGAATTCTGTTGAGTACTTAAGCAATCTGCTTAAGTAGAGGGAGACTGTAAATTTAATTTTATTCCATCTGATTAATTTTTTATCCGAGGCATGTCATTTTAAGCAGTACTTTAATTATTTTCAGATTTTTTTAGGCTTTTGCATTATAAAACATTTGATAACTGTCACACTTGAGGATTTTTTTCTTCTTTACACAGTTTTGAAATCAAGTACAAAGCTTTATAGATTATATGAAGCCTGAAGATTATAGATTATGTTTCACTGTAATTTTGAAAATAAGTTCACCTTTATTTTATACATAGAGTCATAGAATCATAGAATGGCTTGGGTTGGAAGGAGCCTTAAAGATCATCTAGTTGTAACCCCGTTGCCATGGGCAGGGACACTCCTCTAGACCAGGTTGTTCAAGGCCCATCCAGCCTGGCCTGGAGCACCTCCAGGGATGGGGCATCCCCAGCTTTCTCTGGATAATCTGTTCTCACCACCTTTATAGCAAAGAACTTCATCCTAATATCTAATCTAAACCTACTCTCAGTTTGAAGCCGTTCCCCCTTGTCCTGTCCCTGTATGCCCTTGTAAAAAGTCCCTCTCCATCTTTCTTGTTGGTTCCTTTCAGGTTCTGGAAGGAAAGTCTTGACACTTCCATTATGCAGTTAAACACATGCCTTATTTTCTTCTACAACGTCTTGTGCTCTTTGAATTTTGATTTTACAATGTGTTCTTTAAATTTTTTTTTTCATATTATATGCTTGAATTTTTTAAGGGGATTTATTTTCTGTTGTAATTTCTAAGATGGTTTTCTGTTACGAGTAGGCTGGTTCTTACCCGAAAGAGGTAAGAAGTAAAGTTGTAAAATGTAAACATTTACTGTGAAAAACTGATGCTACCTTGTTGAACAGGAACCACAGTGTTAAATATTTTTGATAGCAAGAAATAAATACTGAGTTGCTGTTTCACTAGAAAAGATTGATGAAGGAGAAATACGTTATCCAATAAAAGGAACTAAGTGCTGAAGTCGAGCAATAGAATGTTATCAGCAATTTTGAGCTGTGAACTTTCTGGCTTGCTTTGAGAGTGTAGGAGAATGTTATCAGACCTAAGACAGGAAGGTCAACAATTCTGCTGAATTTGAAAAAGTTTCCTGAGCAATTAATTTGCACAACAAACATGTCCTAGCAGAGTGTCCCCCTGTGATGAAGTCAGCATTCCTCTTTATTTCCCATGGGGTAATGAGATCTCATTTGTTCAACTCCCAGAAAACAGATCTTTAGGTTTTGCAAAGCCCTGACTCTCTTGGAAGGGTGCATTGGTATTTTTATTTAACCTTAGCCTAGTGACATTACTACAAATGTGTGGCAGATGCATCACTTAGTCTGAGTGGTTCATAAACCCTTGTCTTCAGTTTGAGAACTAGGAAGTTGTGTGCACTTACAGTGTGGGTTGTCAGTGGTGAGTAAACTGGTGATTTCCCTAAATTATACCAGGAAGAGGAAGTGTTTGGGGATCCAGGACTTTTCTCGTACTTACATAGTCAGACTTTGCTGATTCTTTTGTTGTAGTTCAGTAAGAGGCTGTATGTATTTCAAGAAGTGGTGTAATCATCACGGCCCTTGTGCCATTCTTAAGGTCATAAAACTAAAGGTTTTGAGGAGATTGCTGTTTGTATTGAAGATGCCATTTGCTCCTTTAATGAAGCAGTGTGCTTTCAAAGTAGGCCTTTGAACCCTTTAATTTGCCAGTGTCCTTATAAGTGGTGATGGCAATGGCCATCAAAATAAAATTTACTTTGTTTTTCATTTCCTGAAACAAGACCTAGAGCTACATTTAATAAAGGGCTTAATATAAAGAGTCAGGCTTTCCTCTAGTTTCTCTCATCACCCGATTCTTGTGTTCTTTACTGCCTAGTGACATAGCTGCACGACAGAGAATAAGGTGTGTCCTTACTTAAAACAATACATAATTTGAGATCTGTAATTTGCTTTTATGTGTATATAGCATGAAGCTTTTGTAAGTTTCATTCCTAGGATCAGGATATTCAGAAATTGCATATTATCTTTAGAATAGCAATAGGTCATTGTAGGAATTAATGGAGTAGTAAATTGATAGCACTTGTCCAAATTTCAGGCATTCTTTGTATGCAAGTAATAAAAAAAGGATGATGTATTTTTGTGCCCCTTCTCCTCTGTGCTAGGAGTGAAAAGGAAAAAAAATGGTGAGACAGGTAGAAAAAAATACCCTGCAAAACAAGGTCAAGTAAGAGATGAGAGAAGCAGTGTAGATGTCACTGTTGTTTAATGTAGGAAGGAAAGATACTGCAATAAAAATTATCTCCTGAGTTAGCTGATGTTACTGCAAATTTAGGGAATTTTAATGGCTAGATGAAACTCAGTTTGCTTCTACTCCTTGACTGGGACCATCTGGATAATGACAATGTGAGATAACTGACAATGACAATGTGTGTAAGTGACTTTTTCTCTGACTGGTCAGCACCTACTGTTCCATTACTAGACATTGCACCTTGGTGCAGCATTCTTAATGGTTAGCACTGCTTCAAGTGTCACAAAATGCTGCACAAGTGCTTACTGCTCTCAGGTTTTCAGTTTTTTTAGAAATAGCCAGATAAATTATGTACATTACTGTACGTTAGAAGCCTTCATGTTTTACAGCTGGGAAAACAGGCATGCAGAAGGGAACTAGCTGGCTTGAAATCCCTCAGTAGGCTGTACATTCACCCAGAAAGTGAACCATAGTGTCTGGAGCTCCAGCCAGGTTTTGCTTTTGCCAGTACATACCACGTTTGTTGTGTGTGTGATCTTCAAGTCTTCCTTGTCTCACTGTGTAGTATGTAAAATGCAGTTAATACAGGTTCTGCTTAGAAATGTTTGCAGTTTGGTAGGACTGGTGAGATAAATCAGGATGCACCTAGGTTGTGTATTGCATACAGTTTTATTACACAATAGTTTTAGTAATTTGCACAATAAAGATGGCTATTACATTTTTCTTCACCCTTTTTTTGGACCCTTTGATTCAATATGTAATCTATACACACCACTGTCCTCTCCCCATGACCAGCAGTGGGGAGGCTGATGATAAGTCAACAGTCTCTGCTCATTAGCTGCTGCTCTCCACTGCTGTACAAACATGCTGCAGCCAGCAGCTGGCTGAGAGGCCCAGAACATCCTCATAGTTCCTTGAGTTTAAATTTGCTTTATCTTCAGCATTTCATTAGATCCTGGAAGACAGAGAGAGTCCCAGTCCTTCCCAAGAGAGAGCATCTTCCTCCAGGAGGGCAGAACATGCAATTTGCGAGTGATCCAGTTTCTCTCTACCACCAGCCAGTCCTTAACACCTCAATCCTTCCCATCACTTTCCCCAACAGTTTTCTTTACTTTTCACTGCAGCTGTGGTTTTTTTCTTGTATTTCCTCCTAAATGCATTTAATTGTTCTCAGTTTCCCTCAGTTCTGGGCAAATGTTCATACATGTAGGTTTTTTCACCTGAAAAATCAAATTGAGTGTGCCACATTTATTTTGCTGTGTTCTGGGTACAATTCCTACAAGACAGTATGTACTTTTTCCTAGAGGACAGTTAGATCTTTACAAGAGGCAATGGTTCTCTTGAGATTTCTCCTGTCAACCTGATATTATTTGACCTGTCAAGCCTTGATAACCATAACATACCTCACTTCATATCCTGGAGGGCTAGAAACAACTGATGTACTGGTCCACACAGATACCATAGAATTAATCTGTCAAACACAAGTCAAAACCTCAAATAATTACAGTTTAGGAATTGTTTCCTCAGAGATCAGGAAGTCTGAGAGGTCTGACCTGGACTGGTCGCTGGCAGCAGGACATGCTAGGAAGATGAAAATGCAGTCTGCAGCTCCGACACTCATGAACCAAGGCTTTTTATCTAATTTTCTAGGCTGGGTCTGCTGTTTGAGAGCCTGTCACAGGTACAGCCTGCTTGCTGCACGTGTCCAAAACTCCTTAGCCTCCTGCTGTATGACAGTGGCTGGCCGAGTGTTCAGTGGTAGTTCCATGGTTAGCCAAACATTTCTGACCTGGTTGTGCTGTAGGCAACTTAAGATAAGAGTTTACACTGCTCCTTTGTGTTTTCTCTCATTTTGGTCAAGGGTAGTCTTTCAAATTTATAACCATTGAGACTGAGTTCAAGAGCAGCCATGTGACTTCTTGCTGCATGGAAGTTAACTTTAATAAAGAGGAACTGGTAACACGGGTGCCATTACTTTGTCCACAGAGATAACTCTGATCAACTAACCATGTCTGTGCACTGTTAGTTCAACTGAACACCCATTTTCAACACTTTGCATTTTCACTCTTTGTTTTTCAGTTATGAATTTTTATTTCTTTTATTTTTCTGACTATGATGATGTTGGGAATACATGCTGAAGCTTTGGAGAACCATAGCTGGGTACACAAAAATGAACAAGCAACATACACATTGAAATTTCTGTCTTTAGGAAGTGTTGGGGTAAAAGGAGGGGTCAGGTTGGGACCCCCAGTTCTGGTGAGTCTCCATCTGGATCACATAGCCACCAGCCTCAGTAATGTTCTGAAACATGCCAGCTTTGATGGCTGTTATCAGTGTGTTTCATAGTATTTAAAGAAGGCAGCCTTCCAAAAAAACCCCCAGGTTTTCAGGTTTTCAGGTTTTCCCTTCATAGCCCCAGAAGTAGTGCTCAGTGAGAGGGCAGCCTGCACCCCTAAATAGCCTTGAGATGAAACAGAAACTTCTGTACAGGCAACACAGCTTGATTTTATTCTCTTCCCTGTGGCAACACTGAAGAGTTAATCTGTATTGCTGTTATAACTGATTATTTCCAGTCTTCCAAACTGTTTATATGATCTTTAACACATACATACCCTACTTTTCAAATACTGTGGGAAAACAGTCTGCAGATGTGGGGGAAGGGTAAAAGCAATCTTGATCAAGTCTTGCAGCCTTGATCCATCTTAGTCATGCCAGCTTAGCCACAATTTTCTTAGGAAGGGCTTTGCTCACTTTTAACTCTGCTGAGATGGTGCCGTGGGCAGCACTCTCAGGCCTGGGAAGGTCGTGCTCTCCCTCTCGCTTTAGTGAGGCATCTTTAAAGCACATGCATATAGCTTTATGTATGCTACGCTTGAGGGTCCAAGGAAGTGAGTAGCAGGGAAAAACGCAGTGTCAAGGCCTCACAGGGCATAGGCTGAGTCCCCTCTAGTGGCTTGCTTTGGCATTCCACAGGGGTGGCCCCAAAAGGACCCATTTGGGGAGCAGCAGCTCATCCCTCCTCCTTCCAGCCTTGTCCAGAACCCATGTTTGTATTAGGCAGCTGGACGGTGTAATCACTGAGTAATTCTTGGTGAGGGCCTAATTGCAAGCTAATTTTAAGTCAGTTATGTAAACAGATTAAATCAATCCTTCCCTGTATTTATTTTTCATCACAAGCAGAATCAACCACTCTTAAAAATTCTCTATCTGCTTTACTCTGCTGCTTCATCGAGTTGATGTCCACTGCTAATATTTGCTGCTGCTAATACCTGCATTAGGCAGAGGCTTTGTGAGATCCCAGTGAGTCAGAATAATCTATGTGACATCGTCAGGCAGTTTGGGGAAGGGCTCTGCAGATGGAAAACGTTGCCAGCAGCAGCTCAATCTGTAGTTGTGACTCAGTGTAATGTATTTATTTGTAGAGAATAGCAGGCAGTAATTTATTATGCAAAAATATTTTTTAATTATTGTTGTACTGGTGTGTCAGAACAATGAAAACATAGCAACCAAAAAGGAATAGAAGAAAACAAACAAAAAAGTTAACACTTTTGTTTTCTACAGCTCATGTTTTACCAAAAAGGCAGCTGGAGATTAGAACAAGTGGATTAGGCAGGAAACCTTAATTTCTAAAAGACAACATCCAGTGCACTTTTGGTACCATGTAAAAAATACACTAAAAATAGTGTCTTTTGTAAAGCACAAGCTCATCACATATTAATGACTGCATCCCTGGGGTTTAAAAAATTTAGAAAAATCACATTTTCTTCTGCAAACTTATGAACTTTGGAGGAAATTTCAATAAATAAAATAGTATATTGTTGCTCTCTATCCTGTTCTTTTATCACAGGATAAACGGTGTAGAATATGTCATAAATCAAGGGCCTAAAAGTTAGATACCTATGTCTAAGTCTGACTTCAACTTAAGTCAGCAAACAGAAAGGGACATGTGAATTTCTGGCAACTATTTTTACAGGTTTGGAGGAGATTATAAATAATTCTGTTTTTCAGGACTTCAGTAGTTTATCTAGGCCGGTACCTATTGTCAGTAGTAACCTAGTCAGAATATAGAAGAGATAGGTATCAAGTCATATATTTTCAAAGAAATCTCTTGTAAGCTCTTAGAGAGTAGCATAAAATACAATGCTTTTCATTTCTCCTTCAAACTTTACATTTTTTAGATATTTGTAATAATTTTGGTTAATTATGATATTCATAAATGTAAATAAGTTACAATGCTTTTCAGGCCTGAGGGTTTTTAACTTTATCAGTATTTTTCAGCAGTACATTCTGCAGACTAGATGCCCATTAAGTGGCAAATTAAAGATTCACTGCTACACGAATATACAGGCAACCTCATGGCTAATGAGAGCTATTACTCAATTGGCAAAAATATTTAAGAAAAAAGAAGGAGGCCCTTTAAAGATCCTTTTTTATTAAAAGCATTCTAATTCTTGAAAACAAGTCATTTATAATATTTATAATATACCACCTCACTCTGAAGTTAGAACCAATCAAATTGTATGGACTGTGCTCATACTTTATAACAAATACTAGTTAAAATGTTTAACATTTCAGTTAAAAGCCTAAAAAGCCATACATTATCACAACTGAAAATCCTCCTCTACACAGGATAAATCAAAAAATATTACAGCTTATCAAGATGTCCCTAATACTTTTCACTGAATATACTTAATTTTGACTTTTGAAATAGAATTTTTATATGAGATACTGGATGATTACTCACCTAATTTACCTGTGCATCACCTTTCACTGTGATTAACCTATGCCTTTTAACCATACCCTAAGAAACTAACCCAGCTGTTCACCTCACCCAAATGAGCTAATTGCACTTCAGACCATGGATCCTATTTCATACTCACTCAGCCTGGATTTTTGTTGAATTAGGTTTTTGGTTGGTTGGTTGGTTGGGTTTTTTTTGGGGGGGGGGTCTTTCTTTGTGGTTGTTTGTTTGTTTGTTTGTTTGGATTTTTTTTGGTGGTTTGTTGTTTTGTTGGTTTTTTTTTTTATTAGCAAAGCTTTTGACAGGTTTTGCAAGACTCGACGGTTTAGCCTCAGCTCTGTTCTGGAGGTGCTCATGGCATCACTTCAATGACACAGGCACTTGAACAGCATCTAGGTCCAGAACACCAGAAAGCAAAAGTTCTCCTTCTACTCTGCTTCCTCACATGAACAGTCACTCTGATTTAATGGAGGTCTTGGAGTATCACTGTGCCAGAACAGATTTTCTCTTGACAATGGAAACACCAGTTCCTGAACCTGAGGGCCTTTTCTGGGAGCTTGACATCGATTTTTCCATATTCTTTGACCTTTTGCATAATGACTCAGACTGTGGCTTTGTCCTTGATTACGCTGTTAATCTACAGCATCTCGGAAATGATTTGGAGTGGAACTGAGACTGTCATCTCAGTTCTCAAATTTCAGCTGTGGAAGTGTCCCAGTGTCACCTATACTCTGACAGGCAAACCCAACACACTATTATTACAGCACTTCTTCAGGAAAACTAAAGTATTTTTTTGTAGCAGAAATTACATCTTGGTCATGCATCCTTGATCTGTCTTGTCAATTCTATAAACAGTATTCATATATACTGCTTGGTTCTATATCTAGATACCTCACAACCCTGTTTTCCATATTTAAGAATAATTTCTTTGCATTCAGATTTCTGACAACTCTGGATTTGTGCTACCAAATTAGTCATGTGAAGAATAAAAAATATTGCTGTGGATTGAATTATATCATCAGCAGAATAAATAGAAGAAAACATTTAAAAGACAGCATTATCTCTATCATCTCCTCAGAAGAAAATGGTGCAGACAGGTTTTTGTGAATCTAGGGCTTTGTTCAAAGTAATTTCATAAGAACTTTTCTATATTCTACATGTAAACTGAGTATTCCAGTCTAAGCATAGAATCTGGAGGAGATAAAAGCCAATGAGATATGTAACAGACAAAAACTTAGGGAAATCCTGGCCAGGAAGTTAAATAAAGCTTCATTAATGGTTTAGTCCTTCATAATAATGGGATGAAGTGCACCTCACCCTGGGACATTTACCACATGTCCAGACAGTTCTCATCCCTTGGCTTTTTAACTGAGCATGGGTCTCCTGCCCAGACAGCAGGACTTCTGCATTACTGAGGAGAGGACATTCAAAGTGCTGGGAGAGATTTTTCTGAGAAAAAGCAAGTACAAACATGCACGCTAAACAAAATCAGTCACAGAAAATGTCACCATGGGTCTAAGGCCTGACTCTACAGACACACACATGCTTTTTTTTTTCTGATAGTGGGTGGACTTAGTGATGTTGACAATTCAGAACAAAACTGAGCAGGTACTGAACCTGTGTTCCTGCTCAGAGCCATACCAAAGGTCTGTGTTTACATGCTAACCATGAGGTTAATAATCATTTCCCCACAAACTCTATATACACCTTCATAATTTTCATTCCCCTTACATAATGTCTATCCTACAAGGGGCACTAAGGAAGCAAATGTGATAGATGGTGGTCACCCCATGGACTAGGGTGAGACCTGTTGGTGAAAAGGGTGTGTGGTTTTCCTACACCATCACCTCAATGATGTGCTCATCCAAAGGGCTGTTTGTGCACGCTTTTGGGGCAGGAAGAAACACATTTTGTGCTGCAGGCCATCAATTTGATGGTCTCTAACCCTCCCCAGCCAAGGAGGTGACATCAGATCTGCTGCCATGGGAGGGCAGCAAGGATTTCTGCCTGCTTGATCGAAAGTCTGTGCACAGCATGATGTGGTTGCAGTGCCAGTGTGCCTCCCTGGGACCTCCAGTGGCCATGGCTTATGGTTTGTATTGAGTGAAGGAACAGAAGGAGATGTCACAGCTGTTGGGGGAAGTGAGAGGTATATTTTGAGGATGTCAATGAATTATAATAATTTCTTCTTCTCTTTCAAGGCAGGTGTGTGGCTCCAAGGTGGGGTATCTGAGATTTTTCTTGTGTAAGATGAATACTTACACCATGGGGAGAGCTGCAGGTCTAGCTGCACATTTGGAAGTTTGGAAAGTTCCTCTGGCACTCCAGAAAAATTGCTTTGCTAAGGCTCACCATATTAAAGTCTAATGCAAAGAGTAGCTCCCAATAGCTGACCATAAGGTAATTCAGGAGTCCTCTGGTCCTGCCTCCTGCTCACAGCAGGGGTGGCTTCTAGGTCAGGCCAGGTTACTCAGGGCCAATTTTGATCATCTGAAATGGAGCCTTGCAGAGGGCTGCATGACTGAATGCCTTCAGCCTTTCCCTGTCATACAGGATTCTCCCTATCAGAGAGTATAAATTTATCTCCATAATGCTAACAGGTTGGGAAAGCTTTAAAATCAATCTGTCCCTGTTACCTGTATATTGAGTTAAAAGGGCCGAAAGATATAAAATGTTTAAGAATGAACAGGATTAAAAGAATAAGCAGATTTAAAACATCACAATGAGTCTTGTGTAAAGTGGTTTGATTCTTCAATTGTCATCTAAAATCAAATGGTTATTTAGTCTAGTGTCCCTTGAGAGGATTTGTCCCAGATTGGTGGGAAAGCATATCCTTATGTCACAAACAGAATGCCAAGTACACACACTGTATTCATAACTGAACTGAATGTTTATATGTATTTAAATTGTAAAAATTAGAACAGATTAAAAAAACATAAATTATCCATACTGCATAATTAATAGATTAAATTGTTCTACAAACAGGATGCTCAGCAGGCTTAAGACAACTCATTCTCTTTGCCAGGAAGCAAATAGCAGTTTTGAGTTAACAGTCCATAAAATCAAGTGAATAGATGCTGGAACCGTGAGCTTTACATCCACGTTACTCCACAAGCAGAGCTCAGTGAAGCATCTGACCTCTCTGCTCATTGTGTCTCACAATAGACAACATTATCCAGGTTTTTTTCTTTATACTTTTAGAAGGATTTATATGCTCTTTTTTTTAGGGGCATTCTGGAAAATAATGTACAATAATGAAGGTAGGTGAAATTTACAAAATAGCTGATGAGGAGAGTGAGGACATTTGATATATAGAAATAACACAATTCAAAGATTTTCCCATTGAAATTAGCAGCAGTACTAATAGATGGTGTATACCTTAAAGCAAATATAAGAGGAGAGTTGAAAAATCTGACCATTGCTTTTATGTGTGTGATGCTGACTGAAAGTACTGGGCTGCATTCTTTTCTTTGGAGAATGAAGTCTTTTTTTTCTTATGTATCTTTTAAAAGTAAAATAGAATCAGTACCCAGCCTGACTCCAGAAGAGACTTTGCTAGGGCTGGAAATTAAATTTTGCTATTTTGAGTCACTCAAACCTTGGACTTTCTGCCAATCTGCAAAGTAATCAGGCTAGAAAATCTTATGATAGAGGCACCTGCTGCTAGGAAACCCAGATTAATATTACCAGCACATATTGAGTAGGCTACTGAACAGCCAACACATACTAATGATGCCTGGGCTGCAAAGTCAGCTGGCAGCCTCGAGACACCCCATTGTTGGTCCCCCGAGCCCTGCAGCTCCACAGCTTCCCAGTACCAACACAGACACTTCTTGACAGAGCAACTTTACCTTTTTTTTTAATTTATTTATTCCAAAGTAGGTCATGCCGTGCCATCTGTTGACACTTAAAACCCACAGAGGTTTCCAGATTCCCTGAGGTCTCCTGCAGTTTAACATGTATTTTTACTACCCTATTGCTCTACCTAGCTGCTATATGTACTGAGACTACTAATCACAACAGCTTGTTCAATCACATAATGCAAATGAGTGCAGGTCTTGAAGTAATATATTAGAGGTGAGTATGGCTGAGAGGGGAGGGAACAGAAGAAGAAGGGCCTGATTTTTTTGCTGATGGCGAATCCTGGGCCACAGTGCTTTCAAGAAAGAAGTGCTCATGTCCACCTGCTTTCGGCTTCTCCAGCAGCCTTGTTGAAAGCTTAGGAAAGCAATCAGTCCCCAGATAGGTACATAGTGGGTATTTTCAGGGTGCACTTAAATTTGCTTCTCTTGTTCTCTAATGGTGAGCATGTGAATTGAAGAGTATTTCACGTCCACAGTTGTCTTTAAGTTCCGTGCACAGCATTCTCAGCTCTCTGCCATGTGCCTGTTCATTGTGAATTGCCCATACACTATGAGGATGATAAAAAAAAAAAACACCAAAAAACAAAACCAAACAAACAAAACCCACAAAAAACAACCAAACAAAAAAGAAAACCCACAAAAAAAGAAAAAAAAAAAAAACAAACAAAAAAACCCCCACTAGTGCTCCTGATTTTAAGAAACCACATTCAAGTTATCCACAGGAAGATTTCTGGAAAGGCACATGGGTGCAACACTGGCATCACACATAACTCCTAACAAATATCCTTGGTATGTGGTACAGTAAGCAGCATTGGGAAGGAAAGGGGAGCTCACATACATGTGACATAAAACATACATAAAACATAGTACAGAGCACACAGACATTGGTACATGAACATTGTGCCCGAGAGTGTAGGAGATGGGCTTTTAATTGAAGGAACAGGCCTGGACCTCCTTGCTATAAATTGGATGTTAGTAACAGTAACAAGGTTGTAAAGCACCCCAACAAAATGCAGCTGAGGGTCTCTAAATAGTGCAAAAAACAAAAACCAACCAGCTTAACTCGAGGCAAGAACAAACAGGCTGATGTAACTGAAGATCAAGCCCTCTTGGTCTAGAAAGAACTCGAACACATATCTAAGTTTGCCAGATGTCATTGGGCAATGTATGACTTCACCTCGAAATAATCTTATCCATTAGTGGAAACCAAAAGCAATTGGACTAGCTTGTTCAGTAATACAGTTTGACCTCCACTGTTTGCAATTGTCAGTTCTTGTGCACAGGTTTCTGGATATACTGGATGACTTTGTTTCCTTGAATTTTAAAAATACAAAAACATATTTGTTTCATTTCACAGTGATGCAGTGACTGCACAAGTTCAAAATAACCCTGAAATTCTGGCGAAGTTCTGCATGTGTCACATAGATTTGAAGAAATCCAACTGCACTCTCATGAATTACAAAAAAAAAATTAGCAAAGTTCATAGTATTGTAAATTAGAAACATGATTATTTAGAGTAGCCCTGTAGACAAATGTATTTTTCTCCTTTTCTCCTTTATCTGCTTATTTTTTTCCCAGAAAACTGATATAAATTCCAAAAAGCCTGCAAATTCAATATATCCTTATATTCACTATATCACTAGTCACTCTTTTTGTCAGAAGTATACTTGGTGAGTGCGAACACTCTGTGCTTACTTGTATTTGTGATATTACAAATTAAATTTTAAAAAATACTAAAAAAATCATTGTGTGCTATAGTAGTTATAGCTACTATGCTATTGCTTTGTATATTCCCACTGTGACTAGATAAAGTACAGGTTTGAACATATCTTTTTAATTAATGTCTTAAGCAAATAATTAATAATTAACTCCCTTAAGGCTTGTTGTGTTTGTATTTGCATAATTGGTACAAATCAAGAACAAAAATAATTACTCTTTCTAATATAATTTCTCAGGGTACTATGGAAAATGTCAACACTTAATGCAAGAGTTTTTATTATTATGCAATATATCATACTTCTGATTTAAAAAAAATAATAACATAAAAGCTTTGAGGGTAAAGAGATTTTCAATTAGACACAGTATACTGCTGGTTTTCTATCTTAATAGCTCCTCAGTACCACTAAACCCACAACAAAGTATTTAATAGTAATTTGTGATGTCTAACAGGAATCTGTTTAATATTTAAATAATTGTATCTAAATATTAAAATTTAAGCTTTTTAAGATTCCAGTGAATTCTAAATATATAATAAATTTGCTGTCTATCTGCAAAATAGTATACTCATATGAAACAAGCTAGAGGCTTTCACATAAACATTGTGAGAAGAAAATGTCCATCTATATTTAAAAGTAGAAAATTGTATATTGAATTGTTTGAGTTGAATAGTCTTCTTCCATCTGTTTAACTCAAAAATAGATACTGTCTGTGGACAAACAGCTATAATACTTCAAAGGCTCAATGTATTAAAAATAAAGAACTTTAAGAGCTACAAAGTACTTTCTTCCTCCAAGAGAATAAAAGAGATAGGACCTAACTGTGGTTCTGTTTGAACCAATAGCAAAATTAAACTCCTTCTAGCAGCATAGGAGGTAAATCACTAGTGGCATTAGTGGCATAGGATGTAAATAATTGGTGGCATAACTAAAGGGTCATTTTAACACCAGGAAAGATATGATTTCTTTCATTACTTTGAAAAGTTTAACACAGTCTAGCTTTCATTTTTCCCTTTCATTTACAAATATGAAACGTGTTATTAACCATTTTCAAACTGGGAGCGTGCTTGTTTGCCGCGCCGCGCCCTGTGGGTCAGCCCGCGCACAGGGGGACGGTGGGAAAGCCGCAGGGAAATAAATCCCTGCTCACTGCCGTGCTCCTCTCCTGCCCAAAGGAGAGAACCTCGGGCTTTCAACAGGAGTTGGCAGCCGTAGAGACTGAAGCTTTCCACATCTCATCATCAGTTTTTTTCCTTCCACTCTGGGCTGTTTGTGTTTGTTGCCCAGTTAGTAAGTCATGCTGAGGCCAGAATGATTTTTGGTTTTACATTTCTTTCACAGGTATCCGTAGCTCTGTAGACTGTTGTTGTATAGCTCCAGTACTTTTCCCTACCCTGATAGGCAGAAAGACAAAACACATTCACGAGGCTCCAAGCTCTGGGGGATCCAAGGCCCCTATCCTATCTCGATTCTTCCTGGGACCCAAGGTTGAAAACAGCTCTTTCAGACACATTTTCATCAACAAATTTAGTTCCTGTCTAAAGGGGAGCTGTAGAAGAGGTGGAACCAAAAAAGGGCAATAATTCCATCACTCATGCTTCTAACTGGAAATTCTTGTCAGTTATGCTAATTTGCTAAACTTATAGAATTGTATTCACCCTGGGCAGGTGAATACACTGTGTATATTTTTCCATATCTGTCCCTTGGAGGCCTCCAATAAAGACCAGCCTTTTTATTACCTCCTATACTAAATACTGTCTCGAAAGTATGTTGCTTATTTCTAGGTTTTAAGGCATCAATGCTATGAAATGAACCTTTGAATTTATCTGACATTAAATATGAAAAATCTGCCTCTTAGAGGAAGAAAGGAACTATGCATCTAAGCTACAACCAAATAAAACAAATAATATAATACTTAAATGAAAAAAATAAAAGGCTCATATTGTCTTTAATGGAGCTGTTTTAGCATCAAGTGTCTTGAAAAGACACATATGTGATCAGGCTGCTTTCACCACAAATCTTTTCAAACTGGGATAGCAATATGACTGTAATGATACTGCTGCTACAGAAATTACACAAATATAACAATTGACCTATAGTATAATGTGAAATAGTGACCATATCATACATTAAAATACATATGAAAATGTAACAGTGTAAGAAACAAAAGAGCATCGTTGAGGCAGGATTTTTTTATTGGAGGAATGAGAGGGATTCAAAGGCGTTTTCTGCTGAGGTAAGATCTCTGATATTTGACACTTTCCTTGCTGTTACGAAAGAAAAATTTGAGTATGAAAGAGAGAGCAAGCAGTCAGTAAGTTTTGTCTGTTAAGAGTCTTGTACATCAGTAATTTAATTCTCTGTTTACACTATGCTGTGCATATTTTTAAGAGCTCCATAGTAGCTAATAAGTTTTACGTAAGTCTTCAGAGTAACCAACAAAATAAAGAAATCTAAGTTTATCTAGCCCAGTCTTTTTTACTAGAGCTATCTGCTCTAATTGGCAATGTTTAAGTCATTTGAACTTAAGTGTTGAAGTTTTTGAACTTCTCTTGGAGTTAACTCCTTTTTAAAACAATCTCACCTCAGTTTGAAAAAAAAAAAAAAAGGCAAAAATAGCTACAGCTAAGCCCTTGCTGCGTTCTTGCAGCTTTCAGAGTGCAAATGAAAATCTGCATCAGATAGAAAAGTACTGTTTGTTAAACCAGTCTAAAGCTGCCAAAGCTTATAGCAGCCTCTGCGGCTAATGGTGCAAAAAAAGTGATTGTTTTGAAAATAACCGTGTCCATTTAAAATATTATTGCCTGTCTCCTAGAGGATACCACCCACATAGTGGAGTCAGCAGACTGAGAACACAGATAACTCTAAACTGCTTCAGGATGAAATCCAGTGTTTAAAGCCAAGGGGGGTAGGGGCAGCTTGAATTAAGCTTTGGGACTTTGCACTGAAACAGCTGAGAGGCAATTCTGTCTCATTCTGCCACCAGAGCTGGGGCAGGCGTCTTTGGCAGGCACAAAGAGCTGGGGGCAGCAGCAAACAGCCACAGCTGCCTTCTCACTGAGGGTGGCTGAGCTCAGAGCAGCTCTTTTACCTTCCTGCTACAGGTTCACAGCATTCGGGCAAATGGTGAGGCCTTGACCACTAAGTCAAATAACTAATAAAACACACTGTGTGAGGGATTTCAGATGTAATTCCGAGTATTGTACATGATGTAACCAGACATTTAGAGGGAACAATAAGCTCATGTTTTCTGTCTCAGTCTGCTCTGGATTTTTGACCTCGCTGTGATTAACTCTTAAGTGGGGGGAATGATATGTCTACAGGGAGAAGATTTCACTTTTCTGAACCCACCTACCCTGCTTTTTTTCCCTTAGTAAGAAACGTGTAAGATGTGTAGTGTCATCCTTGATTCAGTAATGGTTAAAAGAGACAGTATGCTCCAGTGACTCAAGCCACTTCTCTTCCAGAGTTCCTTAAAATTCTTCTGCTCTGTGTTGATATTGATACTGCGATCTGACCAAAGAAGCCCTCACCATGCTTTCTTTTTAAACACAGGATTCACTGTTGCAGCATTGTATGTCTTGATATGTGCTTCCTAATATAAAGCTATTTGTAAACCAGGCTGGAATGTTATCTTAGGCAGGCCGGTGTACAGCTCCTACACACAGCAACAGCCTACTTTTGTTTTTAATACTCACTGTGCTATTGTTTCTAAAGCTTTGGATTTTGGCTTGAAATCCAGGCCACCCAGAATTTAACAGCAAAACTTTCACCAAGTTCAGCCTGATCTGGATTTCAACCTCAATGCCTAATGTTGCTAATGTGGGATGTGGTAAACTTGATCATCCAGTTTTTTTATGGCCACAACAGATGTTCCTTCTTATAGTCCAATGGAAAGCTACTGAACTTCACCCACCCTCCAAAACAAAAATACAAGCATTTGTTTACAGCCTGATTCCAGGAATATGGATTGAATTAGCAGCTGTGAGGTTTGTTCTTGTTTATTTTTGAACAAATATTTGCACAATTCTTGCTTTTCCCAAAGAAATGTTGCCCGGGCTGTATTTCCTCTATATAGTAACAGTATTTTAAACAGTCTAATGCTCCATTATAATTTGTTTAGCACAATCAAAACATCATCCTAGTATTTTTTACCTTGTTTTTTAAAAACAGACCAATATTTTTCCTCTGGCTTAGAAAACAGCATGTCATGGTTATATGTTTTTCATTTCATAGACTTATAATTTAGATTGGCTATAATACAACATTTTTGCAATCATGACCCAAGGCACAACCTGTAGAAAACAAAGGTATTGAATATAAATGTTTTCTTCCTCCTGAAGATATTCAATGAATTTTCAAATCAGCATAAAAGGTTAAAAGACTGATGCATTCTCCTAAATTAGAAGAAAAAAACCCACGATTGTGTAATAACTGAGACCTGAAATTTCTAATATAAGGAGCAAGAAAATTATTGGTAATTTGAAAGGTACCATCCCACCTCTGGAGTAAATATCCAGTGGTTCTTCCACACAAACAACACACACTGACAAGGAGACAGAATAGGAACAAGAATAGGAGTGCAAAGGCTCTTTATTAAAAGGAATGGAAGCCTCATTACCATGCATCTGTTTCTTAGGAATAAAAGAACTTTACACCTTTTCCTTTGTCTTTCCTGAATTGGTCTGATTTCAGGAGTCACAGCACTACTTTTATTGTGCCAGATTAAAATTTCTTCTAAGCCCCGCTTAGTCTTCAGCTTATATGAAGATGTTTCTTTGCTCTGCTCACAACCAAGCCCCCCACTCTGCTTTAATGCATGCTACAGTTGTGTTTATTTTTAGTTCTGTGGGCTGTCCTTGACAGTGATGCTCCCAGCAGCTCTGTCAGGGTAGGATTTATCAGAGTGGCCAAGCAGCTCATGCTTCCACACACCTAGTCTCACTACAACTTCCTTGTCCTGGCTCTTTGTGGACCTTTGCCCAATTTAACTCACGAAACCAACAGGAAATTACCTAACTTTTTGAATGAGCTATTTTTGAGCCATTTTAGTGAATTGCATCAGTTCAGGAAAAGGTCCCACAAATACCAAAGGCAGCCTAGCGAGTGGCACAAATTCTTGGCTGGATGAGGGAAAATCATGGTGGAACTGTGAACTTTTGGAAGCAGACCCCTATTGTGTGTCTTGCAAAACTGTTTCCAGATGAAAAATATCAATTTTTCTTTTCTAAGCACATTTTTGCTGACTGAACTAGCTCATTGAAGACAACATGGTTGCTGGACCCACACGAGAGAAGCAGCAGCAGGAGCACATTCCAGGAGGTATGGAGGGAAACCCTCCCAGTCAGAAAGTCCCTCTCAAGGAACCACACTTGCAGGTTGTACACAGAGTGTGCAAATTATCCAGGATTGTGAAGTGGAACATGCCAAAATAACATACGCATTATTAACTGCTGTTAACACTAATTATGATACATGTTACCAGCTTTCAAAGATGCAAATTGGAGCTCTCAAGCTCTCTAAACTCTGTAATGCTTGAATTTATAAAATTATTGGCTATCTTAGTGCTGCATGCCTCACAAATCCACACAGCAGACTAAGAGGATTCTAGCTATATTCTAGAGGTTAATTTCAAGCAAATGAGTCAGTGGTCACATTAGTAATTCAATCCTCTGATTATCTGAGATATCTCAGTTGGAAAGGAAAACCGCAAGCTGTGAGCAGATAACATAATCCCTGAAAGTAATTTAGCTGTTCCCCACGAGTGGTAAATTTTCCTGAAGGAGCCAGTGCTAGCTTTGTCCCACTTTCAGATGCTGGCATTCCTGTGCACTCTCTACTCCTTCTTCAGCCCTCCAAGCAAGCAGCCAGTTTGTTTGGAGGCAGCTGCCGCAGTGCAATTTGCTCCATGGCCAAGCCTCACCATTCCTGTCAGCTGTGGCTCTGTAATGCCACACTACTGATCAGTGTCCCAAATGAATAGTGTCCCAAACGAATCTGTGCAGGTTCAACAGGACCCTGCATTTTTATTGAAGAAATACAAAACTATATAGTGAGCAGTAGTGCCTCAAGGAATTAGGTACTTGGGAAGAAAAAAATACATGAGGTGTTTTTTCCCCCTCCTCACTAAAACTTAAAATGGGAGCCAACTTTTTCCATGAGTGCAAAAGTGATTGAGTTTGATGTACGCCTAGAGTGATTGTTCCTAAAGAATGCTGGCCTGGCACCATCCTCAGGAACATTCTGCCTGCTCCAAAGGGCTTCCAGCCCGAGAAATCCCTTGGCAAACAGATCTGAATTATGTGACCCTTTGCTGAGTACGTGCCCCCTCAGCTGTTGGCAGGTACTCACTGCATGTATCCATAAGGATAGTTCAACATGTATCCAGAGTTCAAACTAAGTTCAGCACGTTTTAGGGGTTGTGGCTTTGTTCCACTTAGAAGAATTTGGGGGTGGAGAGAAGGAACCAACCATAACACTTGTCATAGTATGCTGCAAGGGTAAAAATAGCTCATGACAAATGTAAGGCATGGGAGCCTGAGCTCTTCTGGGAGTGACTGAGAGTCCTGTAGGGTTTGGGTGTCACTAAGAGAAGAACCTCCCCCATCTTCTGTGGAGAGGGGAAACCTGCAGTTCAGCGCACCAAAGCACCTCTCTGGCTGACAGAAAAGTTGTGGAGAAAGAATACAGTGGATAAACTAATAAAAAGGGAGTTTCTGGTAATTAAATGAGTAAAGGAAAAAGAAAAACCGGAATTTTTGTTCCTGTTGACTTTAATTTTTGTCACGTATGGGTTGGTTCAATAGGCAGGTTCCTTGCTATGTAGCTTGTATCTAAAAACTCCCAATCGGCTGGGTCTCACAGGCCTGGACTGCAAAAATCCTGGAGAAATGTAAAGATGAAACACAAATCCAGTCAGATAGGGCTCCTGGTTGGAAAAAAAATTAAGATGTTGAAGACAGAGTGTTTCCAAGCCCAGAAGAGCCACAGCAAACCTTGCACTTGGATGCAATCTCTGGGTGCTGTGATGGAACACATGCATGTAACAAGGTATGCGTTACACCAGCATGTTGTGCCAAGTTCTTTCACGCACTGTGATAGGGGCCAATCCACACTCAGAGTCAGGTATTTGATTTTGTATATTTATTTACAATTGTATATGTATTTACAGCTCTGCGCAGAAAGGGGTGCTGGGTGGCAAAGCCACTATCAAAACATCTCACTACTTACACATTTTAGCAAGGACACTATTGTTCCTTGGCTACGAGTTACATAGTTCTCCTATTACTTAATGTTCTATTTCCTGTTGATTAAGTGTGTCCCTCTCTTCCTGTGCTATTTAGTCCACATGCTCAGTCTTTCCCTACTTTTGAGTCAGGGGCCATGAGTTTGCCAGAATTACATTTCACCCAGCTGGAGCTGATTTCAGCACAGTTGCTGAATCGGCTTTGTTAGTTTCTTCCTTATCATGGGAGTTCTGCCAAACGTTCTTGTGGCCTGTAAATTCTGCATTCTTTTTACCCACTATCAGCGGCACATCCCTCTTCCCAAGGTTTTTTAACACCTCCCTCTCCCCAACAGGTCTGAGATCACCAAAGCACACCAAGCCCTAAAGTTTAACAAGGCAAATTCTTCCAATATATAACTTATCTTTCTAATAATTTGTGCTGGTTTTGGCTGGTGTGGAATTACATTTTATTCACAATGGCTGGCACGGGGCTGTGTTTTGGATTTGTGCTGAACACAGTGATGATGATGTGGAGATGTTTCTGTTATTGCTGGGCAGGGCTTACACAGAGCCAGGGCCTTTCCTGATTTTTGTACTGCCAGGCTGGAGGAGGCTGGGAGGAGACACAGCCAGGACAGGCGACCCCAGCTGACCAGAGGGACATTCCAGACCATGGAACACCATGCTCAGTGCATAAAGCTGGGGAAGAAGGAGGAAGGGGGAATGTTTGCAGTGATGGCGTTTGTCTTCCCAAATCCCCACTAGGTGTGAGGGGGCCCTGCTCTCCTGGGGATGGCTGAACACCCGCCTGCCATGGGAAGCAGGAATTCATCCCTTGATTTGCTTTGCTTTTGTGCGCGGCTCTTGCTTTCCCTGTGGAACTGTCTTTATCTCAACTCGTGGGTTTCCGGCCTTCACCCTTCCGATTCTCCCCGCGGTCCCGCGGCCGGGGGGGAGCGAGCGAGGGCGCCGGGCAGCACAGCCGCCACGGGCTGCGGGCGGGCCCGCGAACCTCCGCCGGCTGCCGGCAGCGCCGCGCCAGGCACGCTGGGGCGGGGAGTTCCGCCGGGGCGCCGCCTATAGGCCAGCCCGTGATTACGAACCACATTTCCCAGCGTGCCCCGCGGCGAAGAGAGGCGATAAAAGGCGGCGGCAGCGCAGGTGTCGGGCCGGAGGGCAGGTGCGGGCGGCAGGTTCGGATCTCCCGGGGAGCGGTGCTCCCGAGGCCGCATGAAGCCGCAGGAGCCGCCGGAGAGCGGCCCCGCCGCCGCCACGCTGGAGGCGCTGAAGCAGCGGGCGTGCGAGAGCGTGGATCTGAACGCTGCGCGTCTGGGCGCGCTGAGCCGCGACATCTGGAGCCGTCCCGAGCTGGCGTACGCGGAGCACCAGGCGCACGACGCCCTGACCCGCTTCTTCTCCGGCGGGGACCTGCCCGGCGCCGCCTGGGCCGTGCAGCCGCGCTACAAGCTGGGCACGGCTTTCCGCGCCGAGTGGGGCACGGCGGCCCCGCGGGAGCCGCTGCGCCTCGCCTTCCTCTGCGAGTACGACGCGCTGCCCGGGCTCGGGCACGCCTGCGGCCACAACCTCATCGCCGAGGTGGGAGCCGGCGCCGCGCTGGCGCTGAAGGCCGCCCTGGAGAGCCTGGCGGAGCCCGCGGCCGTGCAGGTGGGAGCCCTCCCGGGGGAGCGGGGGCGAGCGCTCTCTGACAGCCCCTGACTCTCTCTGTGCGTTTGTGCTGCAGATCACGGTGCTGGGGACGCCCGCGGAAGAGCAAGGAGGAGGCAAAATAGACCTGATCAAGGCTGGAGCGTTCGAGGGCCTGGATGTGGTTTTCATGGCGCACCCCTCGCAGGAGAACGCTGCTTACCTGCCCGACGTGGCCGAGCATGAGTGAGTGGGTGGGTTCAGGTGGAAAGAGGTGGTTTGTTATTAGCCTTTTGTCCCCTTCCTGGGAAGGAGAGCTGCTTCTGCAGTGGTTGACCCCGGAGCCTTGCAGGTGCTCTTCAGGCAAAGGTACTTGCACTCAGCTGAGGAGCCAGGTTAGTGTTAGGGAGCGCTGCTCTGAGCCGTTCTTCGAAAGTGCTGTGTTCAGGCTAGTGCTCAAATCCCTGACTGATCTGAGATGATCTTCTACGTATCCCAAAAATCCATCTTTTGTTCTGATGTTTCTAGGCTTTCTTTTAAACATTCATGTGATTTTGCCATCTGTTGAGTAGAATTTAAAGATGCAACTGCAAAGTCTCAAGGGTCGTAGTTCTGTGCTTTCCTGGATGCCGGGCATGTGGTACTCCCTGCATTTTAATCCGTTTGGAAGGTGTTTCGGGTTTGCCTCCCTTTTGAAAGGAACTGGCCAGCTAAGCCTGACTGAAGTTTGGGTCTGTAGTAACTTCCACACTAAATTTAGTCATGGCTACGTTGTGTGTATTAACTGTCATATCAACTTTTTGGTTTTGATCCAAAGTAGCACCTGTCTTTCTTTCATGTTTGCCCCCAGTGTAAGGATGTACAACAGTCGTACCCTCACACAGCTTTACTGCCAGCCATATAACTCTTTGAAAATTATACCTTGTCGTCTTCTGATTAGCCCTGATGTTCAGAGACGGCGCTGGCTCGCTTGTGCTTTGAGTCACTTGACCTACCCTAAAGTACACCTTGCTGGATCTGCAGATCTGCATCCCCAGAACTGTATGCAGTACCTGAGGTGCAGTGGCCTTAGATCTTACTCAACTGATGCAGGGGCCATAGTGTTTCCTCGTAAGTTTGGAGAGAGCTGGCGTGTTTGGGACTTCCTCTTCAGTCATTTTCAAGCAATCAACTCTTAGGCAAATGCTTGGTCTTTAAGTACAAGATTTTTAAAAAATACTTTGCAGCTTCATTCTTTTGTTGCTCTGCCAGTCTGCAAGGCTGTTCTTTGGTGCTGTAAATGTCTGTTTCCACAGCGTCTCAGCAGTAGTCTAGCAGCAGGTTTTGTTCCTACATTTTATGTCATGTTCTATGTGTTATGTGATTACTGATCCCAGGGTCTTACCTTGCAGAGACCCACTGGTAAACTCCCTCCAGTGCAACAGTTCTTTCAAGTATTACATTTGACTGTCTCAGACTAAAATCTGAATTATTTAAGTGACTAATTTTCCAATAATCTATGACTTGATATACTGGGAGCAGTTTTCAGCTTGGTTGTGCTACCATCCAGCTCTGATATGCTTCATTTTACTGACCACTTTGCTTTTGCCAAGCTGTTTCCAGTGGATAATTTTCTTCTTACTGCCAAGTTTCATGGTAAAACAGACAGGGTTAGTCTTCATCACTTGGCCAGTTCTCTGCTATATTCCTTCCTCATGTTTCTAAAGAGCCTTAAGTGGTTATTGTAACCTCCTTCAAGACTTAGCCCAACTTGCCTTTGCTTTACCTTAAGACTATATTTATAATCTTCAAGATGTAGTTTTCAATGATAGTTTTGTCTTTCTGCTCACAATAACCTTTTGAGTTTGATACAGTAAGATTTGGAAATCTCTCTTCAGAGGTCAAGGTTTGCTGTAGGATGCAAGTCTTAGATAGCCTTTAAACCTTTGAACATGGAGGAGGCATGGAACTGAAGTGCTGAGTGAAACAACTTATTACCTCCAAAAGCTTGAAGTGCTGAGTTTGTAATGTTTTATACAACTATGAGGTTTCAGAGGTAGAAAGACAGTTTTTCTAATTTTAATTGCTCTTTGGTTGTTTGTAGGGAGTTTAAGGACTGGTGATTGCTAGTATTGCTGTGCCTGTAATTCTGAAAGCTGGCTTGTCCCTGAAATAAGATTAACATGTTGGGATCATGGTGAACACATGCCAAAGTTTGCTGATTCTTACTCACTTACCCTTCACCTAATCAGCCTGTTTATTGTTGTTCAAACAGGATCCACATTCTTGTGCTGGTATGCTTAAATTGGCTTAGGGTGTTCTTATTTGCAGGGTCTGTTGCATTTTTCTGAGCGTCTGTGATGTGTGTAGCAAAAGAAGTACAAGTAAAGGAATGCTGACAGAATATTTTTTTTAATAAGAAACACATGTTTCTTGTGGAAAGGAATACTGCAGCATGACTTTGTGCTGTATTGTGCTTTCCATTTTTTTGAGAATGTCCAGGGTTGTGAGTTGACTTAAGGAGTTGCAGTCTAATACTTGGGCTATTAATGGGCGAGTTTCCTTAATGATAATAAATTTTAAATAAAACTCATAGTCTAGAGAATGAGTTCTGTGATTGTCTTGGAAGGTGAGTGGGGATGGAAAAAGGCCTGCTTAATTTGGATTGCAGTAGCAGTAAGAGATGTTTCCTGTTGCAACAATACACTGCCTTATGTCTCTCTTTGCCATCCAGAATTTAAGTGCTGGTGTTAACTTAGTTTTAGCATGGTTCTGAGCACAAGGGGTCACTTCAGGATAAGTGGTTGAGTTGGCATTTGTGCAAGACAGAGGGACAAGCATGTTAGGCTGGTCATGGCTGGGTAAGAGACAGGTTGTGTATCTTGGGGTGGGAGGAAGGCTTGAAGATGGAGTTTTTTCTGTAAAGGAGTGGGTATGGAGTACAAACAGATGTATTTTATAAATAGTGAGACCTTCTTTGTAGATGTCAGTATTTAATATTTTCCTATTTTGTAAAGAGCTCTCATATAGTCTGAAATACTAAGTTTTTTTGGAAGGCTAGTATTAATGGCCCTCAGATGAAGGAAAGCATGAATTTCAGTGGATATGTAAAGGTTCAATATTTTATGGTTTCTGTGAAGTTGGAGGATAGCCTTTGCATTAGATTTTCTCCTTGTTGCAAGCCTTTCTACCACCTTTTTTGAAGGCTGCAAGGAAAGAACATCCTTGCTGTAGCATAATAATGTGTATTTTACACTAGACTGTGCTCTTCCATGTTTGTGAAACTTGACTTTTGTTATTTAGACATGGGTTATATGTGATCTTAAGTGCTTTTGCTATCTTACATACTGTACACATTTTATTTTACAAGAATTAGGACACTCAACTTCCAATTTTGAATCAGAGAAAAGGGTTTGTTGTCCTCTGAGAAGAGTATTAGTAACTTGAAGTCTCAGAAGAGTCAGGCAGTATAGAAAAAGCAGTGGAGAAATGTAGTTAGTATGTGAAGCGTGTACCCTTCAGGAAAGGCTATGTAATGGTATGTTACCAGTAACTCCCTTGCCTGACTGGCTCTTGGTATCATTCCATTTTACTGGTTTTCTAGAAGTCTTCCAATTTTTCTGCACTCAAAGATAGTGTAACCATGCAACAGTCTAGTCCCAGGTAAATTGTATGGTGTTGTGCTGCACGAAATTGAAATAACATATATTTGTGAGAACAAAAGAACTTTTTCATTTCAAAGATTTTTTTTTTTCAGTGAATGAGAAACAAATAAGCAATGCCTTTTATTTCCTAGTGTGACTGTGAAATACTATGGAAAAGCTTCTCATGCTGCTGCTTATCCTTGGGAAGGAGTTAATGCATTAGATGCTGCTGTTCTTGCGTACAACAATCTGTCTGTTTTAAGACAGCAAATGAAACCGACCTGGAGAGTTCATGGTGAGATCCTCATTAAACCTAATGTCCAGCAAGTAAGAGTTTAGGCTGTTGAAGTACTAACATGGACTATCACACGTTCCAAAGCATTGCACCAAAGCACTGAATTAGTATAGTCACTTCAAATGTTACGAAACAGCACCATTTTCATTTAAATTCAATCTTTAAAATCATGTCAGTGCCCAGAACTAACTGCTCAAAATAAATAGGCTGAGAGGTCAGATTTGAAAGGGGTCTCCAATGCCCAGGTAAAGGCCAGACCAATTTTAAGTCTTGAAGTTGCAGTTTAGAAAAAAGGGAAAAAAAGTGCGAAGTTTATTTTGGTACATGGCCTTGAACTCCTTAATATATGTGGATTTGCAAAGGTGTAAGATTAAATGCTTCCAAAAGGTGAAGTATTACTTACTGCACCACCTTTTTAGTAGACACTTCATTAATTAGATGGCATTTATTGGAAGGGTCTGGTGGTCTGGAATTAAATTTATTTGGTGAAGTACAAAAAAAACAAGTGATGGCAGAAGATGAAAGTCCTGGTTAGTAGCCCAGTCAACTAGATGTTGTACTGGATTCTAATATTTAATATGTAGTAGGTTTTGCATTAGAAAGACCATTTTGCTGTAAGACATTAACCATTAAGCTTGATTTGTCCTCCTTCAACATTGTGCATTTCTACCTGTAAAGTGAGAAAGGTTCAGAAGGTGAGATGAAGCTTCCCTTTAGCTATAAACCCAGGGTTCCTTATTGCACCCAACACAACTTTTTCCAAGTTGCAATGAGGAAACTTTGCCAGTTCTACAGAGAGCTGTTTATCTGGAATACTTGTTATGAGCTAAAAATCCTTCCAGAAGTTCTGAGCTGATCATTGTGTCTTGGCTGCTTGTGCTGTATGTAATAAAGTATGCATTTCTATCCAGGATATCTGGATGGAGTCCTAATCCTTTTGACTGCAGATGAAGCTGTTTGCAGTTCTGCTGTGCGGCATGCCCAAATGAATTTCAGACAGCAGGCACAGCCTCTCTGTCCTGTTTCTCTGTAGAAAACAAGACACATTATTTAGAGTTTTGGTGTCTGCAACCCATGTGTTGCAGGTTTAAGGCTGAAGATGCCGAAGTCTTCTGTTGAATCTAAGCCTAAACCCCTAAATACTGCTTTCTTTGTAGTTTCTAAAGGTTACATGGGTAATATTGGCAAAAAATCTTAAGTATCTAAGCAAGCCTTCTACAGGTAATGCTTCCTGAACAGCAGCAAAACTGAAGTTACTGTTGATACAACTGCTGTCATAAACTTGCTTTTTCAAAGTGGAAATATTTAAATTACTTCTGGGAAAGGACAAGCAGCCTGAGTGAGGTTGAATTTTAGGAATGCTTTCTTTATAACATTGTGTAGGAGACCTCATGTTGTAGACTTTCAGTATAATCAGTGGCTGAATTGAGTGTTCCTAAAAATAGTAGTGTTAACCCACTAACAAAAGCTGAAATAATTTCTAGCTTGAAGTCTAGAATTTCTAAACAATGTTTCATGTACTGCAATAATCGTTGTCTTGAGTTTATCTGAGATTTTGATGTTTTCTTTCTTCCCTGCTTATGAATTGAGTATATGTTGCCCCCTTAAAAACAGGAATGTAGATTTTTTTTTTTTCCTGCTCAAGAAGTTGTATTAAACAGATTGTAAAAAAAAGTTTCCATCCAGAAGGGCAAATTGGGTGCTACCAACAGTGTGCAGGCAGCCTGCTTGTAATTCAGACCTGCTGTCCAGTCTATATTGCAGTTGTATTGCAATTTAACTGTAGACCTACTCAGACTCTCTCTGGTTCCATTTACAATTGTGCTGGACAAGTGAAAGCTGTTTACTCCTGAAGCTTCTTGTTCTGAGAAAGCTTGTTTTGGGTATGTGTCATGCAAATTTGCTTGAATACTTACTGCTTCCTTTCCTGTGATGTCTGTCCCTCTCATCTGAGCTGTTCCTATCCTTATGGACAAATACTGATTCTGGATTAATTCAACACTGTTTTTTATTCTGACTCTATTTGAGACTTGAGGTGAAGTTAATAATGGGTTTTCTGCACCAAAAGAAATGTTTTGTTGCCTATTTGCAACCCATTAGTGCTGTCTCTTCAGGCCTCAGTGACACACATCAGTAGCTTCTGCAGTATTTCCATGTAGGGTAGAAGTTTCTCAGGTTCTACAGAAAAACAAATCCAATTCCACATACAAGAAGTTGAGGGTAGGTGGCCAGGGAAACACCCCATTGGAAGCAACTAACTGTTAGTGCAGTGACATCTAATGTGGAACTGGGATCTATGATGTGTTCTTGTTGAAGTATCTAAATATTACTGTCTTTTATGGTGATGCTTTTGATGCCATAATGGTAAAAGATGCTTCCTCGAGGGAGCAGTTTCAGCTCAAACTGCGCTTGTGACTAAAGCTACCTGTATTATATATTCCAATATTTTTGAAGAGTCAGCATGAGCACTTTAAATGAACTTTCTGTGCACTGCAATGCACACATTGTTCCAGTATCGCCTGGGAAATGCAACTTACTCAGTTTTTCTTCAAGCTCACAAAGTAAGTTGGAAACATTCTAATTGAGGAAACGTTTAAAAGTTGGAATCCAAGTTAGCCCTTGTAGCAGTTTTTTTCTTGTTGGCAGACAGATTGCTTTACGAGTCCAGTGCATTGAATTTTAGGGGATTAATTAGGAATGCTGATTTGGCTTGACTCTGGGATGTAAAACAGATGTCTAACCAAAGACTGCTGTGAAATTATGCTGAAAGACACGTACATGTTCCACATAATCTACATGATGAAGAAACTTTATGCACATACTGCATTTTTTACATTCTTTGTACTTCATACTCAGCTGAGTTTTGTTGGTTTTGTTTATATATTTATAGTTCTTGATGCAGGAATTTCATGACAGGGCTGAAGATCAAGCAGTTGCATTTAACACTGACAACATGACTTTTCCCTTTCTGCAGGTGTAATAAAAAATGGTGGTGTGAAACCTAACATCATTCCTTCTTACACTGAACTGGAGTTCTACTTGCGTGCTCCTTCAAGGAAAGAGCTTTCTGTTTTGACAGAGAAGGTTGAGAACTGCTTTAAATCTGCAGCAATGGCCACAGGATGCAAGGTAAGAATATATCCACTGTCATGTGTTTCTGTTACACAGACCAGAACAGGAAATCAAAGTTTACTTTAGTTCTCTGAATAGTGTTTAGCCGAAGTAAATCTAAATTGCTGTTACAATTTTTGCTGTTCTGTTGCTTTGTGTGCTGGAAGAGAGCTTTGGTTTATAAATAGAATGCCACAGAATCCTAGAAGAATCTGTGTTGGGAGAGACCTCTGGAGGCCATCTGGTCTAATCAGTTAGAACAGGTTGCTGAGTGCCATGTGGACTTTTGAATATTTCCAAGGATGAAATGTTACCACCTCTCTCAAAAAATGCTCTACTCACCTTGTGGGGAACAAGAGTTTTCCCAATGTTTATGCTGCAGTGACTTGAGCACTGGAACAGGTTTCCTGCAGAAATTGCAGTGTTTCCATCTTTGGAGATATTCAAAAGCTACCTCAATATGATTCTGGGCAACCAACTCTAGGTGACCCTGGTTGAGCAGAGGAACTGGACAAGATGAACTCCATAGGTCCTTTCTCACATCAGCCCTCTGTGAATCTGTTGTATCCAATGGGAATTTCCTTTGTTGCTTCTTGTTGCATCCCTTTGACATCTGAGAAGTCTGGTTCTGCCTTCTCTGTACCCTTCCCATCTGGTAACTGCAGACAGCAGTGAGGTGCCCCACTAACCTTCTGTTCTGTGAAGGCTCAGCAAATCAAGTTCTCTAAGCCTGTCCTTATATATGATGTTTCCACCTTGGTGGCCTTCTCCCGGCCTAGTTCCAGTCTTGATTTGAGGAGAAACCAAACAAACACAGCACCAGGTGTGCTCTCACAGGGGTTGTCTACATCAGTAATAAAAATACCAAAACACTAATGGCACTAGTCTCAGTTGCAGAGGAGTGCTACAGGTAACAGGCAGCCATGTGGTATTTTGTGCCACTGATTATAAAACACTTGCAGCTTGCGTGTCGTCTGAGCTGGACATGTTGTCATGCAAAGCTAGGCTTGGTCATGCACTATCTGCTCTTATATGAGTTCCATCTTGTATGCTGGATGTTCACAATCACCTTGTGATTCATGAGCCTGGGCATGAATCTTAGGAGGATTTATTTGCTCTGTAATCCCCCTGGGAACTTGAGGATAGGATGGTCTGAGGAGTGAGTAGTTTTCAAGGACCTCCTCTTGGCCCTTCAGGAGGATGGTACATTTAGCTCTTGTTCAGTGAGCTGCAACGTCCCTCTGTTTCAGTGACACTTAAAAGATGATAAGCTCCCAGACTGCATTTCTGATACTCTTACTCTCCATCCTTGGATGCATCCTCCCTGATCCCATGTACATTCAATTTCTTTAAGTGCCCTGTAATTTCTTTTTGTTTTGCTGTGAGTGATGCTTCTGTCCTACAGATAGTGCTGCTAGGCTCAGAGACCTGGGAGGCTTGATGGCAAACCTCACCTGTAGAAACAAGCAAAACAGGTATTGGGTCTTCTGTCTGGTTTTTTCCCATATTCTTGATCATTAGGTCCATTGCCCCACTAAACAGCAGACTGAGGTAGCAACTGAGTGATTTTTCAATTAGCATTCTCATTTCTTTTGCTTTTAGTAAATGGAAGTGTGTGTTACCTAGCTGGTTCAAGCACTATGATTGCCTTTTTTGTGTTGCTAAGATAGATGGTTCTACTTGTTCTGTTAATTACAAGCTTATGACTAATTCAGCTGTAAAAAGAACGTATGTGATAATCAAAACAAATAGGTATGGGGTATGTGAATGTTAGTGAATGTCACTTTTATAGTCTGAGGCATTAGATGTTGTTTTCCTACTGTGTCCCCTTTACTATATGTAGAAAAGAGTTTCAAAAAGTGCTCTTCATGCAGAATGAAAGTTAAGATCTCTTTTGAAATTTGACATTGATAGTTTTTTTCCATTTGTTTTCAAATTTCTTACCTATGTGAAGCCATTTCATGAACGGGGCTGTAGTTACTGGAAGCATTCTAAAAAAAGGTAACATACAGTTTGATAAAAGTCTATGTTTATTTCTATATAGTTTAGTAGTAGCTGCAGGCGAAATCATTAGACACTGTTACAGGAAATATTTGTTTCCTATTTTTGGGGAAAATTTTGAAATCCTTGCTTCTGGAATTTGGCTGTCTAGTGCAAACCGAAGAGAGCACCAGCTGTGTTTTGATCAAGGGTTATATTTGGCAGAATATTGTATTTTTGAAAGAAACTTAGCACTTATGTCTGTTTTGCCTTGGGCTTGAAGTCTGGGTATGTAGGGTATTTTGGCCTTCAGATTGTTTACATTGAACTGGCTTACACTGGAGAAAAACTTATAATAATTTGGGGTTTTTGTCTAGGTTGAAATAAAAGGTGGTGAAAATGATTACTACAATGTGCTTCCAAATAAGAGCCTGCAGAAAATTTACAAGGAGAATGGAAAGAAGCTTGGAATAGATTTTATATCAGAAGATGCTGCCTTGAATGGTTTGTCAGGTAACTCCAGCTGCATTTTTCATTGTGACTTAAGCTTAGGTTGATCAACCCTCAAGTGTATGAAATAACAAATAGAGCTAACTTAAACACAGTTTGGTCAGAAGTAAAAGCCAAGCTACAAAGCTGAAGCTCTGTAGAAGGTTTAGATCTCTGGCCTGTGTTTCTCTATTTGTTGTAGAAGCTAATAACAGTTAAGAAAAGCAGTAAACACCTTCTGATAGTAGTTCTCAAAATATTTGAAGTAATAAACAGTTTGGTTGGGGGAAAGAATGCAAAGCTAAGAGCAGTCTTTGAGATCTTCAGGATGTGTAATGAATTGTGTCTCATTCTGTGGCTTTAAAATATAGAATCCCGGTTTGCTAAAAAAGGGTAATAGACTTTGTTTTTAGGAACCAAGTTTACTAATATTTTCCAAGCTTACATATAAAGAAATCTGCTTGAATCTAACAGTTATTTTAGAGGGAGATTTTGGAGAGATTTATAAATGGAAGTTTAAGTATCTCACTAACTGTAATTTAATCTTTTCATTAACAGGTAATTACATGCCTCTGATTTTAGTTCATGAGTTCAACAGATTAGTTTTACAAAGGGTGCTCTTCCAGTAGGTCTTGATTATGTCTCAAATGTTTTTAACTTTTTTGGTCTCCGAGCTATAACAGAAGTGGGAATTCTTGAATGCTTAGGTGGGTTTCTTGTTATCCTTAATACTTTTTTCTTTTCAGAATCTTCTTACAGGAGTTCTGTTCAAGTCTCAACTTCTGCTCATACTTTTAGCCTTCACTACTGATGTTAACTGTATTTATGAACATTTTTACTCCATTCATGCTAAAGGTTTTTCTCTTAGAAGGAAAATACTGTTCTCAGTAAAAGTTATTTTAAATAGTTTGATTGTGGTACTTGTGTTCTCTATATTACATGCAGATTATCTTCGGAGTTTGGACAAATTTGGTGTTCAGGAAAAGCTCTCCAAACTACTTTTTGTGGGTAGGGGAGACGTTGTATCTAATTACATTCTTGGTATCTAATGGTAATGGGTTTTTCTGTTTCGTGCTTCCTTTCCAAATTAAAGACTGGTTCATTGTCTTGTGTTTAAAAACATATTAGAACTTAAGGCAGATTTCTTCCTTCTTTCTTCAGTGTGATACAAATAAGATTTACTACTTTGCTTGTTTAGCCAAAGAAAGGGGCTGAGGAACCTTAAAATGTTTACTGTAGTGCAAAATGTTTACTTTGTGGAGCTCTGCTAGTTGGTTCCTCCAAACCATTGTGGTAAGGATGATCATGAACATCAGTGATCTTGCTTTTGTTCAGAGGTCTTGAAGTGAACTTTTCACAGATACCCAGCTGCAGTAGGGCTTTCATATGTAAATTGTATGATGTGCTCCATGTTAACCATTAACTTGCTTAAACAAAAACTCCGTCTTGTCCTTGAATTGCGCATCAAAAGTCAAAATGTGCTTGAGCAGTTGCTTTGTTATCTCACACTGCAGTAGGGTTTACTGAATTTTCTTTCCACAGCTTCTCCTCTGAATTTTTGCAGTTGGGAATTCAGGAGAGGTAACAAGGCACAATCTCCAGAGCCATAGGAGTGGAACTTTGTACGCTACCCTTTTCTGGGGGGAGGGTTTGAGTATTTTGTGTCGTCTTTCTCAAGACATCTATTTCTGTTTAGTTTTCATGTGGTTTTCAATGTTTTCTTTTAGGATATCAGTTTCCTCTGTTGAAAGGGAAGGAAGATAGCTCAGTTGCTTCTCCATGTCTGTGCAGCAGAACAGTCGCTAAGAGCTGAGCGTACTCGCTGCCACCTCTGCATGGGTATTAGTGTCGCTCTGCTCCCAGGTATCGCTCTAGGCAGATAAGAGCCACCAAGGCTTCCCTCAGCTCCTCAAATCAGACTCCAGCTGTGCCCCCTGCAGCTCTGCTCCCTGGGCACACAGCCAGGAGCGAGCATGGGATCCAATGTGAGATGAGCTAGCTTGGACCGGGTGCCAGGACCTGTTTCTCCTTCTGCTGGTCACAGGGTAGCTTTGCTACAGGATATCCCTAACCTCCTAAAGCAGATGGCTTAGTTAAACGTGTCTTCATTGAGGCACCTATGCCTGTCATAACTTAGTCTGGCCAAAATGTAGTTTTCATGGGGTTCATTGGCTTCCTGTGCATGAAACTACTAAAGAAAATCCTAAGAACGGTCTGGGATATTTGAAAATTCCGCTTTTGAAGCTTGGGATGGTCTATAAATGTTTCCTGGAATCTTTTGTGTTTTCCCCTCTGTTCATGTTTGTGGTAATACTGACTCCATTAAATATGCAGTGACTTGAAGAGGCTTCAGGATATATTTTTGAGAGGCTGGAACTCCAATATCTCTCTGAAGATAGCACAGGATTATGTATAATGCTTTGATAACTACAATTACTTATGCTTCCAAAAGAAATCCCAGTCTGTATGTGTCTAGCAAGCATACAGTTTCAGATGTTTGTATGGAAACTATTGGAACACCTGGTGTTCTAAACATACCTCTATGTTATTCCCATAAAGGGTGTAACATTTTGTCTGATGGAGGGGAAGATTTAGCTGTCACATTTTTATTAAAAGCTGCCTGGATTTTGCCTGTCCATATTACTAGAAAATACCCAATTTAGAAACACAGTTTTGAATTTTCTAATGTTTCATTCTCTAAGGGAGAGTAGGAAAAAGGGCAGCACAGTCTTTGCAGCAGTTTGTGTGTTGGGACTTAGTAAGGCAGGTCTGGAACCCTTGGTTTAGTCTGGAGTGTGCAGAACTTCTGGTTTGTCTGTCCAGATTGACCAAAGAATGAATCAGTAGTGCATAACTTATTAGTGTGCCAAGAGTTGGATTTTCTTCAAATGCATCCTGAATTTATGGGAAGAGATGTTTCTGAACAAGCTTTGCTGTTTCCATGATCTGTAAGCAGAGTAAATAGCAAACTCTTGTCCTCATAATGCAGGCTCTGTGGACTTGCTTTCAGTAGCTATAGGCTTCCAAGTAAAGTCTGTATTTTTCAATCATTTCATTACTAAATCTTAAGGCATTAACAATATCTTCTCTTCATAAAATATCACAATATAGAGGCTACCTGATGTGTTGAAATTAAATTTTATGCACCATTGCTAAAGAAACAAATTCTTGCATCTCTGGCCCCAAAAAAGTTAATTGAGATCTTAGTGAGTCATCGCTGTTTTTCCTTGCTACAAAACAATGCTTCCTCTAGTACCTGGATGTCACAATAACTGGTATGTTGATTTCTCCAGCTTCAAAATGTCATGTTAACAAATAATGAGTGGATTGCTTGTTTGGGTAAAAAAAAACCAAAAACACTTAGCATGTAGTTGTAGACTCTTGGATGATTTACTATGAAGAATCTTCTACTTTGGGATGATATCATTCAGTAGACAAGGCTGTGAGATAGGTGCTAGATAACATACTGAAAGTGATAGGCATGAAAGAATCATCATTAAAATCTGCAGCATTGCCATCATGTGTTTGTCTACAAAGCCCTAGCATTTTGTCTGGAGTTTAGTTCTGATTTTATTTCAAAGGTGCTTGTGCCATTGAGATTTCCATAACTGAGAATAATCAAAACACATGGAGGGAAAGCCAGTTACCCTCAATCTGTTTTTGTTTAAAGATAAATAGGTTCTGCTGTAGTCCCCTGCAGAATGGTGAATATTTGCATATTGGTGAGAAGCAGAAACTGTTGGGCCTAGTTCTAAAGGGCTCTAACAGGGAATAGCTGAAATGCCTGACACTCCCAAGGTTTGCAGCTTTCCTGTTTCTGAATTAGCAGCTTCCTATCAGGTGATGCTTGATAAAAACGAGCAGTAAGAGGAATAGGAACATGCTGGTACATCTTCCTTGCAGTCCAGTAACTGATCATTGATCAGAAGCACACTGGAGAGCAGCACCTGAGGATGGCTAGTTAGGGAAAACACCTTGGAGACAGGAGACATTTGTATGGATAATGACTCATTAGAAATGTTTTTATTTTAGTATTTGGGGCAAAGGATACTCCATTTTAGATATGGGCTGGAGAGAATGTCTATCATGCATTTTCTTACAGCATTCAAAACTGCCCAACACTTTCTCATTAAGAAAATCTCTGTGCTGCTTCTAGGTTCCACAGACTTTGGAAATGTTACATTTGTGGTGCCTGGGATTCATCCTTACTTTTATATTGGCTCTGATGCATTGAATCATACTGAGCAGTACACAGAAGCTGCAGGTGAGTGAAAGTGAAAAGGGTTAGAGATTTATATTTGGAATCCTTAAGCATTGTATAGTCTGCTTGCTGACTGCTCAGCACAGCAAATCTAGAAATTAGAAATATTTCAAATTACACAAAATTAGGGCTTTGTCATATTTCACTGGCATTCTAAGCTACTGTGTAGTAAATTTTTAAAAGTGTAAGTACTAGATCTGAAATTGGTTGCATGTGAATATTTTATAGAAACAGGGTTGCTTTTGTCCAGCATGATGTGGTGTGAGCTGAATAAGGACCCTGAAACAATTAACATTAATAGTAGAGTTGCAGAAAAAGCTGACAAATGTAGAATTTCTTGGTTAGTGTTTGAGGTTATATGGGTAGGATAACCACTCCTCCTACTAAAAGGCTGATTTGATAATACCATCTAGACAAAAGAAATTAGAAGGATTATCCATAACAGCATATTCAGAAGACCTTCTAAACATGAGCTGAAAGAGAAGTCATTTTAACTCCTAAAACACAGTACTTAGGAAATGTAACAGTGCTAGCTTATAAAACTCCACACTCTAACGAGCATAATGTGAACACTCTTCTATTTCTCAGTCTTAGTTGTTTATATCAATAGCAGAAAATTAAGTACTTGCAAAACAAAAATGTTTTGAGGCATGGGAAAATAGGTTTACTTCATGCAAGTAGATTTTTAAGAAAATGTTCTTGCAGCTGAAACTTATGATCTTATTTTAAAAAATATCCCTTATGCAGTAAGCCAGTGGTTTAATATTGGTAATCTAACCTGAAATTTCTCTTACTTTTTTGTTCTGCAGGGTCACAGACTGCTCAGTTCTATGCCTTGCGCACAGCAAAAGCTTTGGCAATGACAGCACTGGATGTCATTTTCAAGCCAGGTCTGCTAGAAGAAGTCAGGGAAGACTTTAGAGAAGTGAAGCTGAAAGAAGAGGAGCAAACTAATCCAGTAGAACCTAAAAAAGAACCTAGTGTTGTTGTAGGAGCGTATGAATCACACTAAACTTGATTAAAACATTCTCAGTAGGACTGACTTAATGGAAATGCTGTATTTAAATCCCAATAGGGGCTGGATAAATACATAGCTGAAGAAATGATGATTTTATTTTATTTGGACTTTAGGAGAAGTAAATAGTATAATTGCTTTGAAAAATGTGAAATTTCATCTAGCTGTAATGTCTGTGTTCACCATGGTGATGATTTTCATACAGAAATCTCAAATATGTTCTCTTTAATTTGCAGTGTTGAATAAATTGTAGTGTTTAGATCCCTTGTCAGTGATTTTCTATTTAGTGCTATAGTAATGTTCCATATAAAGGAAGTGTGGCAGTTTTCTGTTCTAAAATAAGCACTTTTCATTCAGTGATCATATGCTGAATCTGATCTGTGAAGCTTTTATGAAATTTCTGATCAGTCAGTTTGCTTGTGACAAGATGGAGACTTAAAACATGAGCTGATTTCACTGGAGAGAAGGGGCTATATTTGGAAATGTACCTAGTTTTCATAATAGTAACTTCCAGCAATGGAAGAGGATTGTTTGTATGGGAATGCAACCTGTAAAGCTTGATAGTCCTGAAATGCATTGATTTGCCTCCTAATAAATTTTGGAAGTGTAATGGAGAAGTCATGGATCACAAAACTGGAAAGCAGCTAAATGTTTATTTGATTAAATTAACACATTTAAACTACTGCAGGAAAAATTCTGCTCTTAGGCAATACAGGTGTCCACACAAGGTGTTGCATTAGCACAGCTGATCTGAAGGAGGTGTATAAATTTAGCTAAACCAGTGAAAATCTTTGTCACAAAGCTACAAGTGTGGTGCCATGAAGCAATAAACGGTTGTATGCAAGGCCCTCTAGTGAGCTCAGAGGAGCTTGCAGTGAGCACTGCTGGTGCAGTAACTGGCTTCTTCAAAATGTTTGTTCCCATGTCCTAAGCAGCAGATCTGTTAAGTCTTGCCATTGTCCTTTCTGTGTGTTGCGTGGTTAGTCTGTTTAATCTTTGTTATTTTACTTCCCAGAGACATTAATACTGCAGTTTTATTTAGGTGGTGGACTGTGTGCCCAAACATGTTAGGATGTCTTTTAATTCACTGGTTAAAGGATCCTGTGAGTACGCAGAAAAGAAGTCAGTGGGCAAATGGAGTGAGAAAGGAATTTACTGGTCAACGTTTTCCTGAGCCACAGGTATTACTGTAAGCTTCAGAAAGGAAGGCAGGCAAGCTGTATTCCTCAGGAAGTCAGAATAACTGACTTTCAGAACCTTTTTTTTTTGTAAAGTCTCTAAATGGTAAACTCTAAAATTCTCTTCAGCATTTATAGTTTATTGATTTCTGTATTCACTTTAATTTTACGCCAGTATCCTTGCTTTCCTTAGCAAACAGTTTTCACAGATGGATGTGTGAAACAGATGAAGGTGGGACTCTGAGCTATAGATGTGTCCAGGATAGTAAGTTGAATACTAAATCCAACTGAAATTTGTTCTAAGGTTTGTCAAAGGAACTTTGTCCTTAACTTTTAATTTACAGTCAGCCTTGCCAGTTGTCAGACACAGTTGCAATTCATTAAGATCTACTGGGTTAACAGGCTAGTGCATTGATTTCCTTAGCACACGTGACTTTTTATTTCCTCTTGCAAGAACTGCTTAACTCATTGCTTTGCTATTTTCAAGATGGAGTGTTTGGATAGCACATGCTATGTTGTGTTTCCTACAAGCTGATACACATTAAAGCCTTCTCAGTTCTCTTTGTCCAGACTTTGTGTCTGCATCGTATCCAAGATCAGTTAATTAAACTTCTCTGAACTAAAAGCGTGTCTTCATTTTGTTGTAATCATTGCTGGAATTAAAGTGGAATTGAAATACTGATTAAAGATGAGTTGATATTAATAAAGGAATTTAATTGACTGAATTTTCTTGTCTTTTGCTTAATATTGGGATGCTGCATGATTTTGAGTAGCATGTTTGATTTCCCCCCCTCCCAGTTTGTTACAACTATGTAAGATGGAGAGCGTTTTAAACTTTCCATTTTGGTCTGCATTTGTGAGGGTTAGTGCTTTTCAAATACAGTATTTAATGTTAGTCTTTTTAATCTTATGGATGTTTTAATTGTTAAAACATGCTGGAATTGATAGAATAAGTTGGAGTGTGACCTTGTGAGCGATCACTGAAGCATCTTAGGCTAAAGCTGGTCTAGCCTTCAGTTTGAAGTGGGATTAGCACCAACACTAGGTCAGGTGATCTTGGGTTCATTTGCCAAATCCTTGAATCCCTGTTCAGCCTCCTTTCTCAACACCCCATGTGAGCTAATTCCAGTTTGTTTCAGAATGTTCATTCTTGAGGTCCAGACTAAAGCAGTTTGGGATTTAACCTTGCAATTTTACTGTCACAGTGATACTATGTAGGGGAGAATTTTAGTTCCTGTGGGACTACAACTTCGATTTTCAGTCATTTATGCTCATAAATCATGCCTATATGAAAATATCCAACATGCTTTTTAAGTTGCCCTAACTGCAGGCTTCCCCAAGTGGTTTGTAATTTAAGAATATTGTAATATTTGTCAGGAGTAGTAGTCTCAGTAATGAATAAAAATGTGTAGGTAATGAACTGTAATGGCTGAAATTATTCTGAGCTGCAGATGGCAAATCACAGCTGTGAAAGGATGAGGTGATGAGGTCCAGATGTTGTAAAGGACTTAAAGCCTCTGCCAGCCTACCAAACTACTGTATTTCCTTATTTAGTATCTGTCTTAGAACCTAGTAAAAGATACACCTGGTTTAAAGCAGAACAAAAAACATGAAATGGGATGGGTTTATTTTTTATGAAAAGATTGAGGGAGAGAATTTGCAACCTGCTGTGTTCCTGGTATAGAAGAGCCCAGCAGTCTTTCTTCAAACCAGAAATGGGAAGCAGTTTAATGTTCTTGTGAACTTTATTTCTGTAATCGTTTCTGCCAGTGTGAGTGCTCTTTGCCTGCTCCCATTGCAGTCCAAGGAGCAGGACTGTGTTCCTCTGGGAAGAATCATGACACATTAGCTGTGGACGTCTCTCTAGTATTCATTGAGTGATCTCATAACTTGCTAACAGCATTCCTGAAAACAGACTTTTATTTAGAACAAAATGTTAAGGAATAAATAATTTTGAAATAACAAAGAAAAAATAAGTCTGTATTATTTCCTTTTTACCCCTAAGGTTTTCAATTTCCTTGTCCTGCAGGTAGCAATCCTCCACAGAGCCTTTGTCCACCAGACTGTTTCACTGACTGCTGCTGCCACCCACGTTTTGCTCTTACTAGGGAGCAAAAGTGCATCCTGCATAAGTGCTCATACCCACACTATGCAAAGCCAAAGTTGGATAAGACTGCTGCTGGTTAGATTCCTCTAGGCACTAATGGAAGCCAAAAGCATCTGACAAACTCACTGAGGATTTTTCTCGAGCTACAGCTGCATCTATGTGCTTATTTAAAAAGAAACTGAGAAGCCCAATGCTTCAGTCCTAATGAAGTCCACATGGTTGAGGATAGTGTAAAAATACGGTGCTCTTGTTTATGATAGCTCTAGAGTTTCAGAGAATCACAGAATGGTTTGGGTTGGAAGGGAGATTAAAAGACCATCTGTTTCTTCATGCCTTCTCACTACTCCTGGAATCATCAATTTCCTTTCCTGCTCCAGCCTGGCCTTGGATGCTCCCAGGGATGGGGTATCTGCAGCTTCTCAGCTGCAGGCTGAAGTTTGCCTCTGTGCTGCTTCATCCTGTCAGTAATTATCATCGTTCTTAAAGACTACCAAAGGCTTCAGCTCCCAGAGCTAGAACCGAGCTAGACAGACACACAGAGCCTGTGTCTATCCATAATACACACAGACCTGCCTTCTGTGCACAGCCTCAGTCCAGGCTGGGCTTTGGGTTAATCTCCAAGAAATTGCAGATTATCACAAAAAGCAAGAAGAACGAGGACTGTGGCACACACAGTCTGAGATGGAAAGCTGAGTGTCGTCATCATGGTGATCTGGAGTTTGCATGCAGGCTTCTTACCAGAGCCCTGCCTCTGGAACCCTGGGACTCTCCAGCCCTAGCAGCATAACCAGATTTAACCACGCATTTGGTATTCATCTGGACCAGGTCCTGAGCTCTCCATGTATCAGCTCATGGAGATCATGCTTTTGAAGGTCGAAAACACACAACTCTGTACAAACGTGAAGTTTTATTGTGATTTTGAGTGTTTCTAGAAATAAACAAAAGCAAACAAACCTCTCTGATTTATTGTCGAAGTGGAAAGGAGCAGTCTGTTAATGATTGGATACAAAACCTATACAGTGAAAGGTTAAAAGCCAAAAAAGTGCATATGTAAATATGTTTAATGAGTACAGTTGCTGATAGCAAACACTGATTGTATATGACATATCCTGTAGTTATAGAATACATGTATATACACATTTATATAAGACTGAAAGGCACTAGAGTTTCCCAATTAAAACACAAGTAAATTGACAGTGTAAATCCAAACACTGAGGTTTAGGGAACTGTGCTGGATGGGGAAATTTTGAAAAATCACATGGGAAGTTAGAAACTAGGTTCCCACTGAAAGCCAGGGAATTCAAAAGTCCAGCTCCCATTTGTATCTTCAAAATCTCTTTTAATATACTGATCAGATGCCAAATAATGTATGTAGTATGAGATTAATGAGTCTATAAAGGAATGTACCATACTGCAGCAAACTACAGAACATTAAGCTTCTTATGGAGCTGAAGAGCTTACTATAAAATCTGGCACTCCTGTTCGTGCTATTCTTAAATTGTAGAAATAAATGGGTTCTTGCAATACTGAGAATCTAAATACATTCCCATGCAAGTTTGCCCAAGAAATCTTTGAGCTATTTGTGGGGAAGGTTGTCATCAGAATAAGGAATAAGTTAGGGTGGGCAAACCTGGTAGTCAACCTTTTATCTGCTTTTGCCAGTGACCTTTCTACTTTCATTTGATTGAAATGTTTAGAGGTTTAAAAAAGAAAAAAAGGCATTTTTTTAATCTCTTGAAAAAGCTTACAGGAGAATAATATGATATAAAGGGGACTTGATAAAACAAAGGTATGATAATATATGTGCATGTAAAAAACCTTTAGAAATAAGTAATAGAACTATCTTATGGGTGGGTGTGTCTTTCAGTGATTTTTAGTTTTTGTGATTTAACTGCCTTAGCTATAGAGTGTAGGCTGTAAATGTGAGATTAGTGTAGGTAGTCTTTCAGGTCACAATTTTAGCAGTTGTAAGAAATGCTGGGTGTGTTTATGTAACATTTATTTACATAGGAAATAAAAACAACCAGCAGCAGTGTTCAAACCACTGCAATGACTGTGTCACACGCCTGATGGTAGAGTGACAGAACAGGCAGGCCAGGGCAGGTGTCATGTAAGGAGATTCACTCTCCTTTTGGAGTCACAACTGCTTTGGTCTGATGCTCAGAGCAGCTCCACCTGTAAAACACAGGGGTGTCTGCTGTGCAGGCGGTACTGAATTCTGCAATTGTGTGCAAAAGCATGTGGGTGTTCAAAGTCCTGTGAATGCAAACCCTTAGGTAGCTTTGTGAACACAGGTGTACATCATATAGCAGCAGAACAACTGAATGATCACAATTCTGAGACACCTTTGGTGCTGCTGGTGTTGTAAAGGCCCCTGATTCCATTCAACTGATTCTTGTTTTTCTGAACTACTTTATCACTTCTGTATTACAGATTCTGCCTTTTCCATGTGGAGTGCATTCACACCGACTGGCTGCTCTGCAGACACTGTGTTGGAGAGCTGGGATGTAAGTCAGTGCCAACTGCCCCCAGCTCCAGCTGTGTCCCCTTGCTCTGCCTGGGAAGGTGCTGAGCCTTCCCTTCCATGGTGGGCTGCAGGATGCTGGGGGACGGTGCAGCCTGAAAGCAGATTCTGTTAGTTGTACCTGTGTCTGCAAAGGTGGAAGCTGTTTTCTTACTTCATTCCAAAGGTTTTGGCATGGTATCTCTTGTAAAGTCCTTACTACTGCTTTGTCAGCTGTTGAGCACCTTTCTATTATGCTTTTATTACAAACAGATGAACCTGGATTTTCCTGGAAGTGAGTACAACCACTGCTGGCATTGCAGGCTGCAACAGGTTTTCAGGCTTATACAGGCTGGTAATGCCCAGACTATATCAGAGGAAAGAGGCTTCTCCTGAAGCAGTTTGGGGTTTTTTTCATAGACAACAGGTTGTCTTCATTGGATCATTTTGTAGAGAAACCCATTCCCAGGAAACTCAAGAGCAAAACTACCAGTGACCCAAATAAGCAGATCCAAGGAGAGCTCCTGTCTTTCCCAGAGGATTTGGATAGCATTACAGGAAGTCTGGCTTTTGTTAATTCCTTATTAAATGTACATTGCAACTCATATTTTAAAAACTTAGTCAAGACAGTTTGGAAATATTTCTGTGTTTTAAATGCTATTAAGACAAAGCACAAGTCTGAAAGTATTGCTATGTGGATCTCAGTACAGTACTGCTAATGGGTCATGCATTAGGCTGTGAAAGATGTAGTCATCAATAACCTTGCCAAAGTGTTTCCAAGTACTGGATACTTTGTGTTTGTAATTACCATTTCTGACCTCATCCTGGAAACATGCAAGTATTTGCATACTCTTGTTTTTATTGGTATTGAATGTGGTCAGTCTGCTGAGCTGAGAGATATATGCATGCACTCAGGTACTCAGAGAATTAGGATTTCAGGGGCACAAAATGGAAGATGCACCATATATAAGCAACTGGCAATTATAGTCACTTGTTAAGATAGTTTACAGTGGCCTGTGAGGCACAAGAATGAACATAGCACATCTTTAAATAAGTATAAAATTTTAGATTGTATATCCTAGATTTTGCTGACATGTGAAACTTCCACAGTTATTTATGTCACAGATGAATTGCCTCTAACAAAAAAAAAATTAAATCCTGGAAAAAAATCAATCTTCCTTCCAATTAAAACAATTCTCTATTTTCTTTCTGTTAGCCTATGAGACTGTACTTTCATTTCATGTCACAAAGCTCTGCGACTACAGAAGTCACGAACCTTTATGAAAAGATGGACCAGTATATTAAATTGAATAGAATGTACGCCCCAGGGAATATTATCCTGGAGTACTTGTCGATGGCATGGGTGTCGATCCGCATGCTGACGTATCTCTGGTTTTTCCTCCTGGCCGAGCCCCTCTCCGAGCCCAGCGCCAGCTGCACCATCATCCGCTCCTGTTTGTCCCCGTCCTCGGACATGAAGTGCCCCAGCTCGTTCACGTCCCCGTCGTTGTAGCTGCCGTCCACCATCATGGCCCGGGGCTGAGGTAGGCTGCACGCACAGGCAGGCTGTGGGCACACACAAGGACAGCAAGGGGTTAAGCTGGGCACAGCCATCCCTCTCCTCCTTCCATCCCACAGAGGTGGGGAAAGGCCTGCGGGATTCAGCTCCTGCTGGGCAGCGGCTTTTTCCACCTCCACTTCCATGCCTGCAAGGCACAGGCACAGTCAGGGAGAGAGCAGGGCTGTCTGTGGAAAAGCGCCTTTGGCTTAGGCACAGGTATGAGGGTGTAAATAAATGTCAGACCTGCACCTTGCAGCTGAGAAAATCAGAGGAAGACAGAGGGAAACCACAAGAAAGAATGTATGAAGCCTTCCCCATATGGAGAAATCTTGGGCTGAAATTTTAGTTAAAATTTAATGTAACAAGGGCAGAATGGGAAAACTGGGACCACTGTAAAAGTTTAGACTGTGCATAGACAAAAGTGGGGGATATCTGTCACGTCATCTGAAACCCAAAACACGGAATCCAACTGATTCTATCCACAGGTTTTAATCTACAGTTTAAAAAAAATATTTAAAGGTAAAATCCTAAGACCCATCCCATGTACGCAGGCAGTGGAGTACTACACTTGGAGGGAGTTAGCCTGTGCAGACTCCAAAGAAAGAGGAGCAAGCTTGGGCGTGGGTTGTGTGTGGTAAGTCTTTATAACCCACAATGCCTCGCTGCTGGTGTCTTTTTGCACGCACTGCATTTTCCTTAGGCAGCTGAGAGCAGCACCCTGCGGTTGCAAAGCTTTGAACATTTCCAGACTTTTGCCACACCTTTTACCGGGGGCAGTAAAATGACACTGGAGATAGAAAACCTCACCTTGTCCCGCAGTTTCCTCTCCTTCCGCTCCTGCACCGTTGTCAGGTAATTGACAGCCGCGTATTCCAGCACCGAGAGGAAGACAAACACAAAACTGACCCACAGGTAGATGTCCACTGCTTTGATGTAGGAAACGCGAGGCATGGAGGCATTCACCCCGGTGATGATCGTGGACATGGTCAGCACAGTGGTTATCCCTGGGAATGCACCAGCAGAAGAGACCATAAGATATTTTCAAACCAAACTCTTCATCACAAATACAGCAGTTGTTACAATTTCCTGACATCTGAATTTACCTTGCAATATTTTTTCACTTTTGGGTAACGAGTTTCACTGCCTGAGGAGGGTCCAGGCAGCCCTGATTTTTAACTGGGGTTTTCTTGTCTATTTGGTGAGCACAGCTCTAATTTTGGTCTCAGGGTGTTGCTAGTCTGGCTAGCACCTGGCTAGTCTGGCTCCTCACCACACTACCAGCCTCCCATCCCATGGCCAGGCAGCAGCACTTTGGCCCTATGCTGGCTGCACCCCATTCCAGGCTCAGGACCGTCCCTGTAGGGTACAAGTATATGGATTTGAATTCAATTATCCTTTTGGGCCCCTTCCAACTCAAGGGACTCAACAATTCTGAGTATCTTAGCTTCTAGTTCAACCCCTCCACAGCACGGACACAAGCGAAGCTGCTGCTTTTACCTGTTTCCCCTCTGGTTTCTGTTTGCTAGACTTCTCCTGGGAAGTCTTGCTTCATGAGAGATCACAGGAGCCCCCAGCTGACTCTCACACTTGGTCTGTGCCTTCACTGGAGCAAAAGCAGGGAATAATGATGCCTCACAAGGGAGTGCTGTCCCACATCACACCATGGGCGAGCACAATGAGCACATAGGGCAGGAGCGCCTGTAGCTCAGCATTAACCTGGCTCTGAGAGAGCCTCTCCATGGCCCTCTCGTTTCAGGGGCTAATTATGTCACATTAGTGATTACTCTGGAAGTTGAAATTATGTATATAAGCACAAAGGGCTGAATTCACAGGTGTATCTAGGTGCTAAAAATACTGCTAAGATAGTGCTTACATCTTCTGAAAAGCCATGGCCCAAACCCTTATGATTCTTTTAATGATGTCTCGAGGCAATGGGTGCTGCTTCTAAATTCAGACATGAAAAACTGCCCTATTGCCATCTCTGTTTTGGCTCTCTATATTCTCTCCACTGAGGAATATGATTTTAAGAATAAATAAAATCCTGAGGCGTGTTGCCTGGAATAAGAGGAAGCAAGCTTGAGCTCAGAGTCTGCAAAAAAAACCCAAACAACACTTTGCTGAGGGCAAAGGATCCACTTTAGAAGAAGATTTATGTCCTTTGGTGACTCCTGTGACATATGGCTTCATCTCTCAGAAAGATGCTGCAAAATGGGAAGCTGCATGCCTCACACTGCAGTGCAAACTCATTTAACACATTAAACTGCACGGCACAGTTCAGCTGTGTTACTTCCTACTTCCCTCCTCTAGCAAAACTCAATAAGCTGAAATTTTGTCAGGGCTGCTGATACTGATTTTCACCTTCTCACTCTCACTGAAGTCTCTGAACTGACACTTTGGCTGCACATGTGCCCTGCTCTGTTCAGAGCAACAAAAGCAGAGTGGGATGTTTGCTCTCTGAGTCATTCCGGGTGCATCTTGTGAAAACAGGGAAAGCCACTCGCTTGGCACTGCAGGGCACAAGAAGGGGGCACCATGAGGGGACACATGCCCTGTCCCTGGGCCATGTGTGTGTGGCACAGATGATTTCCATGCCTCATGGCAACACAGGGGCAGCGCATGGCACCGAGGATTTCACAGTGATGGTCGAGGCTGTGGTTGTAGCCTTTGTCTCTTAGGTCTGCTGACTACAAGACTGTTTTTACCTAAGGGGACTCTGGCAGGAACTGCTCGTCGGTCGATCCAGAAGGACACCCAGGACAACATGACCATGAGAGTGGCAGGGAAATAGGTTTGGAGCAGGAAGAAGAAGATGTGTCGGCGTAACGTGAAGTTTATATAGAGGCGATTGTACCACCCTGTGAAACAGAGGGAATGAAAAAGAGAAGTTACACCAACATCAGACTACTTTCAGATAGGGTGATGCTGCATGAGGGGAATAGTGACTAACTTTCTTTTATCAAACATGGTTAATGGCTGCAGATCATTGCAATTTACAGAAAAAAACTCCTTACTGAACCAACTATCAAAGTCAAAGCATCTCTCGGGCTGATATCTTCCAGAAAATATAACCTATGCAATCAGAGAGTTTAATTCGAGTTAAGGCTTGGTGTGACCTTGAAGAGGGATTATCTTCCCAGACTTCATGACCATTAAGATGGAAGTGTGCGGCAGGGACACCCAGCTTGGTATAGGAGAGTGGCAGGTCTGATGGGACACAGAGAGAGCCCCCAGTGGACAATCCTCCATGGCCAAGATCAAGAGAGACAGTTTTCATTCTTCTTCCCCCAGCTCTGGCAGGTGCTCTGGTTGCCCACCTGTGCTGCTGTAAAAGGCAAGCTTTGTGGTGGTGTGAAACTCCTGAATCAGGAACTGGGACAACGATATCCTCTCATCTGTTTTAAGGGAATCGTTCCCATTCTTCCAGTAGAGCATAAGGTCATCTTCAGTGTAGGCATCTAGGGAAGCAGAGCAAACTCAGGATAGTGCACTGAGACAGCTGCTACCATCCCCAGGGTCCAGGGCATGCCCACAGAGCCCTCCTGGCTCCCTCAGAGCTCCCACCTGAAAAGCTCAAATTCCCAAATTCCACCCACCTAGGTGGTGGGTATGGCTGTGGCAAGGAGTGGACTAGCTCATCATCACAGCCCTCAGGCCTGATGCCTGGTACATTTTGTGAACCTTCCTGTTTGTCTGATCACAGTTTCACACACATAGTATGTGTGTCAAGTAACCCACTGCATCAGAACTTGAACAGTTCTTTCTTGTAAACCTCCTAAAATCAAAAGCAAAGAAAGGGAGCCTTAGCAGAAAAAAACCTGCTTGAGATGATGAAAGGAAAAATCTATCAATGGTCTGAGGCACGCAGGAGAAAAAACTCTTGGGTAAACTTTCTGCCTATGATATACACATGAACATTACTTCCTTTTTTTAATACATGTGGAAGTAACAGTAGTGCTAATCCTTTCAGATGGGTTTAGTAGCAGCTCTTTTCACACAAGGAGAAAAAAAATCACATATAAATGTATTAAAACAGAATTCAGATTACCATTTCTTATTGCAAGCTTAAAAAGGAGAAGAAAATAACTCAATAAAGCCAAAAGTTTAAAATGTTGCTATATGAAATCTGGCCAATTCATACGTGCATCATACTTGGGACAAAGGGCATAAACTGGGTTTATCTCAAATAGGACTAAGAAGCATAAGAGGAAGGCAATCACTGTCACTGCCCCACCGTGGTTTCTACACCACGGGTGAGCAGATGGTGCCTGTGAAGGGCCTACGGCCGTTTGTCCATGTGTTTGAGGGCACCTGGGCAAACAGTGCTGTTGGAGACTGCTGACCTGCAGGCAAGTGGCCCAGGGGCTTGGGGGCTGGGGTGGCAGTGAGGCAGCCTGGCTGGCATTCAGGGCCACTGGCAAGACAGCGCTCACAGCTGGTTTTTAAAAACACTCATTGCAAACACCATCTAATTCTAGTGAAAAAGTCCAGGCAGGCAGCTTTTCTTAGTGTTGGAGACTGATGACTTTGGTTAGAGCTCCCATGAATGTAGCAGCAGTTTAATTACTGGTATACTTACTTACTGATATAATTAATTACTGGTATAACACAGTTTGGGTACCCGTGGGGTGCCCTTGGCTCCCCTATACCTCCACTTTACTTACAGCTTTCAATCTCCAGGGAACATGTCTGCGTGTCCAGGGGAAAGCGACTAAAATCCATGTTGCACATTGCTGTTACTGTAACTCTACGAATAATAAAAATCACTCCATTAAAAACTTGTCTCCTTATGTGACTGAAAAATAGTAAAGCTGTGAGTTTGGTATTTTATTAAACAACTACAGCCAGTACCACTCAACTGAAAATAAATTCCTTCCATTCAGCTAAAGCCATCCCACTTCACTTAAAGCCATTTCTTCCTCTCTGCAAACTACTGCTAAAAACAGCAACTAGAAAGTTAGGTCATTACAAATTGCTATTAGATGACAAAAGTATTGGAGAAGAAAATGGGAAAGGGCAAAAAGGAAGCTTCGGTTTAAAAAAGAGCAAACATATATATAATATAATATCTCTGCAGACATCTGTTCTTTAAACAGATGCTTTGTATGATAAAATAATTTCCATTTATCAAGCCATCGTAGTCCGTGAGAGATGCAGGTAATGTCTGCACATCGTGAATTTCCAGCTGCTCAGTGGGAACCCGGTGATCACACATGGGAATCAGCCACCAGAGGGCACAGGACTGGAGCTGGAATGCAACAGTGACCACTGAAATGCTCTGGCCCATCAGTCAAAATCTCTGGCCTTGCTATAGTCTGATTATCACATTTTTAATAGCATAATTTGGTATTTGAACCAGAAGCAACCATAAATCTTGACCTGACTGGCTTGGACTCTGGAGAAGTAAATGAAAATAAAAGGATTAATCATACTGGGGAAAGAATTAATAAGTTATAGTGGAGTTAGTGGTAGAGAGACATCTGTCACATAGTGATTAAAACACAATGCAATCCCTTATGTCAGTAGTCCTTCTACAAGAGTGGGTTCTGTGTGATATTGCTTTCCTGTCTGGATTTAGCCTTTGAGTGAAAGTGCTTGGCTCAAACAGAAGTGAGGTGCCAGTGAAGTCTATGGTGGTTTCCAAGATGAGAAAACAATGTCTGGCAAAGAACCCTGAAAAGGCAGCCACCAAGGAAAAATACAGTCAGCAGGCAAAGGCATTCAGCAAGGCAGACGGGCAGGAACAACCTGTTTGCTCTTACAGGAACCCCTTGTCCTTCCCCAGCATTCCTGAAGCACTGCAACCTGCACTCGCTGCTGAATGACATACTGAAACTCTGCCAATTTGCTAGTGAAGACATTTGCCACCACTTTGTACCAGGCAATTGTTTAAGCACAAGGCTGTGCAGGATCTGAGTAGTGTGATGTCCTCCTCTTCCCATCTTCTTTAGATAACCATAAATGCTTGTGATGCAGATGACTGGCAGCTCAATGAATGTGTAGGCATGCATGCTAGAGCTGAACAGTATGTCATGTTCTTGTCCTTTTTTATTGTACTCAGGACCTGACCAAACTTTGCAAAGGCCTAAAGAATACCTGAACCTTGTCTAATCTGGTGAGTGAAAAACCAGCTTTGATAATGAGAAGATAGACAATGTTCAGGCTGTGAATTCAAATGAACTGTAAAATAAAAATATCAAAGAACAAAAGAATTCTTGTCAAACTGATGCCCCCTAGGGAATCAAGAATTTCTTTGCTTGACTTTTTTTGTAGAATCATAAAACACCTTGGGAGGCTGAGAAGTTACCTCCTCACCTTGTGGTAGGCTCAGCTTCACCTCTGCCACTACCAACATTCCCCAAAGACCTCCACAGCCTTCACAAGCGAGTGTTCTGCAACTTTCTCACTAGCTAAAGCTATGAGTCTTGCTGATACTGACCTCCCATCAGCCCAGTTTTCCTTCTTTTTGTCCTTCAGAATATATTATCTATAATCTGATGCTTTCTGTATTTATCAGGTATGTTGTTATTTCATTGCTGTGGAGGTGACGTTGACATTCTTGCATCAGAATATTGTACAGAAACTTCCTTTCTACTAGGTTTTTTGTGTCCTTTGGCAATACTTGTTTTCTAACTGGATGGAGCTGCAGCCAAGTAAAACAGAAGCGCAGATTTTATTTTCTTTTAGAGATTGACAAATTGATTGTCTGGGATAGAGTTAAATTTTTTTTCAACAGTAGCTAGTGTGGGAATACATCTTGGATTTGTCCAGAAAACAGTGTTAACACAGGGATATTTTCATCAATGCTGAGCAGGGCTTCCACAGCATCAAGGCCTTTTCTGTTTCTCACCCCACCCCGAAAGGGAGGAGGCTGAGGATGCACAGGGAATTTGGAGGGGACAGCTGATCCCCACTGACCAAAAGGACATTCCACAGCATATGGCATCATGCTTAGCATATGAAGTGGGGGAAGAAGAAGGAAGGGGTGGAAGTTTAGAATAAAGGCATTCGTGTTCCCAAGTGACTGCTACGTGTGATGGAGCCCTGCTTTTCTGAAGTGGCTGAACCCCTGCCTGCCCTTGGGAAGTGGTGAATGAATTTCTTGATTTCCTCTGCCTGTACATGGGCCTCTTGCTTTACCTAATTATCTGCCTTTATCTCAGCCACGGGTTTTTTGGGGTTTTTTTGTCTTTTACTGTTCCAATTCCCTTCTCCCTCCCACCAGGAGGGAGTGAGCCAGCAGCTACATGGGGCTTAGTTGCCAGCTGGGGTTAAATCCTGACACAGATGCTCTTCACTTAGCATCTCCAAGCGTAAAAGTGTTACTTGTCAGAAATTTAAAAATCCCAGTTTAATAACATTCAGACTTACATCAACTGACAAACTATGTGGAAAACAAGGGGGAAAGCCAGGGCTGGGACCATCCCTCAAGCCAGAGGAGAAAGCAATGTTTACCAAAAATGTCTCCTGCAAAGAGCTTTCGTGGATTTCACATTAAAAGTGAGCAAAAAGCAGGGAGAGCCAAACCAAGTGTTTAGGTTGCTCTGACCATACACAGGAGTCACCAGGAGCTCTATACCCTTGCTGTAAAGCTTGTCACTTCATGTGCTGAAAGATGTTCCCTCTGGTTTTTTGCTTATCATAAAGCGGCACTCGGTAAAATTTATACTCCTTCATTATTGCTTTCAAGAATAGAAACTGCACATTTTGCTAAGCCCGGAGACTTTGCTGTGTAGTGAAGTGGATAACTATAGCTGCCCTGGACTTCTCTTTATTACCAGACACTGCCTTTTTATTTAGAATGTGCCCTGCCTCTTCAGCAGTGCCCTGTGGGGATTGCAGCCTGCTAGCCCCCGCTGAGCTGCTCCGAGGGACTGCCACGCCTGACTGCAGCTTCCCAACAGGAACGGGGGCTAGCCATGCTCACAAAGTGAAGGGACAGTGATGGAACCAACAATGCTGGCACAGAAACTGGCTTTCTACAACAGGCACTTAAATGTACTCATACAGGCACTCAGATGTCTGTGGATAGCCAGCACATTCATTCCTTTTTATGCCTTTTTTTGTATGAAGTCATGCAAAAACACAATGAAGGAATCAATTAAACCACTTTCTCTTTCCACTAATAGCTTGCATTGAGCGAATGCAGCTTTACCTGAGGCTATAAAGTACCTTCCCATCTGGCTGGACCCGCAGCATGACATTGTCTGTGGTGGTGTCGTGGATGAAGGAACGCTTGGAGTGGACGAAGAACATGTCAGGGACCCAGATCTTCTTCACCAGTCTGCCATCAAAGGTCATGCTTTGGTTGTTGGTGCTGGGGAAGGACAGCCTCTCGTCTTTCCAGTAGTGCCTCAGATACAGCGTCATGGTGAAGTCCTGCAGCAAACAGGCTTCTGTCACAACTTGCGCCTCATCAGCGCAGTCGTGATTGCTCCTCTCTGGGACAAACCATGAACTGTAAAGCTCCTCTCCCGAGGGCACATCCACTCCCTGGGCTGCAAGGGGCATCACCAGCTGCAGCTTGTTTATTCACCAGGTCAAATAGATTTACTGGGTTCAGACACAACTCACTTCTGAAGCTTAAATTTAGTACGGAAGGAATAACTCTGTCACTGATGCGTCTTCATTTAAAAAGCAAGCAGCGATCTTGCTAAGCACCATGGCATTTTTCTATAAAGCTGCACGAGTTAAAAAGTATTGATTCTGAAAATATAAAATCTTCTCCATTATTATTTTGCTAACAGCCAAAAATCGACCCAGCCAAATGAATTTTTTTTAACTCAAGGCCATCTAGTGGTTTTCTCATGTAGATGAGTGTTGCAACATGACATTAGAGGAGGAACAGGGGCAGTATTCAGAAGCCATGGGAACTAATTAAAAATCAAAATGTTTGATAAAAAAAAGAATAGGTTTGTTGTTTGGGTTTTGTTTGGTTTGGGGTTTGTTTTGCGGGTTTGGGTTTTTTCTTTAACTTCTGAGTCCTCGATGTTAGTTCTTCCACTTTGCTTTCAAGTCCCAAATCTTTTTAGGGGCCATCTGGTCACCTTCACAAGGTTTCTCCTCAACCAGAACAGGTGAAAGATACCCATGGCTAGCTGTCAGGGTGCCAAGAGCACTGGAGTCAGGGAGTCAGCAGGAGGGGTCCCCAGTTCTGGGGAAAATGCTCAGCCCTTCGGTCAGATGACTGCAGATATCCCAGCCCACACAAGAGCTGAAATAGCTGCAGTGAGAGGAGGCTGACATGCCACCAGTGTGTCTGCCAGCCACCAGCTGTGCTGCCACACAGCCCTGCTCCTGGCTCAGGCATGGGAGGAGATCCAGTGCAGGCTCTTTAACCCTCTCTCTGTTAATTAGGAGCACAGAGAAGCTGGGGCTTCCTGTGAAACCTTCAGAGCTGTTTGATAATTTAGTTGAAAAGTCAAAACATTTTGAAAAATTGGGGAGTGATTTTTTTTTCTCTTCCAAAGCAAAACCTGAATTACTGAGACTTTGTGGGTCACAGAATGTTTGGATTGGAAAAGTCCCCTAAAGACCATCCTGTTCCAACCCCCCTGACATTGGCAGGGACATCTTTCACTAAACCAAGTTGTTCAGAGCCCTCTCCAGGCTGACCTTGAATGAGATGGGGCATCCACAACTTCTCTGGGCAGTCTGTTCCAGTGCCTCACCATGGTCTGAGTAAAGAATTTCTTCCTTACATCAATCAAAACCTACCCTCCTTCAATTTAAAGCCATTCCCCCTTCTCCTTGGGAGCTCTCTGGCCCTGACGACATCAGAACTTGTCCAAAGTGACACTATATCTGCAGCATGTAAGTGCCTTAAAACAAACACATTCACTGGTCTCCTCAGAGCTTTTAAATGTGTTATCATTGTTTAAGAAAATACAGAAACCCAAATCCTTTGATTATCTTGGCAGTGTTTTTTCATTTTGTCCTAGAGAAAAGAAAATGTCGGATTTCTTCCTTCTGCTTCAAGGGCCATGAAATGGCAGCATGAAGTCAGTAGAAATAATTGTTGGCAGACTCAGATCAAACCTGAATCTGTCTTTGGAGGCTGTGGAGTGTTTGTCCCTGGCAGTATTCAAACCCCATGAACACAAACCCAGGTAGCCTGCAGAGTTTTGGTCTCCAGAGGTCTCATCTGTGACTCTTACCATGTCCACCTCAGAAATGCTGTCCAGACTTTCAACTTGGACATCCACCCCAACAGGAATTGCAGGGCCTAGGGAAAAAAAAATAAGAATTGACAAAGTACAAACCTACTGAGAGAAAGCAATCCTCTGACTTTACCATCTTACAGATAGAAATAGATGCTCAGTCTGAAATAGAAACAACAGTAAAACAACAGAACATATAAATGATTGGAATTCACAACAAAAATCTCCGACTAACAACTAAAGTCAGTAATGAGACTGACCCACTAATAACTTTCTCTTTTCATTCTGTCATCCTACATATGTCCCTTCAAAATTTAAAGCAACTTCAATTGTTTTTAGCTCCAATGCTTGGGTTCAGGACTGGTGAGACAGATTACTGGAAGAGGACCCATTCACAGAGAGACCAGTGGTGGCACATCTAAGGGAATACAAGAGATTTTCCCTCACTTTTTCTCCCCTTGCAGGCTAATAACTTTCATGTTATTCCAATGCTATGTGTATTTGACCTTCACAAGACTCAGTGCTCAGCTGTGGAAAAGAAAGGGTGACAGGAGGAGATACATTGCAGGACACAGGCATGTGCCACTGAGCCTGAGGCTCCTGAGGGGAAGGATCCAACTGTGACCCCATGTAATAGGGATTCTGAACTTTTTTCCCTCCTCCAGGCTTTGGCTAGTCCCTCATATACCTCTGGCAATTACGGTCCAGTAGAGCTGTCAAATAAAATAATGCTCCCATTTGTGAACTGTTGGGAAACTGAAATGTTTTTAAATTAATTGAACATGCTGGTATTTGGTATATTGAGCATTTAGCGATAAAATCTTCTTTCATCAGAGCATATAATGGTATCCTGGATTTGAATGACCATCTGTCAGCCAGAAAGGGTAGATAAATTACAATATTCTCTAATCCGATGGGCTGAAAGAAAGTGTGTTCTCCTTTATCCATTTCCCTGAAAGCTTAGGTTGCTCTAGCACACAGCCACAGAACTGTGAGCAAGCACTAACATAGGCAGTCAAAATATTTTATTTTGGGTTATAAATGAGTAAGTGAGGCACGTCATTTGATTATGCACACGTATGGTCATACTAAGACAAAAACTTCGCATTTCCTCCATCATCCAGGAATAAATGTAAGGTGTATTTGCAGATTTTTATCAGAGGAAAGTATCACTGAGCACCTGTTAATCACATTTCCATTCCTTTGACTGTGCTTTTTACTCATCCAGAAGGCTATTTCACTGCACCTCTATTCCCCCGAGAGTGCCATGAATTCACAACTCAGAAGAACAGAAATTAGAGACAGAAAAGCCAATCTGCTTCTTCACTGCTGTACATGTTACAGTAAAAAGAAGTGACAGTGTAAAACAGGAACAGTGACAAATGTGTGTGTTTCATACCTCCAAAGCCAGGTCTCATGCTGAAGTCATGGTCATCTATTCGCAGCAGCTGCTCTGACTTCGTCAGGGGAGATTTGGTGATGTCAGGGCTTCGTTTTAAGATTGGGCTACCAGGAGGAGAGAAGCACAGCTATGAGCCCTGAACAGTGCCTATGAGTAGTACACACTTGTTTCACTCCATTTACTCTTCAGAATATCCACCCCTCAGACCATGAACCTGTGATTGTGGCAGTGGTTGGCAGCATGTCATATTAAGAACTGATTCCTGTACTGAGCATACAGTTTAGGCATCTGTGATCATTTTAGCTCTTGTTTGGTGGCCTTTTGTCCCTGTAAAATTCTCTCTGCATACAGCAGTTTGGGGACAGTCATTAAAAAGTGTGGGCTGGAGGAATAGTATGTGTGGATAATTGGAGAGGGGGAGGCATTCCTGACATTGGGTTATGATGGAGTGTGAGGCCAGGAATTAGGGAAACAATATATCAAATAAGCTACTGGCTATTGCCCAGGAACAAAATGGAGACAGTCTGGGAACCAGGCCAGGAGGCAGGCCATTCCCTAACTTGGGATAAAATGATTAGCTTCTGCCCCAGATTTCCATCAAGGATAAAAAGCACAATTACAGAGACCTGGGAGGTCTCTGAGCATTAAAGAGCCTGGGAGGGCAATTCCAGAAGCTGTTAGAGTTGCACCAAATGCAGGACAGAGGAGGCTCTGATCCCATTCCACATCCAAAATGTGAACTGCTGTTCAGTGCTCCAGTGCTGTGGCTGGGATGGTGATGGCAGCACCTCCTTGGTTGCTCCCTTGCACAGGGGAAGCCTTTGTTGCCCTCAGAGCCAGCTGCACGCCAGCCACTTGGGTGGCAGGAGGGCTCAAAAAAAGGAGGAAAGGTTTCCCTGGTTCTCGATTTTAGAAAAGGGGGCACATTCAGAGAGGCACTCATCTTGTTACTAACTTACTTGTTACAAGACAAGTAAGAAGTTGATTAAAGGAAAACAGGCTGACAAAGAAGCTTGATGAGGAAAAAGTTCCTGATATAGTTTCTCATAAATGAGACTACTTAGCCATGCTGTGCTTCTCAAAGACTTGTTGAAAGTGGTACAAGAAACCAATACAACAATCAGAAGCCAGTGGTGTTTTCAATGACTCCTCTCTCAAATCCTTTATCTGGACTCCAAAGTATCTTAGAAAGATGTCTAGTCCGAGTTCAATAATTTCTAGGAGGGTTGAGTTGTTTACTTCCATCAGTGGGTTCTAGTCATGAATTATCCCTCAGGAATTTTAAAAGGTGGCCCCTGCCTCTTCTTCAGGCTTAGTTCAGCCTCTGAAAGACCTGTGAGTGTACATTAGGGAAGGCTTTTGCCTGTCCAAGGCAGAGGAGCAACATTAGCGGGCCAGTGGCAAAGCAAACATTTGAGAGTGTGTTTGATTGTGCTCAGAAGGGTGCTTTCTCCCTGCCCCTGGCAGTGGGGAGGACGAGTGGCATGATGGAAGCCCGTGGAAGGGGCTCAGCTCTGCAGCAGGGATTCTCGGAGGGAAGGCACCCGCTGACACAGCGCAGGCAACGCAAACTGCGCATCAGCGTCCCACGAAGCCTGAGGGGAAGTGGCAAATGGCCACGGCCTCACCCCTCACCCCCATGAGGGCGTCCGGCAGCGGGGCTTCCTCTGGGGCCTGCTGGATCCCGCTCACGGCGTGGCTAGTACCTGAAGACACTGGCTTGTCCCAGTGGTGCCCCTTTGCCCTGCCCAGCCCAGCCATGACAGGCCTGGGCCAGCAGCAGCCTCCCGGGGGTTTCGCTTGTTTTGCTTACCTGCCTTGCTTGTGCACCTCGCCGTGGGCTTCCCGCCTCTGCCGCTGCGGCCGGCTGCATGGAAACAGTGGGAAAAGGGACAGCTGAGACAGGCGGACACGGGCAGGCAGTCAGGACGTCAGGAAGGAAGCCGTGGATCCCTGCAGCGTTACCTTCTGTCACACGTGTGAAATGGTGCTTACCTTTTTCTTTTACCCTTTCACCAGAGGCCGGCATCAGGGTGGGCATGGCAGAGGGTGGGGAGTGGGGGAATGCTCGGGCTCACAGCGGGGACAGGGCAAAAGGAGGGGAGCCATGATTTTTGTAAGGTGGGATGCCTCTGTTTCTGACTATCTGGCAAAGCACCCAGGCAGGCAGCTCAGGTCCCACCTGCCCAGCTTTGGGCAACACCAGGGGCTTTGGAGACAGGAGCTGCCATGGGGCCTCTGCTGGCGGGGGCAGAGCTGTTACACCTACAGACCACAGTCAGCCACGTATGTTCATGAAAAGGAAATATTTTCAAATTATTTCAGGGGGAAAAAAAAAAAGCAAAACTGTGAAAATTTTTTCTGACTTCATACCATCTCCCAGCTGGCTGTCAAGAAGGGGCTTTTCAGCTTTTCAGCCAATATTTCATTTGAGCATTAAAGGCAAGAATATTGCTTTTGGCTATGTAAGTGCTAGCTTGAGCAAAAGTAACACTTTAAACATTTAACAAGTCATCTTTAACTAAAGGTAAAAATATTAGCTTCTCTATGTAATAAATGCTAACTCAAATCAACTCCACTAATGAGGCTTTTTGCCCATTAGCATACATTTCAAATCCCTCTGTAGAGATTTACAATGACAAAACTCCTTTTACAGTAATGGTTGTCAGCACCTGAGCACCATCATCCCTTTGGTGTGTGGTGGACGAACTCCAGGCCTTGTGGGACAGTTCCTTTATGGGCTGGGAACATTCCAAAAGCCAATAGTATGGGAGGGAAATTCATCTTGCTGCTGCCACAGAGAAGCAGACAACCAGGCCAGGAATGGGCACTTGGGGCTGTAGCATTGACTCACCCTGAAGTGAAACACTGGAAGAGTAGGATTTTTTTTTCCAGAATCTGATCTGTGCTTCCCAGAGGAATTCTAGGAATAAATGCACAGGCAGACCAGTGTTTGGGGAAGCCTTTGGCCCAGGCAGCACGACTGCATTTACAAGAAGCAGCTTCTGTGGCACTGCTTGGACCTGGGCATCACACAGCAAAACACTTGCAAAGGCAATATGCACTTTCTGGAGTCTTCTATCTTGTTCTTCACCCTTTCTGATATGTCTCACTGCTGCCTGCTTCTCATCTGCTGGCTGTCAGGAAGTAATTTCTCGTGTTTTGGAGATAAGTAGATCCTGGCAACAAGCTGACCGATTTACATGACTTTAAGTGCCCTAGTAAACTCTTGGCTGTTCAGGAATAATGCTGGTATTCGAACAGGGATGAAGCAGGCCATGTTCTTGCAATTTCTAATTTTAATTTCCTTTGTAAGTCTTATCTAATGCTTCATGGTGGCTCTGTCCCTATTCTGCTTGTCAAGGGAGACTTCGAGGCATGGCTATCAAGGATTCATGGCCAACTCATTCCCCTCCTCTGCACTCTGCAACCATGGATGCTTCCTTTTATTTCCTCCAGGTGTTTCTCTCTCACCTCTAAAATTAGCTTTATTTCTCTGTCACAAACAAGCATAAAATGTCCCCCACGCTCTATCCACTGCAGGGTACTGTGTTCATTTGAACTTCAGTTTGGGTATTTTGCTTCTTTTTGCCAGCCCTGTTCCCCTTGTCACAGCTCTGTGGCAGCAAAACATTTTTACCTGTTACCCAGTTACTTCAATTTGAAGCCCCCTTTCTTTCTACTCAATAAGTATCTTTTATGCTCTGGTTCCTGGGGAGTCCTCTGCTGGCTCAGTGATCAATGGCAGCTCTGCCAGGGGACCCCACTGCCTGTCTGGGCTGTGAATCGATGGAAAGCTGCTGTGGCTTCAGCTGTTTCTGGGTGTTTGCAGTTGACAGCCTCACCCAGGAGATTCAGCCCAGACACCGCGCACAGATTGCTCAGCACAACTGCCTGTGAGTGTCCCTCCTGCCTTCACTGGGGTGACAGGTTGTCTTTAAACCAAACAATCATTCCTGAGGTAAAATATATTGAACAATGAACAACCCTTTTTTCCCCATGCACAATGTCAATATTAATCTCCTAGCAGTTACAATGCCAAAAGGCATTTCATGTCCCATGAAGCTCACAGAGATGCTTTGTGAAAAAGCAACAACTGGAGTAGAGTGGCATTTATTCACAGTGCTCCCTGTGCATTGTTAGAGTAGCTCTTGGGCCCCTAAAGGCAGCTGGGGTGATGCAAGCTCTTCAAAGTCATTGTTGCTGTCCCAGACCAACCCACTGCCTCCAAGTCTGAGGCTTGCTGGGGCCGGGAGGCAAGGATGGGGCTGGAGCTTAGATAGCTGGGGAAGAAAATCAGCCAACACAGATTTTGATTACTGCTGCTACAAATACAAGGCAAAAGCAGTTACTCTTTTTGTATTTTAAAGCATGATATTTCCTATGGCTCTTACAGTCACTCCAACACAGCAAAAAGGGTCGCAGGGTTAGGGTTAACAGTGTCTGATTTTCAGAAGAAACAGTCCAACCAAGACATTTGAAGGCCCCAGCAGGCATTTCTAAATGCCCAACTTCATAGGACTTGTGCCAGGGGAATGTCAGGTCCACATATACAGTGCACACCAGAAACCCCATGGTGTCCTTCATCTTGGAAATAAGAGCTTTTGGAAGCAACCAAAAGAAATGTGCCAGAGGTCATTACCCATCACAGCATTTTAGTTTGCAATTACTTCTGCAACCTACATTTCCCACCTATAATCTCACAGATCTTTTTAGTACCAATACACCTTTGTCAATGCAATGTCCATCCTGCCAAGGCTTTGTTCCCTCTAGGGTCTTGTGCTGCCTCCACACACAGTTTAAAAAGATTTAATCAAAATCTTAATAAATACCTATTAAATGCCTACATATTTGACTAGGCTTTGCTTCTCCCTATTTTATGACCAGTTAATGACTGTGGGGTTCATACCACATCAGCATCCTGTTAAAGGCCAAAGCCAGACAGGGGAATGTTGGGTTAGGGAATGGGGGAGAAGCAAAAAGGAACTGGGGATTGTGTGCACAAACATACAGGAGGTTCCTGCAGGGAAAAAGTAGGGCAGAGACAAAGAGAGCTGGGATCTGCAACAGCGCCTGTGCTTTGGGTGAGACTGAGGAGAAAAGAGGCTGGATGGGCAGAGGTGGGGACGGAAGGGAAATGTTGGGTAATGGTAGAGGATATCAGAAGGAGCAAAGAGAGGAGACATCAGACTCAAGCAGTGCCTCCTCATTTTGTGTGGTGACTCCTGGGGCACAGGGAGCCTGGACAGTCCTTCATGAGTAGTGGTGTCCCCTCACCACAGAGTGGTGCTGGACAGAGATAATGTCCAGCTCCTGGACACATGTGAGCCTTGCTGGGCTAAAGAACTTCCCAGCCTGTGTCTCAAAGGAAGAAAAGAGTGTTTGGAGTGGGGAGTTCACAGAAAGTTCCTCCAGAGCATGCTTTTGACATGAATTGGGAAGGCCTTCTCAGCAAGCAGGAGATGCTGGTGGATAGGTGGTGCAGCAGGTCCAGGTGAAGACTGAGAAGTCATCCAGAACCCAGAGGAGAACTTTGCAGGGGGACAAAAAGTGAAGTAGCTAAATGGGAAGAAAACCCACCCAGCACCTGAGGGAGGAAAGAGCAAACTTGGAATGGGAGGAAGCTGCTTTTACCTGGTGATATGCACTTCACCAGACATGATCCACTGTGTAACACATTAATTCCCCAGGGATAATCTAGGATAGAAACCCACTAATTTCTACTCAAATTGAGAGACTTGCAAAGCCATGAACTGTAAACAAGACTCTAAGAACTGAAGAAAATGTATCGGGAAATGTTGCTGTTTTGTTTTGTTTTGTTGGAGTTTTTTTGGCATTTGTCAAATCCTTATTTGTTTGTTATTATTTTGGACCATGTGTCCTTATGATTACTAGGTTTAAAGATTTTGAAGAAAGGTGACACATTGCTATTATAATATATATTGTTAGATGTATGAAAAAAAGGGGAAAATAGCACTATTTTTGATGTTTACATCACGAAGTCTGAGAAACTGTGGGATTCAGACTTCTACCATTTTTTTTTTTTTGAGTGATACTGAAAACTCAATGAGAACCCCATTTCAATCCATTATTACTTGAATACAGGTCAGTCTCAGAATGCAAAATATGCAGGAGACATATCCACACCCTTTAAAAGTTGCATTTCTTTTGCTCTTTGCCTGGACATAAACACTGACTAAAGAAAAAAAGGGAACCTACGTACACATATTGATTACTCACAGAAAAGTCATGCCACCTGAGGTCTTGACACTGTACCTGATATTGCAAAAATGGAAGTGCCCCTATGTTGCAGGAATTACATCCAGAGCATGGGTGTTTGTTGAGTTTTGTGTTACATATGTTGAAAGGAAGAGTTGGAGGAAGCAGAAGGTCCATCCTGCCAGCTAGGAGGAGGCAGGCATGGAGCCAGGACTCAGCCAAGTAAAAAAGAGAAACAGATGAAGGGAAAGGGAGAACTAATGTTCTAATGTGTTTCAGCACAGAATGTGCTGAAAGGTTTAATGTCTGACCCGGTCTCAGCAGAAAAGCTGACTTGCAAGCAGACATCAGCGCAGTGTAGATCAGGGCAGGGCATTTTAAGGAGTATTTAGACAGTTGGAGGTATTTAAGTCAAGAGAGGCTGAGGGCATTTCCCCAGGAGCACTGGGAGTACCAGCTGCTACAGAGTCTTGGAGCCATCACCTCCAAGGACTCCTCAGAGATAGGTGATGCCCCTGGGAGAGCGTGAGGGTCAAAACAATACCTGGTTTTAAGAAGGGTACAAAAGAAGGAAGTTGGAGGTTTGAGATCTGAAAATAAATTGTGACAAACTCAAGTGATCCATTGGTTTGCCCCTCCCTCAGGGAATAATGAGATTATAAAGATCAGTCAACGTGAATCTTTGCAATAATTGACGTCAAACCAGTCTAATGTCCTGTCTGATAGTGTAACTGGCTGCCTTAGTGTAAGCAGGAGGAAAAGTAGATTTGAGTGAGGTTTTTTAATATTTCATTACTGAACAAGGGAAATAGGGTTGAGATGAAACTGTGACTTTGAACGTGGTCAAAGTACCATGGTTAATGTAATGCCATTAATTTGCTGCTGAGAGACACCAAACAACATTTCACAGACTTCATCCTGGAAATAGCTGGTCATTATTTTCAATAATAAAACAGATGACAGAACTATAAAACTCAGGTAAGAGGGCATACTTGAAAGAGAAACAGGCATTTGGGCATCTAGGGTGACAATTCAAAGCAGCCACAACATGTTGGAGAAAAAGTCTGATGTCAATACAATGAATTGCAATAAAAGACAGTACTAAGAACTGTGTGGAATATAGAGAAATAATTGTATAAATGATGAATGGGGAATAACTAGCTAAAAAAAATAGAATTGCAATAGAATACAATAGAAAAAGCAGAATTGTAACAATTCTGCTGTTGGGGCAACATTAAGAAACATTCATATTGACACAGGACCAGAGATAGATTTTAAGTAAATGAATTGAACAGTAACAAATCAAGAGGGTTTTACCCAGAAGAAAGCCACATAAGAAACCGTTGAATCAATTGTCATTGGTGACACAGGAATGGAAGGAGACAGTTTTCCACTTCTTTGGAACTCTAAAAAGCTACCAACTCTTTCACTGGACTAATTTGCGACAAAGATAGTAAAAACCACCAAAAGTAGACACCAGATAAATATAGTATGGATTGAAGAAGAGCAAGAGGCAGTTTGACTTTTCTTTAAGGATATTATGCCCCTTAGACTTATGGAAACATTAAGTTTGGAAAAGACCTTTAAAATCATCAAGTCCAACCATCAACCTCGGACCCCCACCATGTTCACCATTAAACCATGTCCTCAAATGCCGTATCCACATGTTTTTTTAACATTTCCAGGGATAGTGACTCCACCGCTTCCCTGGGAAGCCTGTTTCAATGCTTCACAACTCTTCCCATGAAAATATTTTTCCTAACATCTGATCCAAGTTGCACCATCTCTCCTGGTGCAACTTGAGGCCATTTCCTCCTGTCCTGTCACTTGTTACCTCAGAGAAGAGACTGGCACCCACCTCACTATAACCTCCTTTCAGTCACTTGTTGTAAAAGAATGGGCTTCTCTGAAAAGGTAGTGACCTTGTAGACAGGAGTGATCAAGATGACACATTGTACCTCAAATTCCAAAAGAGTGTTGACAGGTTCTCCTCCTAAAGAAATCAGTCAGAAAGAAGCTCCCCACATGTGAATGGTTACAAAACAAGAAACAGAGGAATTATGGAGAGTTTTTACCATGAAAAAAGTTTCTAAGTGTAGTCCCATGACACCTATCATAGGATCACTGTTGTTCAATAGCTTTATAAATTATTTTGGATAAAAGAATAATTACTGGAAACAGTATTTACTGAGGAAATGTAACAGTTCAAGATAGTCAAAATCAGAACTATGGGTGGAGAATTGCAGCAGAATCACATGACTCCAGAAAAATTCAGTGCTAGCAAATTCAGAAAAGTGTACATTGATTTCTACTTTGTATTTTAAATTTTTTCCTTTTTGCTTTCAGAAATTACGTTAAAATAGTGATGGCCTCCAAACCAACTGTTACTGCTAAGGAAGTGTCATTGTGGTATTTCATGGTAAACATCAGCTTAATGATGCACAGTGCTCAAGAGGACAAACAATGGTTCAGCATTATTGGGAACAGAGCAGCAAGCCAGATAGAAGGCATTTCAATGCCGTTAGCAACACCAAGGCAGGTCCACATCTCACATATCCAATGTCCATAGCTAGAAAAATAGTGGAGCAAGAGAAGAGATCTTGGAGGTGGAGAAGCCTTCCAGGTAGCCTGAGCAGGGCTCTCAGAGTGGGAAAGAAGTTGGCCAAGTGATACGGTGCAAGCATATGAATTCAGGAGTAGCTTGGTGCAGGTGGGCAGGAATTTGTCACTCAAGACTTTCCACAATGCATAGCAAGGAGAAGAAATTTGAAAGAAAGTACATAAACATGACAAGTCATAACACATGGAAATTCACTCTGAAATCTGTGAGTGCTTTCACACAAGTGAGTTTGGAAGGTGACTGAGCATTTCTTAGAAGAAAAATCATCACTATTTCAGATGTGAACTCAACCCTGCAGTAAAAAAAAAATCAATTTATATGCACTCAGGAGGGAAGAAATTACCTTGCAGCATCTCTGAATTGGTTTGGGGTTGGTTTTGGTTTTTTTGGCTAGGCTGCACATAGCCTCTTACGTCTCCTCACACCAGCTCATAAAACACATTGCAGTAATGGTGGGCCAGAAGAAAACATGAAGCTGCTGATCCTGACCAAGTTGCAGTGTTGCCTGGAGCTTCTATCACTAGGGGCCAAGTAAAGTTGCGGAGTACTTGGGTGTATGAACATAGTTACAGACGTGCCAGTAGAGACGTTCTGCCACAAAAAAAAATGAATAAATTTAGGAAGCTGTGTGGCGTATAGACCCAAAGCAAATTCTAGAAGGGATGAAAAGAGGCTGGTGACAACGATGAAAGTAGAAAAGAGAGTTTTCAAAGCATTATCTCTTGCTATGAGGAGCAGAGGGGGGACACTTCTGGCTGGTCCAAGAAAAGGTGCCATGCACGATTGAAATTTCTTGAAAGAATGACAGGAATGAAAAAGCAAAGGAGAGAAACAGCAAAGCAAAACCAAAAATATAACCTAATGTATAACAAAATAAAGAAGAGCACTGTTGGAGGGAAGAAAAGGGTTTTAAGCAAGCCACAAAGCAATATGAAGTTAAAAGCAACAGGGTAAATCTTGGCAGGTCTGTGTGACAAGGGCAAGGGATGTAACTAGGGACAAAAAATATGAGGCAGGTGAAACAGAGGGCAGAGAAAGAGACACAAAAAAAAAAAAAAAAGAGAAAAAGCTTATTGAAGAAGAGGAGAAACCTTGAATGAGGGAAAGGAAAGGAGTGAAGGAGATGAAGATAAAAGGAGGAAAGGTAAAGGCAAGTTACTAACTGGGGAGATGGAGAGATAGCACTTGCCCTGGCCTGAAGTCCACACTGGGCCTCCTGCTCTGCTGAGACCCAGCACTGCTGGAGCAAATGGTGTCCAGACACAACTCAAACTGATCCTGGAAAGCAATGTCTTGGGAGCTGCGGGCTCACTTGATCTGGCTCGCCACTGACAATGTGGCAATGCCTTCAACAGGCATTTTACAGTCCTACCATGCACTCCAGAAGTCTGATCTAAAGACAGCTTGCATTAGCAATATTTGTTTATGCAAATGGGTTACTATTTGGAGAGAAGAGTGAGGCAAAATTATTACAACATGTTCAGGGAATATAGGGACATGACTAACAACATGAAGTGAGTCTCTCAGGTAAGACTAAACAAACATGATCTGTATATCTTTTACAGAGAAATATCTTCTCTTGAGAGCTGTTTGTCTGAAAGGTGGTTTTAATTCTGTCCAGGGAGATTTTAGTGTTAAAAGAGTTTTTTTTTCCCTCAGCAGTTAGCTCTGGCAGAACAACATGGCTCAGCTCCAGGACAGTTCTTTTCCTATCGCTCATCCTCTCTAGTAGATTCTGCAAGTCTAATTAGCAACACAGGCTTTGGCCCTTTTGTTGGCACAACGATGTTGTGACTTTTAGTGAGCCTTTGCATCATTCTAGTGAACCTCCCCCCCCTGCAAAGCCTGGTGGCTTTCCAAGAGCCTGAGCAGTTGGGAAAACAGCAGACAGCTCTCTTGCCAGTGCTCCGGAACTCAGCTCCTTCCTGTAGGAGTTTTGGCACTCTCACTCTAACAGGCATAAAAAGCCTCGCAATCCCTGCAGGTTTTGCACACGGCTGACTGCAAACTGTGAACAGGTCTGCAAGGTGAGAAAGCTTTTATTTTTATATTGCTGCTCTTTGAAGTGAGATTCCTTTGAGGTGGTTTGTCCCGGAGATTAGCAAAAATAAGTAGTTGAGTCTTTGACTGGCACACAGACATTTTTACAGTGAATTATAATATTTCAGGGCTCTGTTGTAAGTCCCATGCAATAAAGCTATCTACTATGCTGCTTTCACTGTGACTGTCTGCATACTTTGACTTAGACTGATTTGCCATTTTCTTGTCACACTCTGTCCTAAAGTCTCAGCAGCCTTATTTAAGGAATTATTTGGGATCTTTTTCAAAATTCCTGTCATGAAAACCCAGTCCTCATATGACTGTGGTGCATGCATGAACTCCTGTGGGCATAACCTTGCCTGTCTGCTCACTCTTCATCACAGCTCTTGTGTCTCATGCTAGAATGGGGTACCTGCAGTGACAAAAATTGTGACAGCGAAGGTGTCTGACCCTGCAGCTCCCTACATACTCCATTCACCATATCTCTAGAATGTGAAGGCTGTGGATGTGAGCTCAGCTGGATCTGGGCAGGTGAAAAGACAAGCCCTGGAGCTGAAAACTGCAGATCCAGCAAAGAGTTTTAATTTGAAAGCAGAGTTCAGAGCAAGTGAGTCTCCTTGGAAGAAACTAACATATCATCCAAAGAAACAAGCTAAAAGCCTATGTATTCCTCCATCAGCTGCACCATGAAAATCAAGACTAAAGCTGGACACGTCTGTCAGGGACAGCAGGATGCTGGCAACCCACCCAATGTGGCAGATCTTTACAGCAGGTGCCTCTGCCATGTTCCAACACTGGTGGTTGGCACTGAGCCCTGGCACTAGGGCAAGAGGATGATCTTGTTGTCCTGTAGGGATTCTGGGGGTTAGGGAGGTCATGGGTGCAAATCAAGCCATCCTCAGCATTTTGTGATAGTATGGAGACAGCCTTTTCCCCTTCAAATAGATTTTCCCATCAATCTCCACTGAGGCCTGCGTCTTTCTTCAGAAAGAAAAGGCTGCAGTGAAGGGATGGATTTCCATCCTGGTCCTTACCACAAGCCTTATGGAGCAAGAGATAAGAGTGTTCAGAGAGGAGTAAAGAGGTCAATTACTCTAACTTCTTGTCCTGCATAAAGGCTGTTCAGAGCTGGGTGTTGAAGGGAGGGGGAAACAATCAAATCCAAAATGTTCAGAAGCAATGTTCTCTGCAAGTTTTTCTGATGTAATATAGCATCTTCCATTGCTCTGTTTTGAATCCAGGATCTAAGTCTGTGATGGAAAAAGGCATGGACTTTGGCTGAAGTGCTAAGGAATCATACCTACTTCAAAACAGTTTTATATAACCAGCATCTTAACACATAAGACACCACCTCATGAGAGCAAAGAGGCTTGGCTGTACCTCTGAGATGAGGTGTTCTGCCATACACAGATGCCTGGCAGTGTTGGGCAGGCATGATCTCCCACTGGCAGATCCTGACTGCACTTCTAGAAGGTCAGGGGGATTACCTCTGCATATAGCACCTGCAGGAGGGCTGTACAAATACTGCGCCTAGTCCTGATGTCCAACCTGAAAAAGCATTGAAGGGACAGAGGAAAACAAGCAAATGCCTGGGTCAAAGCCTGGGAAACATCCTGCACTGAGAAATGTAAGAAGGTTAATCTACTGAATGTATGTAAGCAGAGAAGAATGGAGGCTTGATCCACCTGCAAATACCTCGATGGAGAGGAGACAAGATAGCATAGAACAGGACCAAATATTGATGGAAGCCAGAGTTTAAAGTACTTGCAATCCCATTCTGAATTAGACATTGAAGGCTAGTGGTTTGGTACAGAAGGATTTGTTGTTTGTGCTTAGGAGGAAATCCTAAGGTCCTGTGGTCATCCTATGGAGGGCCATAATCATCTTTTTTACCTTACATGAGTGTCGCACAGGCTGTCCCATCACAGGGCAAAGTGGGCACTGTACTGGGCACCACACTGCTGATGGACAATCCAACAGCCACAGGCCAGCTTTGTTTCTCTCTCCCCATCAGCTCTCCTCAACATCGCTGTGCCTTGCTGAGGCCAGAAATGGGCCAGAAAAGACCTCCCAGGCCAGTGCAGGCATGCTGGAAGGGCAATGGAGCCAATTCTCCAGAGCCACACCACCTCAGGGCTTTCTGGTGGGCTTACCCTGGAACACTTACACCTTACATACAAAGTCTGGGTGAAGAGGCAGCTCCTGCATTTACTGAATAGGTATTTCTTTTCCATTTTCACACATTTTTGACACTTTTCTGCTTTGATTTGTTATATTGTCACTTCATTGCACTGACACTCTTAAGCATTTAGTGAAGTGTAGAGCTTTCCTTAAAGATGATAAACAAGAAAATGGCTGTGTGTGCACATTCCTCTTGTCTGAATGCTTCCAGCTCACACGGTGGTACCTTGCTTCTCACTCCTTTAATTTGCTCCAGCCAACACATCACCTCTGCTGTCACTGTCATGAAGCCTCAACAAAAAAAAAGGGATTTTGTGCCTGTCTTACACCCACACTGCCTCTGGGAATGCATTATTGGGGGCTGGTCATGAAGAGAGCACTGCATCCATTCTGGCAGTTACCCCTCCATGGAGGTGGCATCACTGCTAAAGCCACTTGTACATATAAAATGGTTCATGGATCCCCAAGTCACAACCAGGACACTGCAGTCACTCTGTGAGGTACCCCTCACCTGCTACAAGGGGCTGTAGGAAAATAAAAAAGCACTTTCCATCCCTTCCACCTTTTAATTATTTTTCTGAAGGCTAGTAGGATTGGTTTGAATTCCTCAGGACTGGGACATTCCTGCATTTTCATCCCTATACACTTTACAGTACTGATGATGATACGGAGTCTTTACAGAGCAGCATCATGGTAAAGCAGAGACAACACAGGTTCAGTCTGTCACAAGCAGAAGTACACAACATTTAAACAAAATTACATGTGTCAGCTATATTCTTACATTAAAAAAAAAAAAGTATTTTTCCTCCAGGTGTAACTTGTTTTGTGCCTGACCGTAAAAATCCTCACACAAAGTTCCAAATATTACCCAAATAGAATATAAATAATAAGAACTCAGATGTAGCAAAAACCCTTCCTCAACTCAAATCCTCCTAAAATGGCTGTCTACAAGATAGGGAGAGCAAAATATCAGATAGTCTTTTTGTAAGAGAGTGATAGGGAGACAGAGAGTAGACAACGTTTTAAACAATTTTAGCATATTAATACAATACACTGAATGCTCTTTCTGTTTCTTCTGATAATGGTCCATTCCTTGCTGAGTGACTTAATTATTTCCCTTTAAAAGGTCTATAAAATAAATTACATGAGAATAATGAAAAAAATTCTGAACGTTTTCATCTGAGATCTCAAGTCCGTCTAATCTTCAGTGAATGCAACAATTCTCATGGACATAAATTTCATTTTCACTTTCATGGAAATATTCTGTCACATTTTAACCACCATAAATATAAATACTTCTTTTTTTGTACCCTTTCAAACTTTGAGACACTTCAGAAACCTATTTTTTGAAAGAAGCAGTGATTTCACTGTAGAAAATGCATTAAAACAGTCATTGGCAAAAGAAACAACAGAAAATACTTTTGCCTGAGAGATCACAGTCTGCAAATGCAAGCTTAAATTATCTGTTAGTCATTTTATCATCACCTAAAATATTACATTTATCCAAGCTACTTGAATGTAAAAAAATGAGACTCACCTGCCTTTTTTGTACACCTCATGTATTTCTTTGCCTTGTCGGTGGGTTCTGCATTCAGTGGATAAAATCCATCCCCACAGCAGGAGGAAGATGCTAAAATGCATTTTATGGACAGTCAACATGTTACCTGAAGGTCCTGTATCCAGAAATAGTCCATACAAGAAAAAGAAAACCTAAATGTAGATCCTGTTTCTCTTTTTAAGACATTATCGGTCTGGTCGTTATTGGAAGGATGTTTACTCATACAAAAAATCATCCTGCAGTATTTAATCTGGACAGTGGGGAAAGCAATTTCCACTAAACCTATAAATCCTTCTACGTCAGATGGCAGGGATTTTCTAGCAGTGTTGAATTCACGTATTCTCAGACAACAATTATTTTTAGTCCAAACAGGCTATTTTATTAATTGGTTTAAATTGAACCCTATTCAAATACCTGTGGCACATACATATATATTTCTGCCTTGTTTAGTGAAGTAGTGCATTTGGTCAGGTAGGTGTCACTGGTAATTCTTTAATCACCAAACTTATCTGTGTAGCAATAATATTTGTTACAAGGATTGCAATAAATTGAAAAGTATTAGTACATCAGTTTACAGAAAAAAAACTTATTTAGCTCTACAAGCAGCATTTGGTCCTGTATGTTCTTCTACATTATTTAGCATCCAGTGGTGCTGTGGCCAGAGTGGTCGGTGCTGTCACAACTTGTGCTCTGCTGAGTACCACGTCTGGAAAGTATCCAGTGTTCAGAGGAACAGGAAAGAACAGAGATGCTCTGCCCTCTGCACAGGGATGTTTGGAGACATCCTGCCAAAATCCAGCAGCCAACATCCACTGGAGCTGCAGGAGAAGTTGGCAGCCTGGTGTGTCAGGTCTCGTGTGGCTGGCACGATCCTCATTTGTGAGAAAGAAAATAAAACAACGTGGGCAGAAAGATGGGTGGTGGAGCCAGCCATGTTGCCCATCAGTTTGGAGCTCACACCCTCCCTGCAGGACCCACAGTTCCATGTTTACCCCCCTTCTCCTCCGTGCATCCCCCCAAAGCCTCACAGCTCTGGCTCCTACTTGTGCCTTCTCATGGAGACCTCACCTGTGCCCTGCTGACACCACCAGCCCTGTCCTGCCCCTTTGCTGACAAGGCTCTTCTTCCTCTGCCTGTTACCCTTGGAATTCTATTTCAGAGCAGTTTGTCAGGTCACCCATCTCTTCCTACGAGCCCTGGGGAGCAGATCCCCACCTGGCCTAAGCTGCTGTGGCTTTACTGACTTTGGTGAGCGTTTACACTGCCTTGGGATCCACGGGAACGACACACTGAAAGGCACTAGCATTTCATCCAATCAATAAAGATTCAACTTCATGATTTGCAGGGCTAAAACACTTCCTACACAAAGTCATGCAGGCTTCAAGAGATGGGCAATCAGTCACCAGCAGTTTGTTGTGATGATTGATCAATGCTACTGTTCAAAGAAGTTGCACCCATTTAACTTTGAAAATCACCAGCATTCCATTTACACTGCTTCGCGTATCCTTCTCAAGGAGATTAAAAAAGCACCTTAATAACTGTTATTTTCACCTGTAGGGATATTAGATATACTCTTCTCAGTCTCAATAACCTATGTAAACATATTTTTCATTTATATGTATTTAAAAAATACATATAAGTCCCTTTCTTGTGCACCAGAGGAGCAATGGGGATTGGCAAGCAATGTATAGCTCTGAATTCACTTAGCTGCCCTAAAACAGCTAGAGGTGCCTTGGTAGACATGAGAGGAGGAAGACAATTATTCTCTCACTAACAGAGAGAATTTGCCAAAGGAATATATCAAGAAGACGAAAAAATGTGCTCAGTCTCCCTTTTTTGGAATGTTGTTCATAGAAAAGTTCAAATATGAGCAATTCATAGAAAAATCCTGGAACAAATCATCAGACAACATCTAAATTCCTTAAAGAAAATGTCTAGATGAAGAATAGACGTGGGTTCCTGAAGAATAAACATGTGGAAGAAGCTTCTTTCCCTGACAGGCCAACAGGCTTCAGAGCCAGGGGAGAAGCAGTAGATTTAGACAAGCTTCCAACACCATCTTACACAGCACTCTCATAAGCAAGACAGAGAAGCACGGTCTTGCTGGAATGTCTGTAGGACTGATGCAAAACATTGCAAGCTTTAGCTCAGTTTATCTTGCTGTACCTTGAGAGCAGCCACCCATGACTCGCTCCCAGCCCGAGAGGTGGAACACGTTTTGCAAATGGTACCTGGGCGGCACCCCAAGGGGAGGGCTGGAAAGGGTAGGAACAGCACCGTGTATGCCTCCAGGTATGTAAAGTCACTTCAAACAGAAAAGTACTCTGCTCCACATGGCCATGAGAACAAAAAGGTAGCTGAGAGATTAGTAAGGGAAAAATGAGGTAAAAATGAGGTTAGATACTAGATTAGATACTAGGAATGTTTTCCTAGGGACGGGGAAGCATTGCAGCAGATTACATGGAAAGAGTTTGCAATTGCCATCATTAGAAATAACTAAGGCAGGTATAGTGGATCTTGTCTTAGGACCAAAGGTTAGACTACATTACTTCCCAAGGTTACCTCCAGCACTGTTTCTTTCTGGTTTTCCCAGAGGAAAAATTATGGAACGTTTCCATATCAGAATTAGAAAACATGTAAAAATTCATACATATGGGAACAAGAAGAAATAGGGCCAGGTGCCTTGTATATGAAAAATAAAACAGAAAAATCAAACAAAACTTTCAAAAAGTTTGTCCTCCAGTTTTGCTTAATATTGATCTTGAGCAGATGGACAGTTAATTTTGCCTACTTTCTCCAGAAGAATGTCTAGAGATTAAAGATACAGCACTATTTTCATTCAGTAGGTAAAAACCTCTGGATACCAAATATGAAAAGAATGAATAATTTGCAGTGAAGAGTATTTTTAACAAGTTCATCTGTTTCTACATTCTGTGGGCGAGCTGTGAGCTGACTGCAGCCTCCTCATATAACTTTACTATTTATCTTACCAGCTGTTAGATATGGCAGGAATATCCTGGAGATACGTGTCAAAATAGCTGCATTTTTATTTATTATTTAGTTTTATTTGATTTGGTAATCCCTTGGCATTTTTTTTCTTGTTGACCCATCAAATGAGTGTTCACAAATATAAAATTTAATGTACACTCTGCTTTCCAGATATTCTACTAGTATAACATAAGTACTAACTTTCCTCCTACCTGCATCGGATGCTCACCACATCTCAGCAAGTTTTAAAATGGAAAAGCTACAATACTGTTGACTTTCCAAACTTTAACACCAGTTCAAAACATTCAAATGTGAAATGATAACAGCCATTCAAATGTGACATGACTGCATCAAATCCCTCAAAGCCAGAGAACAGCTGATCTAGGAATAGACCAAAAAGTGGGGATCGACTGTAGCCATGACATCCACTGAGCAACGTTCAGTTTTGCAGTAGGAAAGGCCACCTATTTCCTTTTTATAGAAGAAGCCATCTTTCCTGGAATGCTTTTGTTCTTGAAGCCAGATACCAGGCTTATTTGGGCTAGAGAAGGAGCTGAATGCAATTGAGAATCCACAAGAAAAATATAAAAGCCTCTCAGACAGATGAAACAAATGATCCTGAACAGGAAAGGTAAAAGAGATCAGAGTTCTTAAGTAGCAATGAGTAAGTTTTGAAGCTGTGTTGGGGGGCAGTCCCCAGCAGCAGCCCTTACTTACAGCAGCTTGATCTCCCCTCAGGAATGCCATCCCCAGCTCCTGTTTAGCTCAGCACCTGCCAGCTGGTGATGTTTTCCCGACTCCAGGATTTGATCACTCTGATCACTTTGTTCCTCAGAGGAGTTCAGCAGGGTCTTGGGCTTTTACTTAGATACTGAGGTATGGAAATGCAGCTTTCCCAGACAGTTCAGGACTTTAATCCTGGATTTCCTGGATTTTCATTAACAAAGTATGATAAGAAATGTCACAAAAATAAACTTTTCATTCAATTTGGTGCAACCAAATTATTATAATTTGTTAAAAATACACTTTTTCCATTTGATTCCAGAAGAGTAAACTATTTATTCAGTTCTATTTATAACCTATCCACCTCCATAATGAGAACACAGTCAGAAGAATAAATTCAGACATATTTTTTTGCCTTTGAGTCAACAATATACTGAGATACTGAATTTGTCAGCAGCAGAAATCCGCTCTGGAGAACAGTCACACAAGCCACCAGACACCACAGGAGCCCAGGAGTACTTTCAGAGCCTTCAGGGCAAGGCACAATGCAGTGAAAATGTCTGACACAGCAATAACTCCACTCAAAGCACTACCCAGCCTTCTCTTGTTTAACTAACTACCCAAAGCTTCAAAAAGTGCAGCAACACACACTACACTCAGTGTAAATACTCCTGGAGCTATAATCAAGGTACAGCAACACATGAAAAAGAGCATTTACATGTTCTAAAGGCAGGTATCTGCCTTTATCTAAAAGCTTTTGATGCAAGCAAGGACAACTGTGTCATTGTATCTCTGTTGTGATTTACATTTGTGGGAGCTGGAGCAGCATAAGAGCTCCTGTGTTCCTGGGTGCTGCTTGACTTCTGGAAAGTTATTTCCCCTCTGCAGCTCTGTTTCTTTCAGAAATGGTACTCTGTGCTCCAGGACACAATGGTCAGAGAATAGTTTTTTACTTCTTTAGTGTAATGGGTGTTGTCAGAGAATTTAAAAATCTGGCTTAATATGAAGTTAGTGGGGTTTCTGCATCTATTACTTGTGTCCTTTTTAAGAAGAATACTTCCTTTCTTTGGGACATTCACAGGAGATCCATGCTCACTCTGTGTAAGGTGAAATATGGCAGCTGGATCCCTCATGTTTGTTGGATCACAGGACCATACCCAAGGAGGATGTTAGTAAGATGAGGAATAGGATTTGATCAACCTAGAGATAAGTGGCATTTCCACTGAGTTTCACTATGGTGGTGTCAGCAGAGCAAGTGGCTGCTCCTAGCATTCCTAGCTGTCATAGCTCTGCTGTTTGTATGACTCAAAATCAAACTCCCCAGCAAGTTGAGAGGATGAGAGAAGTGTGGAGATATGTATTTGCACTGGAATGGTTAAAACTAAAGAAGCCCACACAAGAAAGGGAAAGAAGACAGTATTTCCTCTGCAGGCACAAGAGGCAAATACACCCTTTTCCAGGCTGTAGCTAGATGTGCTGTGATTGTGGAGAGCAGAGGTTGGGAGCGACTGGCCAGAGTAGGGCAGAGAAAAAGTCCAAACAGGAAGATTTTAGTTTTCAGTGTTAAAGATCATTACATGATCTGGCATAAGTGTGCACCAGAGTGGGAATCACGTCACTTTATACTGGCCAAGGTTTTCACCACAAATAGGCTTTACACTTTATCACATTTGTTTTCATGCCCCTGCTCGTCTGGTGTCTCTTGCACCTCTTGCTTACAATATCACATCAGAGCAGATTCACATGCTTTTTGTGGCAAACCCTGGAACTTCTCCAAGCAGTGGTGACAACATCGGTGGACCTCAAGAAATCATAAACACTAATGAATAATTAGATTTCCATGGAACTTGAATGGCAAGGAGGAGCAAGTGCCGATGAACCCGTGACCCCAAGCCTTCTTATCACAGAATAAAAATCAGATAGAGACGAGGCAGTGTACACGGGCCTCTAAGCCGCTATAAATCCCTAAATGGATTGTGCACTGCATGAAAGAAAAGGGAAATAGGCCAAGCCCGCGCTGAGCAGAAACCTGAATGGCTACAGCAAACAATGTGCCTGAGTGAATTGCACTGCCTGGGGACTGAGGCACTGAGCTGCTGCTCCGCACTGCCAACATGAAGGACAAGACCGCAACGCTCCACCGAGGCACGTCTTTAACACCACTCTCCTGTCATTAGAGCTCTTCCCTCAGGGATGTCTTTCCCCACCAAATGTGTCTTTGCTCCCCACACGATGTGTCTCTGTGCCCGGGGAGGCACATTTGAGTTTGCAAGTGCCCCTGCGTGGCCCCGCACTGTGTCTGGGGGATTATACGCGTTGCGTGCTGAGCCGTGTCCTTTTGTTTCAGCCCCTCCTGCAATTCCCCGGAGCCGCCTTAGCTGGATTAGGCGGCTTTGTGTGTACTTGGCCGTAGGGTTCCTGACCTTTTGCGTGGAGGTTCTGCTACTAAAACTGAAGAAAAGATACAAATAAAAGAGTAAAAGATAAATGGGAGATAAAAAGACACTTTTAGAAGTATACTTTGCTGTTAGCATTTTAACAGGGTTGAATTAAAATATTGAAACTACATACCAGTGCCTAGTGCGGCCTGGTGGAAAGGATTTTTGTCTGCTCCTATCCGACATACTAGGGGAGGCAGACTTGGGATACTATGGATGTCAAGGATTCCCCTGATGCTCCCCAGTATGTCCTAATCCCCACAGCATGCAGCACTCACTTACTAGGAGGGACTGCTCCCTTAAAGGGAGTTCTGTTGGAAGATCCAGAACTAAAAGATTTGAAAGCATTCAGATTGGATCGGAGTTATACCCTGGACATTGTAGACAGAGACCAATTTCATTCCAGCTACTAGATTCTGGTCCTTAGTCCCCTTATCCAGCCCATGCCATTCTGCTTTTCTTTTGCAATAAGTACATTTCTTACAATACAACCCTAGCTTAAAAAGGGTCTCCCAGTTTCCTCTACTGTTCTCAAAGTTCATCTGCAGCACCCCGTGAGGAATTTCATCAGCATTATGCTAAGGGCGTCTGCCTATTGACCAAAAAATTGCTCCAAATGTTTTTTCAAAAAACAGCAACAAAATGGAACTAAAAAGAGAGGTGATGAGTCTGAAATTCTTACACACACTGAGATTCTAGCAGGGCCATCTCAAGGCAAAAGCTGACACGGGTATGAATAACATCTACAGAACTGTCAATAGCAATTCAGTGAAGGCAGTAGTGCTTAATAAGAGAGTTGTTCTGCCAATATTCAGAGGGGATTAAAGGAACAACTGGACTAATTACAGCCCTCAGCCTGACAAAATATTGGAAAGGCTGATATGGCACTCAATAAATGAAGAGTTAGTGAGTAATTTGATTAATGTCAATTAGCATGGCTTTAAAGAAAAATAGATCTTTCCAAGTTAATCCTTTTTTGATTAATTTAAAATGTGTTTGCCAGAGGAAATGGAGCTATGTGATGTGCTTCTGTAAGGCGTTTAATTTTTGCACCACATGGCATTTTTATTAAGGAACTGCAACAATATGGTACCAAGATAAAATAAGGAAAATATTAAAATATTTTAAAGCTGGATAAGCTCCCCCATATTGAATATGACCATAAATGGCAAATCTTCATCAGGTAATGCAATTATCTCCCCAAAGAGGCTGCTTCTTTATCCTATGCTGTTCTTGACAAAAAGCAGGAATAAAACAAAGATTGCTTCCTGAATAAGCATGCAATGGCATGAAACAGACCAGAAAAACTGAAGGTTCACTGACAAGGAGTAAATGGAATATCAGAGGGAAAGGCCCAGAAACCACTAGTGGCATTTCACACAGCTTACTACAGAACTGTTCTCTTCATAGATTCTAGACTGTATCTAACAATCAAGAATGTGACGCATTATTTTAGGATAAGGAGGAGAAAATTTGGACACCAATGGAGAATTAAAAAAACGAAACAAACAAACCAACCAACCAACCATACGTGAAATTTGCAAGCTTTTGTGCTTAGAAAAGGAATATTGTAAGAACATGAGGCATGAAGGTTATATTTCCTCTTTATGTGTCGATGCAAACTGGGCAAGTCTTGAAAGTGAGTTCTCCTCCATCCATCAAGCTAAAGATTTATTAAAACAGCTTTATTAATTTTGTTACAAGATCCAGTGCCTGGAAGACCACAAAACACAAATTTTAAATTATTTTTTTTTCTTTTACAATAGCAATGAAGTTTGTTTCACCATGCATCTATTTATTGACTCAAGATAGTATGATTTTCTGAAGGATTTGAACTAGTTCTCAGACGGATAAATCTGGAGAAGTTCAATACTAGGGTCATATCAAAGAGATGATTTGTTGATCAAATACTCCGTGAGCCAGGCTGAGAACCATCAATTATTTGCATTAGATAAGTGATAAATTTGAACAGTGCTTTTGAAACTCAGATTTGTTTGGGTGTGACAACCTTTGCTGAATTTGGCAGTGAATTAACTTCAGGGGGCAGGATGTTATAACAGTTAAGTTTTACAAAATGACTGGCCAAAAGGAGTTTCCTAAACAAATAATGGCCCATAACAGTTTGTATCTTTTAAAATAAAGACGTTCTCCCTCAATAGACATAATCTGAAGCACGTATTAGTTGTCTTTCAGCTCCTTCTTGGAGGCACTCCCTTTCATGGGTGTCCATCTGGTGGACCCACCTGGCAGTCCCAAAAGGTGTCTGCCTCATGCACACAGGACTCACACAGTTCATTTGTGACTGCAGAGTGAATGATGTGATCAATGTCAGCAGGTCTCACCTTTCTAGTCTTGTTTCATTCAGATGGAGCCTTGTATGTGGAATGCCCATGGGCAACCCATCCCAGTGGCTTCCTACATATTTCCCCTCACTGGAGGCACTGCAACCTTTTAATTTTGGCACAGAGAAATCCAATGGCTTTTGTTTTCCTCTGTGAATATGCTGCAGAATCTCCAGCTCTGTCAATTCAGTGATATTTCAGTTTTGAACTAACATTGGATCATGACTGCAGATTGGGGCAACTCTAATAACAATATTTCTTGAATTTCTGTGTGGAAAAAATATTAGCTGGCATTTGGATATACTGAAGCTCTGTGAATTATACATCGTCATTTGGAAAATTAATGGTTGGGTCCTTCTGCTAGTGATCTTCATCATTGTAACAATGATGCCTCAAAGCAGCAGTAAAAACTAAACTGAACAAATATTATGAGCTCCACTGAAACACACCAGGTAGAGAACAACATACAGGGGCCACAAATCTGTCATATGAAATTCTGGCTTCAGCAGCAACCTCTAAAAGCTGCTAGGTGGTTATCACAAATAAACTTGCCTGACACAGCTTCACCAGCATGGCTGGTGCTGTTCACTGCCTCTGGATCTCAAACTCCTGCAGTCCTTCCAGGTCTTCAGATCTGTGATGAAACAGAAATGCCTCAGCAGACATTTCTCACAGTGTCTCCCTTTAGCCTGTTACCCAGAATCATAACCCCACTGGTGCTCAGTTGCTCTGTCCTCCAGATTTACAGAGATGAACTGGAGTTATTTTAGACCATTTTCTTAACCAGTAAATTCCCTGTCAAAAATTTTAGTAGAGGATACAGGTAGTATTTGTTTCTAAAATTTTATTGTATTGAAACAGTTAACTGTTTTATTTTCTTCCAGAATCTCAATTTAGCAAAATATTGATTTGCTCATTTTGTCTTACTGCTGTTGTCAGTGTCTTTATAGAAATAGTGGGCTGAATACAGTGAAATACTTTGTGTTTCTCCACCAGATTAACTCCTGCCTCTTGTCTGCAGATACCATATGGTGTGATGTGGGAAGAGAGAAGACTATAATTAGTAGACCATTAATCTGATTGCAATATTTAACTGAAATAAAATGGTAATAAGAGGTCTTGTTCTGCAGACATTGACTGCAAGTGTACAGGAATCAACAGATAATTGTGTAGCATAGAAATCACTGCCATTGGCAAATGACCAAACTTAGTATGTAAAGATTCTTTAGTGTCAGAACATTCTGCTTATCCCTCTGTAGAATGAGGGAGTTCATAACTTTTAATCCTGTCATTTCTCAGACTGCATGGTCAGTAACAACTAGTGTTTGTCAAGTCTTAGTGGTTTAATAGATTTGTGTTTGGAATAGAGCTTTTATTCATTTTGGTTTTCATATAATTTAAAATATTTTATTGGCATCCTTTTGATGCTCCTTTTGCAGCACAAATTATCACTGATCTCTTGAGATGTAATCGAAGGTTTTGATAGGTTCTTTTCCCATCAAAGTCATAAAGCAATTTTAGTTCATTGGATATGAAACCATCAGCCTTGGTTTCTGGTTTCTTGCTATAGCAAGAAATTGTCTGAGATCCAGACTTATTATTAACACAACCACTATCAGGAGATGATGTATTTATCTCATATCATGGGTTTAATTTTTCCTTTTGGTTTGCAAGAATATTTGAATTTAGCATTTATTGTTCAGTATGAACTGAGCCTCAAGAGGAAGCCCTGATATTAGTGTTTCATTTCTGATGACCATACATAAATTAACAGGTCTCTTTTCCTATACAATCTACTAGAAAGTTTTGGTGCTACTTTCTGGTCTTCAGCCTGAGAGAACCAATTTGACCAGGCTTCTCAGGATCCTGTACAGTTGAATTTTTCATTCCTCCAAGGGTGAAGTTTCCACATCATCTATAAACAGCTTTCTCCTTGTATCTTGCTGCAGCTTGTCACTATTGCCACTTGCCTTCTGCCGAGCACCGCTGAGAACAGGTCTGCACCTCACAGAAAGCAGATCAGCCAGATCAGGGTTATCCTTCCCCAGGTGCAGGACCCTGCACTTGCCTTTGATGAATTTCAGAAGGTTCCTCTCTGCTCATCCCTCTAAACTGTCAAGGTCCTTCTGAAGGGCTGCACAGCCCTTTGGGCTTTTGGCCACTCCCCCAGCTTTGTTTTATCAGTGAACTTGCTGAGGAGGCATCTGCTCCTCCATCCAAGTCATTGATGAACCAGCTAACTCAGCAGGGTCAGAGATGCCTTGACCTGCTGTGAAGCAGAATTTGCATAGGAAAAACAGAGTGCCAGGTATTGAAAATGAAGATGTGCAGTGTTGGGCTGGTAACACGTTAGGTGAGCTGTGTTACAGAAGAAGCCAGCCCTTTTATTTTTTAACCTTTTCCACGTCATTTCACCATGGTTTCTTCTTTCCCCCTTCCAAACCAGGTCAATGCAAATTCTATGAATCCGTGCACGTACCACTAAAGCCATCATGTGTGGAGGCCATTGAAAAGAGTCACTGAAGTATATGAGCAAGCACAAGGCACATCACCAAGGGGACTGAGGCACAAAAGAGCTATCAGAAAGGCCTCAGCAGCTCACTGAGGTGGAATAGATAGAAGAGGCAGTCTTCACCTTACATGGTTTTATTTCCAGATAAAATACAGAAAGCTGGATGTACACTTTGTTGCAAGCACACTAGTAGATGGCAGACTTTAAAAAGTATTAGACCATAGAGGAGGAAAGTCTTGTGAGGAACACAAACAGAATACAGTTCTTGCTATGACCATTTTGGTTTCTCACATCATTGATTTCTGCACATATTTCTTCTTCCATATGTTTATCCTCTTTCGCCTCTCACAGCACACACTCCCTTTCTAGTTCAACCTCTTGCTCTCATTCCATGGCACATCCAAGCCAGGGTGTGAACAAGCTGCAGCAGGCTGACAGCACAGCCCTGAGCAGCTGCCTGTCCCCAGGACTTGTGCCCACATCAGGACTGCCCCACTTCTGCCACCAGTGCCGTTTGCTTGTGTCCCACCTGGGGACTGACCTCGGGGATGGGACACGATGGGGGTGGGCCTTACACCCAGCACTGCACAGATCGAGTCCTGTAATGGCAGTCAGGGGAACAGAATCACCTGCAATTTTTCTTTTCATTGGAGTACAGAGACATGTAGGTTAAGGAAAAGAAAGGAGGAAATTCTGCTGTCATTCACTCAATTTTTTCACGTGCTTTTCCATCTGGAATACCAACTTGGTATTTTTTCTTTGCCGGAGTCTCAAACACTGCAACAGGCAGCTGCGGTAGGAAGCGACACCGACCGAGGCTGGGTCTCTGCCCCTTGGAGCGTAACGTGGGCAGTGGGACTGGCAGGGACATGGGACGCAGTGGGGACAGGGTGACAGTCGGGCAGGCAGTGGCTGAGGCTGTGGTGCTGGGCGCTGGAGGCAGCCCCCCAGGCAGGCGGCGGTACAAAAGCGGGCAGCATCGGTGCAGGCAGCATCGGTGCAGGCAGGCTTCCACCTGCTGGCCACAAGCAGTTCCACCGCTCCTCTTCCGAGCTGCCTGATCCCATCCCGGCAGATGGGGGCCTCGCACGAGTGACCACGCTGTGAAGCCCCGGCATCACGGCCCAGGGGCCAGGGTGGGTCAGCGAGGAGTTCTTTGTCGTGCAGTTTGGTGTATCAGGGAGTTTACCCCAGCTTGAAAGAGACTATAAACGGATGGAAGGAAATTACATCTTCCTGATAATCTCTGAGGATTGGAAAGGATGCTCACTGCCCAGAGTGGGGGAAGTGTGAAAAAAAATCCAGATTGCCATAGTCCACACTCGCTCCAACGTGTGGGTAACTGGAGGCTTCAGGAGAGCCAGCTGAGCGGTTCCCATGGGTGGAAAACTCACCCAAAGGTGCAAAAAAACCCAAAAGAAAATATATCTATCCCTGCATCCTCACTCCCTCTTCAAAAGACATCACTCTCTAGCTACGGAAAACTGCCTAGCATTAGTAGGTTTGCTTATGGTTTTGGTTGGAATGACAGTTTTTCTTTCCTTCACTGAACTCTCAGGCACCAGAAAATGGGCTCTGATTTCTTAGGCTAAATCCTTCCCTCTCCCTCTCTGGCAAAAGTGAATTTGTTATCAGAGGTTTGATACTAATAACATTTAAATGGTTTATGTTTAAAGGAAAAATAATGTCTTTACTTCAGAGAGAAATCCAGAGCTAATAGAAGGGGAGACAGTGGTTTGAGATGCTCTGGGCAAGGACCCAAAAAGCAGAATATTAGCATGTGTAGCAGCAAGTTTATCGCTTTGCAGCACAGTGTGCTGATGTCAGTCCAGAAGCAGTCCAGGAAAATCAGAAATCTTCTCCAGAAATTCAGTCTGTGGTATGTAGGAACACAATGGATGAAGTTTGTGCTGAACATATAATGCATAACATGTATGAGAACACATCATGCCCTTTCCATGATTGTCAGCAGTGGTCAGTGCAGGGTGTCCTATGCTACCACCCAGAGTTGAGCTCTGAGAATGCTACTTCTCCAACATTAAAAGAAAAGAAAGAGAGAGAAACAATCTTCCCCTCTACAATAAAATATTTCTTTTCAAGCTTTTTCCTTTAAAGCTTCTCAAACTTTTTCCTTCTGTTGACTTCCTTCATTTCCCCAGCTTCTGAGCGAAGAAACTAAATAAAACCCAAAAAATACAGAGCAGACATATCTAAAGCAGTATGTTTTGAGACAGAAAATGTTGGTGAACTTTTCTTTAAGACTTCTTTCTTTTAAAATTGCAAAACTGAAGATTATATAGAGATTTCTAAAAGAGGTTGTCTGGGTTGGTTTTTTTTTTTTTTGTCTTTTTCTAGTGATGGAGGTTGTTATTAAACTGTACATGCTTTTTGCACATGGTTTCTGTAGCTCCTTATAAGACCTTATTTCTCCATTTGACACTAAAGACATTTAGTGTGCCAGAGCCAAAAAAGCCATTAACAATCTTTACACTGGCATCACTTTAACAGTAACTTCTTTCATAGCCCAGACAAAATATTAGAAAACATTCAGCATTTTTTAGAGATTATTAAGATGATCTAATGAGTCTGTTCCATCTCTGATGTCAATAATTGAATGTTTTCATCTCGTTGCTCACTTTGTATTAGTGTCACAGATTTTCTCTTGGCTGTAAATGTGGCCTGTAATTTCCATTACAGCATATGCAAAGTTGTCCATGAGTAAAACGTAGCTGGATTTTTCTTTCTAAGAGAAACATAAAGCTGCTCAGAGACTTCACTGGTAAAACAGCATGTGAAAAAGGCTCAGAGAGGGGTTGTTGACCATTTTCTCTGCTCACATTAGTACCCCAACTCACACTGCTTGCATGGCAGCCTGCTGGGAAGCCTCCTTTGCATACCCAGGCACTACCAGCTGACAGATCTTTGGTTGTTAGGGACTTCTGGACATGTATTCCCTGGGCAGCGGCCCCGGGATGTTTCTTTCCACCCCCTCACAGTGTGTAGTTTAAGCTGCAGAGCGGTTTGGGGGTGCTGCTGGCCGGGCTGTTGTGTCAGAAGTACAGTCCCTCAGTGGTGGTACCTCTGTCCTCCCATCCTCTGGAGCTAGGGAGATGGCCTCAGGAGCAGCATCATGCTCCCAGACATGAGAACAGGGCTCTTCCAGGTCCCCTTAACACAAGTGTACATAAACGGCAAAAACTCTAAGGAGCCATTTAAATAGAAATTTGCGGAGTTCAGCCTCGCTCACGCATACCCTGCTCTGGCCACGCTGATCAGCTGCAAATTCAGGCACCTGCTGTGCCTCTTTTAAAGTCTCTGCCTATGAAGGTATCTCTGCCACCAGCCTTTCTCCCTGTTTGAGGTCCTTTGCCTGCACAGAATCTACTTTGTTCTCACATTTCTTACAGATTTAATCTGCTTTCCGCAACTTGGCATCGCTGCAGAAACGCCAGGTGAAACGGAAGAGAGATGAAAGCAAACCCCAGAATCTGAGAGATCCCATTTCACCTGCTGAGCATCCGTGCTGCTCAGCAGGAGATATGGGTCTTCTTTGCCTTCTCCTGTTCATGTGTCACAAGTTGTGGAGCTTCTCCTGCTTTATGTACATTTATCTTGTGTAAGTCGGTGTTCTGTAAAAGACAAGATGCTCATGTAAAATGGAATAATTCTCACTTTAAGACACTATCATAAAATTCATCAGATCAGTAAATTAGTGGGAAAATTCTTATCAGACAATGAATAAAACTAGATGTAGTTAAAAAACAGACCTCACAAGTACAAATCACCTTCCTGTATGTGAAGCAGTTTTATTGTATCCATATCCTTAGGTCACAAGGTAAATGATAGTGATTTTGCATTTTAACTGGTAATTATTGACACTATTTATTGGTATTCCAGGGAATTTAGCTTTTCTGTGAGTTTAGCATTTGGTCCCATGACTTTGGCAGGGTATCTCAGACCCTCTGCTGGGGTGGGTGCAAGCATGTCTGCAAGTCCTCTCTGCAAGGGTGACACTGGCACAGCTTAGAGAGTCACAACCTGCAGAGTAGCCCAGGAGCCACCAGCTAAGGTCTCATCTCAGGGAATGTCTTAAGGGAGGGAGAGGTTAATCAGTGAGTCAGTGGAATGAATGTCTTGCTTCCTTGCACGTGCAAATAAAAGTCCCAGGAGCCTCCTGATAGCTTTGAGGGTGAAAGTCTCTGTGTGCATCCACTACAGCATCGGCTGCCTGGATCTGGCAGCTGCACAGTCCCCTGCCAAAACCCCTGCTGCTTAAGCTGCCTTTGACCTCCTGCTTTTCACAGCCCTGTACAGCTGCACCCCTGCTCCTTGCACCTTCCCAGGGCAACTCCTTTGACACAAACACCCATCGGACAGCCCCAAACCCCCGTGGCTGAGGTCAGGGAGCGGGCACCATCCCTCCAGCTGTGAGAGCCCTGGTGTGCCCCCAAAAGGCCATCTCCTGCATCCCTGGGGCACAGGGTCCACACAGCCCTTCGCCTTCCTGCCTCACACCACCTCCTCTGCCACATCTGCATCACCAGGCCACGGTGTAACATATTGTACTCTTTAGGAAACAAGCTCAGCGCTCCTGGAATTAGAATCTGAGTGACGCTGGCTGAATCATAACCTTTAAAAAAATTGCAGGGTTTGGGTTTTTTTGTCTATTTTTCCCACAGAGGAACAAAGCCGGATTTAAAGGTCTGCTGTGGGTGGATGATTGCAACCCTTGATCTCCAGCCAGAAGCATTACATTACATAAAGAGTTTTTTTCTTCATTAGGAATTAATCTGTGCTAACCAACTGTCAGCTGCTGGTAAGGACCGTTTATTAACATGCTGCCCTCCCCGGACTGGGGGCATTTAACTGATTTATTACATTAGATGTAATATGAAAATGCACTTATCCGTATCCCAGGTGTTCACGTGGCCCAGTTCTCTGCCTGTCCGCCCACGCCGGGGCTGGTGCAGGGGAGCGAGGGCAGCTGGGCAGGGCAGAGCAGGGCAGGGCAGGGCCTCAGCCATCCTCCTGCCTCCCCCCTGCCTGGCTGCAGGCTGTAACCTCAGCTCACCAGCAGTCGAGCTCATAAAAGAGGCCTGTCTGTGAAAAGTCCTGCTTTGGATTATACTGGGGGGCATTACTTGCCTCCGTGGCAGGAACCAAAGTGTGCAGCAATGCTGTAGGCATTGAAAAGCCCTTCTATGCATTTATGGAATGCATGGGTTCACTGATGGTTAAGTTGTTGGTTTATTCTGCCTGGTTGGTATTTTTTAGATGTGCAAAATGAGTCACTTCCTGGCTACCAGGTTATCTTGACAGGTGTTATGGAAAAAGCCAGGGCTGTTGTTCATGAAAGTGTTACCACCTCTCTGCAGTATAATGAAACATTTCATGAAATAGATGAAAAACATATGCACAAAAATCCCAACCAAACAAACAAACAAAAAAAATCAAGAAAAAAAATCAAATTTCAATCTCAAATCATGCCACTTCTTCTGCAAAAGGAAACGGTGGATGCAAGCAGGGCTTGTATAGCTTGATAGAGATGGTAGGTTTAGATTAGACATTAGGAAGAAATTGTTTACTGTGAGGGTGGTGAGGCACTGGAGCAGGTTGCCCAGAGAAGCTGTGGATGCCCCAGCCCTGCAGATGTTCAAGGCCAGGCTGGATGGGGCTTTGAGCGACCTGGTCTTGTGGAAGGTGTCCCTGCCCATGGCAAGGGAATTGGAACAAGATGATCTTTAAGATCCCTTCCAAACCAAACCATTCTGTGACTGAAGTAAGGTTGTTGTGAGATTTTTCTGTAAACAAACTGGGGAACTCTGAGATGGATCTCAGACAAAGGGGAGGTTGCTTAGTCCAGGGAAGTGAAGAGCAGAGGAAACATGAGATAAATCTGCACAAATTTAGGTACATAAACTGTACATAAACTTTACTTCATACCCACAGGGCTTAACAGACCTAGCAAAGGAGATTCAGCTGGGCTACCAGTGAACACTTCCTAATTTTAAGGCTGGTTAATCACTGGTTAAGCTCCCTGGGGAGGCTGTGGCATTGCAGGTTTCTAAGAGCAATCAGCACAAGCACCTACCAGAAGTGGTTTAAATGCAGCCAGTGATGCCTTCAGGCACAGGAGCCTCAGCTGCCTGGTTCCTCTCCCAGCCCTGTTTGGCCTGACTGTTGTGGAAGCACTTGGCATGGCAGTCTTGTCCTGGCGGTGGGGACATGCCCAGGACCATCATTCCTGGGCCAAAAAGGTATCACTGTTGGAGCTGTGTTGAGCCTTGCTGTGCTGTGCCTGAGACCTGGCGCACACCGAGCCCTAGTGCCAAACGCGTGTGCTCCACCCAAGCACTCAGGGAACCCAGCTCAGCAGCTTCACCCTCCTGATTCTTCCTGATCATTGACAAACAGTTTTCAGCCTCTCTTCACCTTGTTTCTGGGTATCTCCTGATCTCCCATCACAGGCTTTTGGGGAGCAGAAACAAGGATCAGGGTAGACACCAGGAGACAGTTGGAGGGGTGTCTGTTTGGTAGCACTGCATGTGAAGCCTTTGACTCCATGAGCTGCTCTACTGACAGCAGAAGGTAGGAAGGCTGGGATGGGATGAGGTGCTTGAGGTGTGTTGAGGGACCTCCAGGTTCAGGGAGGCAGCTGGGAAGTGACACCAGGAGCAGTTTTAACACCACAGTGTTGATCCTGGATAGGCAGCTGAGCCTGGAGGCTGATGAGATATTAACATTGAGGCATTCTGCTCCATGCAGGCTGAGCCAGGGCCCAGAGACATGCCTTGGAGTTGCCATGAAGCTTTGGGGCAGCCTCCACACTGGAAATAGATGTGCCTGGAAACAACTGTGAGCATTTTATAGTTTAGGTGGCAGCTTAGCAGCATGGGATAGAGTGATTGAGGAATGAAACTCTGGATCTAAGGTTCATCCTGGGTGGCTGCTCCAGTCCTGGGTGCACTGGTGGTGCTCCTGTGGGCTGCCTCCTGCACCTACCATCAGGCCAGGCCATGACTCCTCTCACCACTGTATGTTGTGCATCCACACAGCCCTGATTGAGATCTGAAGTGAGGGTAAGCCTAGGACTTCTTTCTGAGGCTGCCTCCTCCTCTGTGAAATCAACCAATTCTTAATTTTTATTATTTTTACAAGGCTGTTTTACCTCTTCCCGATTAAACTGCTTCAACTAATTGGATTCACATAGCAAGGAAACCTTACAGATTTTGTATTTGTGAAGCAGCCTCAGTGGTCCCTTCCCTTGGCAGATCATCAGGTTTTGCACTGGAGCTGTTAGTCACTTATCTTTGTGGCTTTTGTCACCAGCTGAGACGTGGGAAGAACACTGACGTTCTATAATATTTATGTCAGCTGCCAGAGAACTGAGGAGGAGAAAGCACAAACATTACAGCTGTGGTTAAAGGAAAGCTGGAGAACCCAGGAGCAGCTAATGGCTTGGCAAAATACTGCCTTTGACACAGTCACAAAAATACTTGCTTTCATTTGGCATTGGGGCGGAGGATTTTATTCCTTTTCTTGCCTCTTTCCCTACTTCTTCCTCTTTTTAAAGGAAGCCATGTCCTGCAAAGCACTGCATAGCTGCATCTGCAGGAGAGTGGGTAGAAGATGGGGAAAGCCCTTCCGTGGGAGGCTGAGCATGGGGAAGGGGAAGCTGATGGGCAATATAGTTCCTGGGCAACATCACTGGTGGGTACCATCACCACCAGACAGCTCCAGGCATTCCTGTACAGGTTAATGAGGTTCAGAACCACACACACAGAGCTCCTGCCCAGCCTTACTTTGTATGAGAGGCGATGAAGGCTCATGGCAGCTCAGCAAGTGCCATTTCCATTTAGCAGCTCAGTTCAGAATTGAATTGTATCTCCTCTGTCATTCAGGGCACAGAGTGCCCAAGAGCCTGGGACAGATCATTTGACCCCAAGTAATCAGCAGGACCTCCCATTTCAATCCTTTCATTTGTTTTCTGTGTCATACACCAGCCCTTCTCCAAACAAAGGAGCCCTTCGAAACAAGAGCTCCTCCTCCTCTTCCTCTCTTAGCTCACCACCGGGATAAAGGAAGATCTGATGCGGCAAGAATCTGACAGGAAGATCCTGCAAACAAAACCCACCTTTTCAGACTGAGCACCAACCTCCCTCATGGATGGAACACAGAGGGAGAGCCCCAGAATAAGAGAAACACTTCTTTCAGTGTGCCACCCTGGGAGCACCTCAGAGACCTTTGGGGCAAGGGGACATTGACCCCATAAATAAAGTATCTCACAGAGGCACAGAACATGGACCAAGCCCTGAGGAAATGTCCTTTGTCACCTTCCCCAGGGTGGCAGTTTGCATCCATGGTGCCATCATGGACGAGGGCTGTGGTTAGGCTGATGACTACCTAGGTGGTTAGTGTCTCCAGGTCTGGCCAAGCAGGAGTTTTCTTTGCTTTCCTCTTCAGAGAGTCTTACAAAATCCCCCCCAGCACCACACCTGAGCACCCAGCAATATGTGTTAGATGTCAAGGCCTGTGTCTGGTGCAAATGATAGGATTTTTCTACTGTGCAGCTCCTTGGAGAGCATCTTGTGTCCCTTCCCAACAGGTGAATAACTCTGCCTTTCCTGGTTTTTTTTGAACAGCAGCTCTCCTGAAACTCTAGATGCAAAATGAGCAGTATTTTTACTTGGAGGCTGCTGCAATTACAACCTGTGCCGAGCACTGAAGGTCTCCTCCCATCTGTATCAATAAAAATGTGGTCATTATGCACCTTAACAAGAAAGGTTTAAAATTTCATGGTTGAAATGAATTTGGACCCTAATAAAAATCCAGATAAAATGGAAAGAGCCAGGAGGCTAGAGAGTTTTACAGCTCTAATGTTCTGTCCCGTTTCCCAGAATATATTTGTTCAAGTAATTCAAACTGTCATTACAATTAACTTGTCCTTTCATTTCCCGCTCTGAATTCCCTCTAAGCTAAACACACAATTTTCTTCTATAAATCTGCATGACAAGTAGAGCAGTAAAATCTTTCCTTCTTTTTTTCCACATCATTTATCTGCATTTTGCACGGGTTGAGTTGCCAGGCATTTCTCCTAAGCTAATTTCTATGGTTGCAAGTGCACATACACACACTCAGAGACCCCTAAAAGACTTGTGGAAGGAGTCCAGTTTGGACAACTGGCCAAAAGGAGTCTTCAGCATTTTCTCAAAGGGAGGAAATATTAAACATCAGCTGTCAAATTATCGGCTAAGGGCTTTGCTGCTTGCTCTGGGGCCTGGGCAATGCAGGACTGTCCTGATTCTTGGCTGCCTTGCAAAGGGAGGGCTGGGGCACACATTCCAGCCATGCCCATGAGGTAGTCCCCATCTCTTCAGTGCTGCAGGATGAGCCCAGAGGTGGGGGCACACCTGGGAGCCATAACTCTCTGTTGGAATGGAGGGAGCTCTGCCCATGGCTGCCACGGGCACGTGGCTCCTGTGTGAAACCCTGACCAAGGACCAGCTAATGGCACACATGGCCAGAACCAAGCCCAAACCTCTGGCCAAAATGGCTACACCACCTGCACCACACCACCTCTCATGACTACCCTACGGCTGCTGGGGATCCCACCCCTTCTGGCAGAGGATAACCTTTCCATGCCCAAATCAAGGAGTGCCACATGGTGATGTGTGGTTCCCAGGCACCAAGCACCTTGGGAATGTCGGTTCCCCTCACCCTTGCCTCCACAGCAGGCCCTGCTCAGCCTGGCTGTTGCTCCCGTCCTTCCACAAGAGCTGGATGCCAAGAGCGATATCTTTTCCGTGCCTGTGCTCAATTTCCCTTCTCTCTTCATCTGAAATGATAATTCCTCTGGCCAGGAAAGTAATGACCCTGATACATTATTTCAAATGTCATTTGTGCAAAGTAATTAATCAGCTTAATGTGAGACTGGATTACATTTTAATTTCAATAGTGCTAAATTCTTGCTGTTATTTAAATAAATTTTCCTGCTCTTTACCTTTCAGCAGGGCGGTACCTCACTTAGTTAGGCTGTACCTTGCTGTAATCTCTCCACTGTGGAAATTTGACAGACAATAACCATTATTCAGTGGTTCAGGCGTCAGCCTCATCCATGCACATCTATTTAATTCCCTAAGTCTGCATCAGGGATAATAGCTGAGATCTGGCAGCAGGGACATCAGAGCAGTTTTATCTCCATTGGGAAGTATGGAGACAATGTTTTCAAAGGCACAAAGCAGGAATTAAATGACAAGTTCTCATTTGTAGTCAGACAGAGATTGAGATACATACCTGCCACTTGATCTTTTGAAAATGTGCCATTAACTGTAAAGCAATTATTAAACTTTCTTCAGTTGTGGGTTGCAGTTTTCACAAAAGGTCTCCATAGCTTACAATTGTAATTAACAGTTCCCTTTTCCCAAAGAGCTTTGCATACTTGAAAGTACTCGCATGCTTCCACTACATTCCTTCCACCTTTTGAAATGTTTTTTTACTTGAAATTACAAATGAGGTGTTTATTCAAATCCTTTGCCTCTGGGTATCAGCTCATAGGTAACAGAATTTCCAAACAAAATTAAAACCAGATTTTCAAGTTCACACCGTGAAATTGATTATTTTCCACCCTTTCCATCTGTTATTTTATTACCAGGTTTGATTACAGCAATCAGCACAGTGGATTGTACCCACTGCACAAGTTTAGTATCAGCATTGCTCGCATCTTTCTCAACACCCCTTTTTCAGAAAAAAATTGTAAGAGAACCCATATTTTTTTCCAATACCTCATTTCTTGGCCCTTGACTGACAGTAAGAGCCTTTTTTCCATTCAACATAGTAAGTTTTCTGGGCATAATAAATGGTAATTTACATACAATATGTTACAATTTCACATATGGACACTATTTAACATAGGTACACATCCCAGTGTCTTCCTTTGTTATACATTATGCTTGCATGCACATTATACATATGTGCACACATCTACACAGTTACTTTTTCTCAAAGACAAGATTTGGTTAGAAGTAAAACTACAATGGAGCCAGACCTAGAATGAGCAGAGCTGACATTTTCTCTCTTCGCAATTGGACCGGGTTGTCCACAGAAGGCATCTTCCTCAGTGATCTCAATTTGCCCAAACCTCCTGTGCACTTCTGAAAATCCTCTCCTTCAGCAGGTTCATTGTCCATCTGCTCAGTGCTTCACAAATTGGGTTGTATCCAACCAACAGCATTCAGAGCCCAACTTCAGGCACTCTCTCTCAAAACACTGGGTTTGGGATCTGGCAGCTGGAAATTAGACAATGCTCATGGAGTCTCTTGCAATCCAAGGGAAATCAAAGGTGAACTACATCATCAATACCACACTTCAAATATTTGTTCTAGCTTCATGCCTAGCCACTCTCCTCTGAATAAACAGAAAAATGCAATTCGTAATGCTGACTGAAGGAGAAGTCTTGGCTTTATTTGCATCTATACTTTCAATTTACTGTTTCAATTAATAAAGAGTTTAAGTAATGCCTAAGATAGAGGAGTGATTTTTTTCCGCTTTAGTGGGAAAAATACCCTCTTGATGGTTTTCTAGGCTGACAAAAGCATCAATTTCTATCAGTTATGTACACATGCAAATAAAATATCAGTAAGGTATCCTCTCCAAAAGATGCCTATTAGGTATTAAATCTACTGGGAATGCTAGCACGAAGATGATAGGACCTAAAGGACATCTTTACCATCACATAACTTCTAAGGGAACAGGAGATGTAATAAAAAGAAATGGCAAAGTAAAGCACCAGGACTTTCTGGGCTTTGTATGCCACGAGGTATTATTCATTGACAGCACTCACTTTTTGGCTGTTTGTCCACATTTATGCCTGGTTTAATATCAATGTAATGCAGGGGAGTTGTAATAGCAGCATAAGGCAGGAGAGATACCTGCTTTCTTCCAGCTGGACTGGTTCAGAGGATGCATTTGAAGAACTCACTGGTAACTAATACAAAATTGGATTCCCACTGGGTGACCTGCTCACAGATCACAGGCATGCCCCACACACGTGCTATCTAAGCCTGTTGAGGCCCTCGGCACCTTATGAGGTAGGCAAATCCTAGTGCTCCTCACTTTCTGGATGGAGGAGCTGAGGCACTGCAAGGTTAAATGGCATGTGCTGCAGGCAATGCCGAAAGACTGGCAAAACAGGGGGGCACAGGAACCAGGATTCACACTCCCTGAACTCTCCGGTGGCTTCACGTTGTAGTTCTGCTGCCTTTCCCCAGCAAAGGTCCCTTTGCTGCAACTGTCCTGCTGCCAGCTGGGACATCGGCTCCTGTTTTACACTCAAAACTGCTGCTGCTGAAGAATGCACAGTCATGCCCAGGCTTTAACCTCTCAAAAGATGAGTGGCCTTTTTCTTTAATGTTTTTTGTGTCTTTGTTGTAGTGATCTCCACCTGTCTGTGTGAGAAGTATCCAGATTTCAGCTCCATGAGCAATGAGTGGTAAATGCACTGACCTGGTGGCTCAGGAGACAAATGGCAGGCTGGGCAATCCTGCCCCTCAGACACTGTCCTTCCTCTTCTTGCCAGCAATTGCAGGGCTGTGGTTTCTTACTTTTATGACCAGACAGAACTCCATGTCAGTTATTAACATGGCTGATTAAAGGGGCACGTTAATTTTAGCTTCTCACATAAATTTTGTTTCCACTAAATAGGTGCCATCATCAGCTTCACTTGGGCAGTAATATTTGAGGCACAAGGGAAAACCTGGATATTGTCGACAGCCAAGAGTTCACATTTTTCTGCTACTTTCTACATCCCCTGAGATATAGGATGTAAGAATTCCTGCTATGCTAAGCAGAAAATTTCATGTGCTGACAAATAATTACGGTTACATCAGTAGTTTTTGTTTGCTTTTTCTTTATGCTAACCTCAGTCCTGTCTCTTCACACTTCAAGCTCTCCCCCCACTTCTCAGCTTCAGCTTGGTAAACAAGTGTTTTGATGTACATAATCTCCACAGCAGCCAAAAAGTCATGGTGTTTTTTTAAAAAGAAGGAGCACACAAACCTGAGCATTGCTGTCTTGTTGGTATCATGTTTCTACATTTGGGTTCTGCTGTCAGTGTTGTTAGCAAAGGAAAGGGAGGTATCACGGGATAGGAAAAGAACTGCCAAGCACATAAGCCTGTTACAATGCTGTGCAGCAGCTTCAAAGGACTTACACCAATCTTGGACCCACAGTATTATTCTTGGCCATTTAATCTCTGACATGCCTCTGTTTCTGCAGAGACATTCTGGCAGACATGTATCCCTTTTGATCCCAAATGCCTGAACAGAAGGGCATTGTGTTGATTGGGAGAGGCACATTGGGACATACAGTTTGTCTGTGGGCTGCACTTTGTAATCTAGAAAAAACTCCCCCTGACTCGAACCTACCACCCGTTCTCTGCAACCAGCCCAGCTGATCCTGGCCAGCCAGCTGTCCTAATGGTACTGATGGAGGTTCTATCCAGACAGAAAGCAGAATCTGTACCCTTAAAGGAGGTGTTCTTCACAAAACAATGGAAAAAAGTTATGTTTATATGCCAAAGAAAAAACAAAATCATTTTCTCAGAAGTAAAGTGCTCATTCATTTTCCTTACAGCAGAAGCACTGTCCATACCTCCCCACACAAGTTGCATTTATATAATTACAGCTCACATGAGCACTGTCTTTGGTTGTCCATTGCACAGCAGGCACCTCCAGCATGGCCAGCCCCAAATGAGCACCCAGCACCTTTTGGGTGTATGGTGTACACGTATTTTCAAGTATGAGAAATGGCATGTGTCATAAAGGACATGGGAGCAAGGGGGTGGGCTGGAAACCAACCAGCACAGTAAGTTCCTCCATGAGGCCTGCACATGGAATTGCCTCCTGGAGGATATGTCCTTCCATTTACCCTTCAAAGAAGCAATAAAATAATCAGGTTTCTAGCTTTGTGTCCAGATTAGACAAAAAAATGTATCAACAAAAGAATGTTTTGTAGACGTCTTCTGATTCAGTCACTGCTGTGCCAGCATGCTCAGCTAAAGACAGACCAATATATCAAATTAAAAAATATATATGTGCCTGGGAATATTAATCTTGAATATTTATCAATTGCATGAGTGTTCTGGATGATGCGCAAGCTCACATGGCCCTTCAGGCCTCTCTTCCTTGATGAATTAGATTCATTGCTCATAGCTAAATGCACAACCATCTTTTCTGGTTTTTCTTCTTCCGGTCCCATTTGGTTTCTTGTATACCCTGCCAGGCTGTTGGCATCAGATTCACTGTAGTTTCCATCCAGCATCATAGTTTTCGAGTGAGGTATTCCACATGAACACGAAAACTAGGGACATAAACAAAAATAAAGCTGAATATTGGAAAAACATGTAAGCAATGGAAATTAAGCCTTTCTATTAACAGACAGCTTGTAAAAAGTTGAGTCCAAAATTTTGATTGAGATATTTTAAGTTTCTCTTTGAACATAAAAGTAGCTTTGTTTTTGTGCTTGTTTTCAAAAGGAAGAAACAAAGTTTATCTCCACTGCTTGGACAAGCAGCTTCAGAAAAGATTAGAAAAATACTTTAGCAGACATATAGTCTAAGTAAAGGGTTTTCTGAGCTAGCTGTTGTTCAGTCTTACTGTCTTGAGATTCCTTATTATTCGTTCTTTCTGTTTATAAATATTCATGGACAAGATGCAGTTTAATCTGTGGAAATGGCTTATGCAGTACATGTTACGGGAAGGAGAGGGCCAAGTTCTGGTTCTACAGATACACATGTTTTCATCATAAATCTGATTTTAAACCAAGCAGAGGACCAGCTAAAAGCATAACGTAAAATCCCAGCTCTGTTGGAGCTAATAGCAAAACTTGTATTGACTTCAGCAGCACCAGCATGCATCCCACAAGTCTAAAAAAATCCAATGCATCCAGATAGAATTTTGAATAGGAAATGCAGTCTTTGACCATTCAAAACCTTTAGTTTTCCTGTCCTGGCAATATGGATTATGTGTTTGCGTGCAATGAAAATGGACTCCAAAACGTCCTTTTTTCGAGGAGTTCCTGCCTCTGATTTCCCACAGACCAATTTCCTTACCCAATAATACTCCTCCAGCTTTGATGTGTGGGTTGTCCAAGAACTTGTTTTCAAGGATATGTTCAGCTAAAACAAATGTATTTATCTGAATATATATATGTGTAAAAATGTATCTAACATCAGTATCTAATATTCAGGATGCCATTGGTCAAGGCTTTTCCTTCAAATTATTTAAACAGAAGATCACATTGCTTATTGAAAACCTTAAAATCAACTTAAGGATTGTTTTCTGAGTTCTTGGCACAACGAAAAGATTTGGTATTAGCAGGTTATGTTCAGAAAAACACGACAATTTAGTAGCCTGCTTACTTTACTTTTTTTGAGCACTCCACGAGTACAACTGAACATCAATTGGGTTTTAAGATGTATTTTATTCTAAGCAGGCACACTGTGGAAAACTCACCCCCAAAACTAACAAAACCAAACCAAAATAGAACAAAACCAGAGTGCAGCTCCCCAAAAAAGACTGCTGTGATTTAACCCCAGCTGACAAATAAGCATCACGCAGTCACTCACCCAAGCCACCTTCCCCCATGAACTCCAAAGGGTTGTGGAGAAGAATAAAATGCAAAACTTGTAGATTGAGATAAGAATAGTTTAATAATTGAGATGTGTTCTATGGTGTGGAATATCCCTTTGGCTCATTTGGGTCACCTGTCCTGGTCATTTTCTCTCACCCCTTTTTTTGTTTACCTTTTCACTGGCAGAGCATGAGACAGTAAAATGTCCTTGACTCAGGATGAAAACAATTTAGCAACAACATCAGTGTGTTACAACATTATTCTCACACTGGATTCAAAACACAGCACTGTACCAGCTATTGAAAAGAAACTAACTCTATGCCGGCCAAAACCAGAAAAATACCAAACAAAAAAAACCACAGGGAAGAATTACACATCAGGCTCTTTATCATGAACTGACAGGTCCAGGAGATGGTGGCTGGGTGTGAGGGACGGCAGTTACAATAACAAGCTAATTGCTGCAGGACTCAGCAGAGACAGCAATTCTGCAGATTTACTGTCAGCCCCCAGGTCAAATTACAGTTCCCATGCCTTCATGTACGTATGATGACAGCCACCCTGAAGGACAAGAGAGCCTGACGTGCTAGAAAGCCACAGAACCTAAAATTACGCTCACCCTCACACAAGCACCTACATACAGAGGTGCACTACATCATTTCACCCTGCAGGACTTTTACCTTATGTCTACAATAATAATTCAAAGACTGCCAAAGAGCCTCCTTGGACATGGGAATGCAGCTGACAATACTATTAAAGTGTCAGAAAGGTCTCTGGCTTCTCTCAACCCAGCAAGCACTGAAAAGTTCCCAGGTCTGGGCTGGGAATAAGCATGGGGCAACAGACCTTTTGCCACAGGCATTTCACAGCAGCTCCTGTGACCTTGAGGGAGAGAAGGTTTAGTTTTAGATACTGCAAGTCTTTGTCCCTGGCACATTTAATTTCTTAATGTAAACAAAACATAGAGCTCCCTTCTGGGCAGCCTTACGTGTTTGTACTGGAACTTTTGGGGTTTTTCATAGGGGAGCAGCACTGGCTGACAAGATCTACATTTACTGTGAAAAATCTCTCTTCTGCTTCTTCAAGAGCTTCTTCCTCAAATAATGCTATTTTTTATCTCTATTCCTGTTTCCCCTACTGAAGAATAATATTGTCACACGTTGAAGACTGGGTACAATATTTTCCCTTGTGTAGTAAAAAGGCATTTGCTGAATATAGAATTCAATGTAAAAGACTCAATAAAGGGCAGATTTATGATATAAATAACAAGCTACACCATCACTGGGTGTGGCAAAACATTCCAGAAAACTTAGTAGAAAATTAACAAACCCTCTTAAGTTCATTTCATCCCTCCAGTATAGTTAAAAATAAAAGAGAAGAGTTTTTCATCTTAAAAAAAAAAGTAAATACAGGTTTGTTCTAGGCAAGTCAAACTCAGCAAGGATGTTTCTTGCAATTTCCTATGACCTGCCAAGATGCCATATTCTTTGGACATGGGATGCCTGAGCAGGGCTGGCTAAAATGCCACAGACCACTGCTCACATGCAGCAAGTCAGACAAACTGGAGTCACTGTGCTTGCACAAAGTATCTCTACCTTGTATTGCAGAGAACTGCTGGACCCCAGGTGGGGACTAGGACAGGCACTGATAAATTAAGACACCCAGGACCTGTCCAAGCAGCTTTCCAGAATCATAATGCTGTTGAGAAGGCCTAGAAGAGACGTAAAATTTCATCACAGAAGTCTGGTAAATTTAGCCAATTTTTAAAAAAATATATCTAATTACATTTTTTTATGCTATGCCAATTGAGAAAGGTGCTGAGCTGTTATGGGGCTTGTGCTGTTCTTCAAGAAAGTCATAGGGAGAAAAGGAAGGGAAAGAGAAGGACATGCAAAACCAAAAGAGTAGTTCATAGAGGGAAATAGCATGCTTAAATGGTATGAAAGATGATGTCTGCATTGGCACTTCCAAAAAGTTCAGACAAATTTCTCCAGGAGTCAAAGACAGTAGGTTACCAGTACTACCAGCAGACCAATGCAGTGAGCTCCTACGGGGAAGAAAGAAACTGTAAAACATGGTGATGTAAAACTGGGTGTATGGGGACTGAAAAAAATTTGGTCCCAAGCCTTAGTGTTCAAAAGGCAATGGTTCTTTGTTTAATCACAAAGAAGGGCTTAGAGGTCTGTAAGATACCTCAGGCTGGAAAGGACTTCAGAGCATGTCTAGTCCTTTGTCTTGCTCATAGCAGGCCAGGATGCTCAGGATGTATCAGGTCTTGAAACACTCCAGGGGTGCAGGATAAGACCTTTCATAGCACATTAAGAAGTACAAGCATAAACCTGGCTGACTGTTGTTTGTGCTTGGTGATGGGGAACACCTCCACTATTACATCCATTAAATCCAGATTCCAGAGTAAAGTTGCCTATAGAGGCAGGAAACTAATTTGCACCAAATAACACCTTCAGCTCACTAAACAAGAATCATGGCAGCTGCAGTGAAGTATCAGATTTTATACTTTCCCCTCTTGCCATTCCCTCACATTGCCAGGTTGCAGTCTTTCCCAGTTCAGATCACACTCTCTTCTCTGCTGTTTCTGTGAAGATCCATAAGATCAAATCCTCTTTCTCTGTGTTACCAATTCAGCCTGAGGTGGAGCAGTCTAAACAGACCCAATTACACACATGGTTATCAATGTTTTCCCATTTACAGACAGTCAATATAAAAACCAGATCAGCTGTAAGGGAAAAAAAAGTAATGAGTGGATGACAAAAGTGTTTCTCACCCTCTCCCGCAGTTTCCTCTCCTTCCGCTCCTGCACCGTTGTCAGGTAATTGACAGCCGCGTATTCCAGCACCGAGAGGAAGACAAACACAAAACTGACCCACAGGTAGATGTCCACTGCTTTGATGTAGGAAACGCGAGGCATGGAGGCATTCACCCCAGTGATGATCGTGGACATGGTCAGCACAGTGGTTATCCCTGGGAAGAACCAAGAGAAAGAAATGTTATTGACTGATGCAGTCCATAAGGGTTTTTGTCTCTAGAAAAATAGAAATTATGGTCTACATGATGCTCTAAAAGATGTTCAGTATGAAACAAATAGTATCTCTTCTACTAATGCAGAATTGTTCCCCTGCCTACATTTTTGTGCTCATGATGGGTTGAGTTTTGAGGAGCAACAGAGCAGTCAACATTTTGCGTACAACAAACAGCATTTAAGTTCCCCCTTAAACTCCAGGGTTTAAACAAAATACTGTTAAAACATATTTTTACACACCTAATCCTAAGATCAGGTCTGCTAAGACCAGTGGTGACAAGAATTCCTGTTTCCTAGCTGTACCCTTCTGTGTTACAGCTTCATTTTTAAGACCACAGCACTTTCTGTCCTGAGATACATATAAGTGAGGAAGACTGCTGCTAAATGATGAAGGACTTAAGACAAAGTGCAAGTTATGGATTATATTAATCATCAGATAAAACCACCATTTGCTTGCACAATATCTTGAACCATCAAAATGAACATCTCCCTTTCCTGCTGAAACTTTCACATTCAAAACTTTTCACCCAGCCGTGGCTTGTTGCAGCTGTTCTCACCCAAAGAGACTCTGGCAGGAACTGCTCGTCGGTCGATCCAGAAGGACACCCAGGACAACATGACCATGAGAGTGGCAGGGAAGTAGGTTTGGAGCAAGAAGAAAAAGATGTGTCGGCGTAACGTGAAATTTATATAGAGGCGATTGTACCAACCTTTGAGAGAGGAGGAAAGCCAGAATCAGTGAGAACAGCCTGGACAGCAGGTACAGAGAGACAAGACCTTTCCTTGGTTCTTTTATTTCTAAAGCTAGTAAAACAAGAAATTGAGCTTTCAAACAGACTGCGGAGACTACACTTCAGTGACATAATCCCAAGAGCCCCCTCAAAAGCAGTTAACACAGCATTAGGCTTAGCAACAGTATGACATCAGAAAAGGTCAATACCCGTGCTACTGTAGAAAGCCAGTCTTGATGTGGTGTGGAATTTTTGTATCAAAAACTGAGACAAAGTAATTTTTTCATCAGTTTTCAGAGATTCATTCCCATTTTTCCAATACAGCATCAGGTCTTCATCAGTGTAAGCATCTTAGGGAAAGAAGAAATACAATGTGATGTGACTTTAACTTAGAGGTTCAGCAAAAGTGAATACATCCAGTCTTTGGCATGAACTAATGCCACAAGTAAGTTTGCCAACAGCAAAGGAGTTCAAAAGGTCTTGTCATATAATATACTGTGACATCAACAAAAATCCAGATTCAAGATTCAAGAAAGCAAATCCTCTTTTTACTTCACATTGAAACAACAGTTAGAATGGCAGTCTTCTGAACATCATAGACTAAAAGTAGATAATAGGTCAAGAAATAATCATTGGTAAAATACCTTAATTTAGAGGAAGGAGGAAGCATGGACACTTCAAACTATCTTAGAATGATAAAAGCAAAAGGGACAGGTGGGAAGCAAAGCCCAAAAATATGTTAATAGTGTAAATGGAAAACTTACAGAATTTGTGCACGAAGTAACAGGAATGGGGAATGTGAAGAGGGTTATCAAGATCATCAGGGACAGGAGCACATGGTTTAGGGACAAGCCATGGGATAAGAAGCTGGGGGAACAGGGCTTGTTCAGCTAGGAGAAGAGCAGTCTGTGGTAGGGTCGAGCTGCTGCCCTGCTGACCCTCATGGAGAAGGTGGCAGCAGCCTTTTCCCAGATGCTTTGACAAAATGGAGAATGAAAGGACAAGAGGCAAGGGATGCAAGTATCAGCAAAGGATTGTTCCCAAGCAGGTAAAAGGAAACATTTTCAGGATCAGGGCTGTCAAATATTTGAGCATGTTGCAGAGAAAAGTTGTGGAGCCTGAACTGCCTTACTCAAAACCCAACTGGACACAGCCCCAAGCAACCGGTCATGAAGAACTCCCTGCTCTCAGCAGGGTATTGGAGCAGCTGACCTCAAGGTCAGTGAAAATTATCCTCTGATTCTGTTTTTTGCAGAGGAACATTCAGTTAAATACCTGGGAGGACCTCAAAACAGCCAGATGTTAGCCTTGCCATACACTGGAGAAAGTCTACAAAAAATCTTACTGTTCACGTTACTTTCTCCACCAAATAAGCTAAGCCCAGATCACAGTGTTTGCAGGATCAGGATTATGTCACAGGACATTTTCCTTGCAAATTCTGGTCTTGCAGCACAAGGACTAGATGCACAATACTGCTGAGTCAATAGGACTCCTAGTAACTCTGATGAACCCTTTTTTCAGGCTCTAAGGTAGACAGTATTCTGAAACGTGTGCAGTGGCAGTTTGTGCAGCCAGCCATGGAGCACATCTGGCTAGAAACATGGATATAACATACAGCTTTCCAGCTCCAGAGAACATGTCTGAGAGTCCAGGGGGAAGTGGCTGAAGTCCATGTTGCACATTGCTGTCACTGTGACCCTAGAAATAAAAAATGAGAAAAGCTGGTTTCTATGAGGAGCAATCAAGAGAGAATGTTATCACAGATAATTATTCTGCAGCTTTTAGGCCAGAAATATTGCCTGATGTTAGCAAAAAAATCCACAGGAAAATGCCTACCAATTCTCCATGTTCAAGCTGGATGGATTATACAGAGAAACTCCAAAGAAAAATGCAATTTCAATATCTATCAAGGAACTAAAGCACTATCTTGGACTTTACTGTTATACTAATGTCAGTATAGATGTTTCCACAGTGTTTAATATCCAGCTATTTGCCTACAAGACTACAATGTAAAGTAACTTCACCATTTACATTTCAATATTCCCTTATGTGCAGTTTAATTAAGGTTTCCACATTTTCCCCCATTGCTCAGTTCCCTCCATAGTCACCCCCTGAATGACCTGAGCCTGAGAAATATGACCATCCTTATTGCAAGCCACAAAATTCCTTCAGTACATATATTAATGAGGCAAAAGCAGTTTCTTACAGCTCTTGATAAACCCTTTTAATCTGAGGGGTGTATTTCTGGGGCAGGGGTTGTAAAATGGGTGCAGCTGGTTTTCAGCAAGTGACATTTGCTTCTGTTAAGTTTTTGTCCTAGCTAAAAAGCTGTAGCAATCACAGCTCCCATTTTAAAACTAGTCCAGTTGTGCACAATGTTACATAAGAAATTTTCCAGTGGGTCAGTGAACTGTCTCTTGCAGACGGATTTGCAGTGGAGCTCCTGATTTAGGAGGGGCAAATCAGCTGTGACTCATCGTTTCAGAGGCCAACGTACGTTGGCTGTGACCATTTTCCAGATTCACTGCAGACGTCGATAAAGAACTTTTCCTCTGTTCCAGGGATTGTGATCCAAATCCTACCCTGACCTATGCACTCATCACCCCTGAAAGGCACATGTTGTTCATTTTGACTATAAACTAGAGCTAAATTTTGCCATTTGAGCAAAATTTAAAGACTCTTTTTTGGGGTATGCTCCAGAAGGTATCCTGCACCAATGACTTGCCCTAACTGTGTGTAGCATTTAAGCATCATATAACTCAGTATCATTAAAATGTGCTTTTTTCCTTTCCTCGGCATCACCTAGACCGTGGCACAAGCTGTGGTCAATAACAGTTTCTTAGTCAGGGGCAGACCAGAAGCTAGGCTCATCAATATGATATTTCTCAATTAGAATGCAGTGTCCAGGTGGCTTTGAAGGCCCAAGGCCCAAAACAGGAATGAAACATTCCCCAGTCCAGTGTCAATCCCATCCAGGCATCTCAAGATACCTGAGGGCATTCCTAGCACCACTGGACACCATGTTTTTTCAGTTGGATATTGTTCTGAGGGTTCTAAACACCACCAGGCCTAAATGCCACAGAGATTTTCTTTCTCCTTGGATTTTTTGTATCAACTTAACTCTTGTGCAATCAGCTGTGATTAATTCACAGACTCCTCTCTTATGAATAACATTAAAAAGTCACATCACCTCCTCAGCACACCACAGAAGGAAACTTAACAGAAAACCTTTCCAAGTTTTTGAAAATCATTTTACCATAGCTGAAGTGAATAAATTCCAGAAATATCCTAGAACAGAAATCCTTGGCTACAAAATATTCAAAGGTCACTGTACACCGAGAGCATGTTTTCTGTCCTGGGGAAATATCCATTTTTTTGGGCTCTTGAGCTTTTCTCCTCTAGCAGTGTTTTTCTCTGCTTCTCTTTTTTCATTCTTCTGAAGGAAATTAAATCTGCTGGGATGCTGATGTGAGCAGCCCTAAAGGTGGCCTGGTTAGAAGGGGAAACTACTGAGCAAAAAACCTCTCTGATGAAAAATATGGACAGAGAAAGGCTTGCCAGCCTGAGAACAAGACAAATCCTTGAGAAGCACAGCTGGCCTCTTTGACATGCAGATAGAGTACCTAGAAACTGGAGATATCCTGAAATACCATCAATAACTGCCAAAAATAAAGTGATTTAACAGGCATTTTATTCTCAGAAAATGTAGGAATTTTTCCTGAAAATAAAAAAGGATCTGAGAGAAGAGAAAACATCATTATCTATTGTCTGTCATGGGTGAAAAATAAAAAATTAGCAGCATCTATTGCCTGTTCAAAGTGGTGGCATCCTACACTCTCTTCTCTCTCTGGATATAAGGAGGCCATAATTTTTATCCAAAATGAAGCCTTCCTCTGAGACCTTTCCATACTGCACATACTTTTCTGTTCCTTAGAAGGTCGAACTCAGTGCATGAACTTTCTACCAGCTCTTAGACTCCCACCAAGGACACCTGGCTGACTCCACACCCTATGACTCAGAGCATCTCTAAAATGAGACTCTGCTGTCTCACTGGTCCCCTCTGAGCCCACTTCAGAGGCTGTTTCAGTTTGTCCTTCTGATGCCTAGAAAGGCTGACCTGGAACAGAGGCTAGAGAGAGCAAAAGGAATAAAATAGATATTTATTGAAAGGATACACCTTGGGCAGTGTAAGAGCCCAGGGCTACGCCTAAGTCAAATCCACAATGGTCACAAAATGGACGACCGGTCACAAGGTCACACTTTTATAAATTTTGGTCCATTAGCACATTGGAGTTAATTGTCCAATTACAGCTTCAGGTTATGAAGCTCCATCCTCCCTGTTTTTCTCTCTTCTCTTCACTGTGGTTTTTACTCTTGGGCCTAAAATTTATACTGGTTGTTCTTGGTCCAAAGCTAGAAAAGGAATTGTTTTGTCTGCCTACTCTGTGAAGAGACCTTACCAACACTTAATATGAAACCAAGAACTATACACTAAAAAACAGCACAGAATCTGAAAAATATAAAAGCTAAAATTTAAGGCATCACCTCCATCCCTTGGATGATTTGGATTGCTTGAAGGTGGTATCAGTTGATACCAGTACTGTGCACTCACACAAGCAACCTATCCTAAGTGTACCTGAGAGTATATTGCGGATGAGTTGCTCCACCAATAAAAAGTAACCCGCAACAGTTAATACCCTGGTTAGTTATTGGCTGTTGCCACATGATTGATGGATGCTGAATTATTGATTGCTGACAGTAATTTGCAATAGCATGATGTGGATATATAGTCACTTTATAATCATGGGTATAGTTGCCAGTGGTGATTTTGTGGTAGTTTACCCACTAGTGGTGATTTTTGTAGTATTTTTGATAATCTGTAATAAGGTAGAGAAGTTTAGAGGATTAAGCCTCCATGTCCTATTACAGAACTCTGCAAACCCACAGTCAGGATTCTGTGCACACCCGCTGGATGGATAACGCTTCAGGTCATGACAGGCATCCCTCAGGATTCTTCCAGCCAACAAATCTACTAGAAAACCAGGATGTCTTTCATACTGCCATTTCAGCTTCAATAAACTTAAACATTTACATCAAGAGGAAAGCACCACAACTGAAAAAAAAAAAAAATCTAGACAAACAAGAAGGAAAATAGGATAATTATAGAGGTCACCATCTGGTATATCAGCAGCTTCCAGTTTAATCACACACTGACCCTGGGATGAACAGTCCTGCTTGACTAAGCCCTCCACTGACTGCAAAGATTTGGGGGCATGCTTCCCCCAGGAGGAGATCATCCTGTTACTGCCCACAGCACGGTTTCTCAGAGTTCCCTGCGAAGCATTTTGTACTTGACATTCTGGAAACAGGACTCTGCATCAGCAGCGGAAGTAGCAATCCTGGTGATCAGCAAAGTCAAGCCTAGAGCAAAACTGGCAGCAGAGCCCCAGGGGATGCTCAGAGGAAGCAGGGCTGCTCCGTTACCTCATGCTGTAGAGGACGTGCCCATCGGGGAACACTCGCAGCATGATGTTGTCCGTGGTGGTATCATGAATGAAGGACCTCTTGGAATGCACGAAGAAGACATCAGGGACCCAGATCTTCTTCACCAGCCTGCCATCAAAGGTCATGCTCTTGTTGTTGGTGCTGGGAAACGAGAGACGCTCATCCTTCCAGTAGTGCCTTAGGTACAAGGTCATAGTGAAATCCTTCAAAAAAAAGGACGAGAGATCTGTCAGTGCTGCACTCTACAACTAGGACACACCAGAAAGAAAACTCATTCCCACCAGATAGATGAGATCTCTCCACTCTCAGCTCCTGATTCTTTCCTAGGTCATGCTCTTTGTCAGTAGATTTTCCTGACAAAATAATTTCAGCCAAAGCAAAGCATAGCCAACTAATGAATTTATTACAGTACCCAGTAATTTTTAGTCCCAAACGGGATATAAATGTGCCCCAAGAAAAGCAACACCCTGCAGAAATGATTCTTCAATTCTGGCAAAATTATCTTACAGGACTATGGTAGCCATAGGATGATCAAGAGGAAAAATTGAAAGTTACTTCTATGGTCAGGCTAAACACAAAGCAATTTATCCCCAAAAGGACTAAATTGTTGCAAACAGCAACCAAGTGAGGAAACTGTGTTTCCTATCACACAAATGTGTAAATAAAGTTCTCTTTTAGTCTTGTTGATGGGACGGGAGCCTCAGTCACATAAAGGAAAACATCTGTTTGTTGATCCCAACCTGGCAGCTGCTGCTTTTAGAGCTGAATCTACTCCCATGCTGAGAGACCAAATACACTTATTTTCTTTATATTCCCAATTAAGCAAGTGATTATGGGAGCTGCAACTGCCAAGCCTGAGCAGGCAGCAACACAGGCCAAGGTCTTTCCCTGACCATGTGGCAACCACTTTCCCAAACCACAATCATCAGTTTGGTGACAGTGACAATGAGTTACTCTGACTCTCTGCTTCAAAGGGCTGTCTCATAACAGCCTTGCATTGCCAATAGGTTTTTCATTAATTTGTCAAAGAAGGCTCTAGTGCCAGCCCTCACCTTGCTGTCAGACCTCTCTGACCATGGCAGAGATTGGCCAGGGGGACACTTCTGCTCACCCATCTGCAGGTTCCCCACCTTGTCAGACTGGTCCCAGGCTCCCTCACTGCTCATCCCAGGGATGTTGCCAGCTCCTGCTCCCTACTGGACACTGGCCACCTTCCCCTTACATCTATAGTCCCAAAGATGCACTTCCAGCAACTACTGCCACTGGCAGAGCTTAGGTTACTACCTAGCTAGAAGAGTCAGCCTCAGGGACTGGACATCAAGCTCAACAGAGTTGATGTCCAGTTGGGTGAAAGGAAACCAAGGAAGAGGCACAATTGCTGCTGTCTTAGCAGCGAGTGCAAGTTATGGTAGAACTCAAAAATGGAGTAAAGAAGAGCCTGGCTATTAGGGGTTACCAGTTGCCTGGTCATGACATGAGACAGAGGGACATGGGGCTCCAGGAGAAAAGGACTATTGCCATAGTTTAACTCCAGCCGGCAGCTCAGTCCAACACAGGCATTTGCTTACTCCTCTCTCTCACCACCTCTAGCCAATCGGATGGGGAGGAGACTCAGAAGTTGTTTAATAAAACAGCTTAGTAATTGAAATAAATACTAATAAGAAGAGTAACGAAAAGGAAAATGAAAAGAGAGAGAAGGGCAAAACTCCAGAAAAACAAGTGATGCACAATACAGTTGCTGACAGAGGCCCAGCACATTCTCCAGCAGCAATTGGCCCCTCCCAGCCAACTGCCCCCAGTTTATACAGGGGGCATGATGTTCTGTGGTACAGAATATCCCTTTGGCCACTTCAGGTCAGCTGTCCTGGCCATGCTCCCTCCTGGCTTCTTGTGCCCCTCCTCACTGGCAGGGCACGAGACACTGAAAAGTCCTTGACTCAGGGTAAGCACTGCTGAGCCACAACCAAAACACTGTGTTATCAGTATCATTCTCATGCTAAATCCAAAAACAGCACTGTACCAGCTACTAAGAAGAAAATTAGCTCTAGCCCAGCCAAAACCAGGACAGCCAGGCAGCCTGAGGCTGTGGCTGCAAAATGCCTCTGGGCAGCTCCATTATCAGAGCATATGGGAACAGGGACCATCAGCCAGGCACTCTCAGCATTGCTTACAGCCTTCATAGAGGAGGAGGAGATAGAGACTGGCTGAAGGCACAGCACAGGAAGGAACTCACTGCTTTCCAGGCCACCCCTTTCCCTGTCCTACCAGGCAGGAGGTTCTCATCTTTCACCTTCAGCCCCTTTCTCCCTCCAAACAGCCAACACAGTGGCCTCTGCAATGGCCATCTCTCCTCTCTCTCAGTGACCAACACGGTGCACCAAATGCTGAGACAAAATGGCAGCTGATAACAGCTTCTAAGTATAAAATCTTAAGGAGGGTTTTTCATGGCATGATTCAAAAGAAGCAGTGTGCTGACCACTTGCTCCTTTCTGACCAGCACACACTATTTGCAAGCAAGAAAAGGGGTTTATTTCAGCACTCACAAATAGGAAAGTTCCTTGGAAAACAAGGTTTTACAGCAAACCTGGAGAGTTATAGTACCTGCCAGAGGCACAGACAATGAATCTACATAAGTACCTCAATTTTGGTAGTATACTTTATCTTTGTTCCATGCTCCAGGCAGCCTCAAGAGTGTGTCCTACCATTGCACACAGTAGCAGCCCATCCACATCAACCAGATAGGCACTAGTTTTAAACCCACATGCTTTAAACAGCCCCCAGCTGCTCTCACTGTCATGCACAGTCTTGCAGGTACAGTGGGTTGTGGCTGGTGATGCTTCAGCCTGGTCCTTCTTTGGGGCACCAGGTGCCTGCTTAAGCAGTGAGAGGTAAACAGCTCAGCCCAGGGTACCTGATTTTCAGGGGCACTTCAGAGCAGTTTGAAACAAGCCCTGCCTGCAGGTCTGCCCTGCCTGCAACAGGGAGACAAGGAGGGCACCCTGCTGCAGGCACAGCCAGCCCCGGTCCCCTGGCCGCACAGAGAGACTACTGCCCACTCTCCTCCCTGCAAACACCCATGCTGGGACAGTCTGTTGGAAAAACACACCAACATAACTCAGACTGACCTGGGAGAACATTCTTCCACTCCAAATATATGTCAGCAACTGCTGTAGAAAGTACTTGTCTCGAGCTGGGAAAATAGGAAATATCAACAGCCAAGGGAGAGAACTGACCTCAAAGACTTCTGATGGGCAAGATTTTTGTTGAATCCTGACAGAAAGCACTGTGACGTTTTTACTTGCACTAATTAGGCCTCTTTGCTGCTCTGACATTATCTTGATATATTAAAGCTCCAGTTCTCCTCCTGGCAGCCATTTCCTGTGCTGACAGCTCCCTCCCACACACCTCACTGCATGCATACCCCCAAACCCTCTCTTTCAATATCCAGACAGGCAAGCTGCCTGGTTTTAATTACAGAACATAGAGTAGTTTGGGTTGGAAAGGACCTTTAAAGGTCATCTAAACCAACCTCTCCAAAATGAGATGAAGATGTAATTGCACCATATTAAAAACCACTCAACCTAAAGTTCTTCCTTTATGTTTTGTTTAGACCACAAAATGTGCACAAGAACAGGGAGGAAAAAGGCAGAAAGAGGAAGGCACCCAGAAGCTGCCTCTTTTCCTCTATGTTCCCCTTTCCACTTCTCTTTCAAGTGTTTTTATTCCATTTCCTACAATTAAAAAATTAAAAATCACCATGAAACAACCCAAAACCAAACAGTAAAGTGTGTGTGAGTGACGCAGCCCTCTGGAGCCCGGCTAGCTCAGGGTCTCCCACCCACACTGATGCGCCAGAGGCAACACCGTGCCGAGTGTGGGGAACTATCCCAGCAGATGCCGCGCCAGGGATAGAACCTCGGAGCTTGGCTCGTGTTGAGGGGCTCGCTGTCAGGAGAGGAGGGAAGGAGCAAGAGGAGACCTTCCCATCTTGAAGCAATCCAGGGAAGCTTATTTACACAAAAGGATCCACGGCAAAAAGGGCCCAAGCACAACCGTGCATCGGATTAAACAGAGAGGCAAATTAGGGGGAGGGTACAAACACAGGGAATCGAAGGGGTGGAGAGAGGGAGGAGTGAAGAGATTACATTATCAACTGGGGACCAGTTGGAACTGGGGGAGGGGACAAAGGGTCACATGGGCCAATGGGGCTTCGAAGTTTAGGGGATTTCCAAGGGAGAGGACACTTTGAGGATTGGCCCATGTGGGGATTGACAGGGAAAGGGCTAGAACAAGGGGCAGGGTCAAGGTGATTGATAGGGAAGGGACTGGAACAAGGGGAGGAGACATATTTGCGGGACAGGTGGAAGGTGCCAACTGGGTAAAGCAAGAGGGGAACCGGAATGAACTACAATGCAAGGGGGAAAACAAAATTAAGGGCTGCAACGTGAGCGCTCGTGTGAATTGAATGGTTCCCTAAGGAAGAAAACTCCTGCAGCAAGCACAGCTTATGTGAATTTTACCATACAGCTTCTAACCTTCATATGCAGCTGCTTATATTTTTGGTTGTGATTGATCTTTCACAGCACTGATTATTCTCCCATTCAAGGTTCCTTTTCTCGCTTTTAATCTTTATCTGGAGGTAGAGAGGTAAGACTTTGATCACCTGGTTTTATCAAGTCTTTGGTTCTGATTATCAGCCTCTTTGAATTTCAGAGATGCTGCTACTACTTTCATCTGACCAATGATTACAAGCCCACAGGTTTCAGTCAGAAGGTCTTTTTATGACTAGAAGCAACTGAGGCTTAGAAGAGGATTACGTACCATGTCAACCTCAGAAATACTGTCCAAGCTTTCAACTTGCACATCCACCCCAACAGGAATCGCAGGGCCTGAAAGAGAACGAGATTTAGATATGTAAATAAATGTTCTTTCATATCATCTGCATTTAATTAGCACTTCTAAGGCGACATGCAAACATTTCTGAGTTTATGTTGTACATTTCTGTCAGTGGTTCTTCAGGAGGGGGGCTGGGGAAAGAGCTAGTGAATAACCATGTAAGGGCCCTTTTGAAACACTGAATTATCTTCTCCTTGGCACATGCTGCAATGTTGGCACTTTGCCGGTTAATCCAGAGCTTGGATGAAACATTTGTCTATGTTTTTCAAGACTGGGCCATCCCATCTTAAATTTTAGGCCTTTATGAACAAGTTTAGCCCCAAGGACAGGGGACTGAAATGAAGACATGGCAAGCAATTAATTCTTCCTTGGAGGTTTCTCATTTTTTACCAACAAGGCAAGCCACATTAATTTCTCAAAAGCCCATCAGCATTTTGATTCATATTACTCACTGATGATACAGCTAGTTTTCCACAGAAGCTTTAAAATTACCAGCCAGAGAGTTCACAAAGAGTAAATAAGCAGAAAACCTCCCATTATGAATGCACACTCCTCTATTACTAGAAACCCTGTATCAAAACTTCACTGTAGACTGCTGCTCATTAATGACCAGGACCAGATGACTCAAGGGACCAGATGACTCAAGATACCCATAGTGTGCCCTCATGCAGCTTTTCTCAAATTCTGGGGGTAAGTGCCTGCTGAGACAAGCACAGCAAGCATGAGCCAGCAGGGTAGCTCAGCAAGAACTGCTGAGGAGCAGTCCAGGTGGAGCCAGTGTTGCCTGGTGCTCTCAGCATGTGGCAGTGGGTCTCACAGGGCTCACACTGATGACTCTGCCCAGGGTGTGTCTCCAGCCTGGGCACTGTCAGTGAGACAGACCGTGCCAAAGGAAGCAGGAGCTCTGCAGACATGTCTGAGACTTGTCCAGCGGATATTAATTTTCCAGGAGCCATAGTGGCCTCCATGAAAATTTGCAAAGAATTTCAGCACTTACATTTTAAACCTGGTTAGCAGTCAGATAGCATGTAAAATGCACCACAATCCCTTTGTGGACTCAGACCCATATTTGCAGCACCACAAACAGCAGGGCCTGCTGCATGCATACATTTAGCTAGAGCAGCATCTTCCTCGAGACCACATCAAAGCTCTGAATACAAGTCTAATCAGAGAGCAGAAATGCTGCTGAGAGAGCAGCACACTTTTGCAAGCTGCTATCCCTCCCACTCCTGTACCTGCAGCAGCATGTACAGACTCCCACACATCTTCAGGGCTTTTTAACACAGCCTTCTGTTTGCCTCTGCTGGAGGAGAAAGAAGCACTAACTCAGGCTCAGTAGGGAAAGCTGATCCTCATGCCCATGAGACAAGCTGTGACCAGCACCAGTGCTGGTTTACCAGGGCTTTGATTAGCCAGCCTCACCTGATTACAGCAGAGCACACTGATGGTGACACTGTCCCCTTCCCACATGACACTTCCCCCTTCCCCTTCCCTTTCCACAACTTCAGCCTCTTATGCCCACGGTGCCTGTCAGCAGCTGCTGGGAACATGTGGGAATCCAGGACACAGGAATATCTCCTGTGCCTGTCCTGAGAGGTCTTATTCCTCAGGAGAACACAGTTTTCGACTTTGGCCATGGAAAAAGCTTCCAGGACGTTGTGAGAAGTTGAGTTTTGTTAATGTATATAGTAGATGATATTGTAGTTTATCACAGGGTGAAAAAGTAGATTTTGGGTTTTAGTATGGAAGGTAGATGAAAGATAAGATGGAGGACTTTGGGTGTTAACTCAGCTTCTTCTTTCTTCTTCATCTACTCCATTTTCTGCAGTTTTGGTAGCACTGTGACTGGTTAGAAAAAATCACAATGCAGATATTATATGACTGAAGAATAATTAGGAATTGGTAGAAAAATAAAAACATTCTATGTGTTATGTACGTTGTAAAACTTCATTGGATAAGGTATCTGTATAAGAACCCTTGAAATTGTCCATTTTGTGCCTTGTTGACACATGTCACTGAAGTGTGCTGAGCCTGTTGTCATCGAAGGCTCTGAACTGAGATAAAGAGATAATAAACATCTTTGAAGACCGAACAGCAAGGCCCTTCTGCCTCATTCCTGGTTCCTGACCCTGGCACAGCCTTTTTCACAGGGGATTCCCAGTAAGGGGACCCCGTGGTGGGGGAAGACTCCGACAGGAACAGGCACCTTGGACAAGCCCTGTGGAGCGGGACCAGGCTTCTCAGAACCACCAATTCCAGTTTAAGTGACTGTTGCCCCCAGCAGTGAAGCTCAGACGTGGCTAACCCAGCACTTTGAGATGACTCCCAGATGCTTACAAACACCTACATGTCATGTTCAGACACACAGCTGTGCACTGCGTGCTTTAAAAAAATTGCCAGTAATCATTTGCAACCAAGAGAAAGAATTTTTCTGTGACATTTTTCTTGCTCAGTAAAACATGCTTTGGTTTGTTGGTTTGTTTTTTGTTTTTTTAACAAGGTAGCAAAAAGCACTGTATCTGTTGTCACTAAAAACATTCTGATGTGCAGTACAATCAACAGAGAAACAGCACAAGCTGAGGGCTGTGTGCCCAACACATGCTGGGCAGCCCCCCACAACTTCCAGACTGCAAGAGAGACCCTCTCTGTACAAATTCTTAATTTAGCCTTGGTTCAGGAAATCAACACCCGCGCAAAGTCTATTCACTGTTGCAATTTCTATGCTTCTCTGAACACTAATCACAGATTAAAACAACAACAACAACAAACAACTAAAAACCAAACCCAGAAACATAAGAACACTGCCAGGCTGGTATCAGTCCCACTCTCTTATTCCTTCCCTATCTGCCCTTGAAGATAAAACACCATGTTCTGTTCTTTGTTCATGTTCCTGCATCAAACACTCAATAACCAGCAGTTATCTCATTGCAACGACAAAGCCTAAGGTTCAGTCTGGAGCTGACACGAAGCTTTATTAAATCCAAAATAAAGGGTGTTCCACATTAAGCTGGATGGTCTGGAAAGCCCTTGAGAGATGAGGTCCAAGGCTGGATTAGGTGTCTTTTCTACAGTTATTCGCAAATTTCAGGGATGATAAAACAGTGATTATAATACAGAGAGAGAGAAATTATTTGAACACTGCACTTAAATGTTTAATGCTTAATACAGAAATGTAAAGGTGACTCTGTAAAACCAATTTATCAGCAGAAGTATTTACTCTGCCTTTTTTGGGCAAAATCCTACTACAATCAGCAGGAGTAACCACTGCTTTTTCCTTCTCCCTGCTCCTCACTCAGCACCTGGGGCTGAGGCAGTGAGAGAGCACACAAATGTGAATGAGGATATGCTGAGACACAAAGACACTTTGGAGGAGGTTTAGATGAGAAACTGGACTGAGCAGGGAAGGGTGAGTGAAGGGCCAGTGGGGACAGTGCAAATGTTGCTGCCTCTGAGGTAGGGACAGGAATCAAATAGTCCCCAAGTCCTGCTCTCGGCGATGAACTTAAGTGATAATGATAATTGCGTATTCACTCGGCCCATCACTCTACAAAACGGCAAGATGCAGTTTTGCAGAAGTACTTGATGCAAGCAACATTGAAAGTGCGTGCAGCTTCTGAAGCAAAACAGAAACCCTGTCTAGAAATGGCCTCTTTAAACCACAGGAACAAACCCTGGGTTTTCTTGAAGGTCATGTTGGCTACAGCACATACCGTTGAATTAAATGGATGTTGATCTCTCAGAGAGAAATGTCAGATCTTTGGTCTCTACTAACCCATGGAGTCAATTAGGAACTGCTAATTTTTAATCCTGTCCCTCTGGTAACTGAACAGCTGAACCACAGAGTCTCAGGGTGTTTTGCCAAATTCCTCATAAATGCCACTAGGGATGAGCAGAAAGAAAAAAACCCTCTGTATTGAGAGGGAGCAGAGTATAATGAGGGTGTGGATGTGAAGGAACAAGAACAGCTCAGATGGTATATGACAAACTGAACTCGTAGACAGAACAATTAGCTTTGATTACAGCATTAGATGCAAAAAATACCTCATCAACCAGCCTTTCTTTGTCATAAACAATATTTTATCAATATCTGCCTTTTCTTCAGAAAGGGAAAATACAGAAGGATCATCCTAGAGAATTACAAGCAGCAAAAGACTTGAACACGTTAACACTGGAGAGATCTCAAAGCTCAGGCTCCTCTCTAGGATGTTCACTAGAGAGGCTCCTCTCTAGGATATTCACTGCTGGGCAGAAAGCTAAATGGATCCATATGAAAGCTGGGGATGTGGCTGATAAAAGGAAGCAGTGCTGCTTTGCTCAAAGCCTGCAGTCCAGCAGAGTTTTTCAGATCACACTTCAGAGTCTCTGAAAAGTATCAGCCAAATTCATGGAATTTTGGGTTTGTTCTGACACAAAGAAGACTTTGTGGCTTGATTCATATTGCAAAAACTCCAGTTTGAGTATCAAACTCTGCCCCAGATTGAATGGGATGTCTGGCTTTGGGCTAATCTCTCCAGGGAACACAGGAGGTTTCCACAAGTTTTGTGCAGGAATGACTTCAGAAGGAGCCCAGCATTAAAGGCTGTTACATCCCAGTGTGTCTCCACACCTAAAAACACCAGTGAGCAGCATGAAAGCTTCAAAGTGTGAGTCAGTTCCCAGTCAGAACTGGGTGCAAACATGGATTTTATTTCTGAACACTGGAGCAGGCTTTGGAAGATAGGGAAGAGTGTGCTACCATGAAGATGCCTGGAGTCAGTTTCCCACTCCAGCTCAGAGATAAAGCTTTGTGGCATCTCCTTAATTCTTCTCTTTGGCAGTGCTTTCAGAGGCTCATTGTCTCTCTCTGAGACAGTGTCCACTCACCTATCTTTGAAGGAGGGAGGCAGATGAAGGCCCTGATATAAAAATATCGACATGGGAAATGAGTAGGTGTGAGATTTCTTTACTGACAGGTGTCTCGTGTACACCCAGAGAGACTGCAAACGTCTGTAAGAGATCCCACGTCTGCAAGATACAAAACAGCTTTCAGTGTATTGGTGGGCGTGTGTGTGTGTGTGTGTGTATTTATTTTTTCATGAATGTATATCTGACTGGGACCTCTTAGCTGAGGGCAGCTCCCAGGCAGCCAGCACCAGGACGTGCTCATCACCTGCCTCAGGACTGCAGGGCTTCATCCCTCTGAGTCTTGCGGATGGCTGCTCATCAGCAGAGAAGCAATCTCTATTCCAGCCCTTGTCACTAACACTGAGGGAACTGCCCGTGCTTTATTCACCCCCCTGTTCATCCATCCTGGCAAAAGCACTGCCCAGAAAGGGCAGCAAGGACCAGCTGATGTTAGGCTACTCGGCTGTGAGCAAATATAATAAAAGTAAAGCATTAGGCTGGTCCTCGGTAAAGAAGATATAGCTATTTTAAGTATCAACTAAAGCTGCTTATTTGCAGGCTCCCTGTAAAATACGAGATGTCATAAATGAAATGCTTAAAATGGGTGTTTAAGGAAGGCAGCAAAACAAACATTTACATAATCTTTAAATATTAATAATAGTAAATAATACCTGAACATCTGCTAGCTAGAACAAGGTCACTGACATGGAGATAACTCCCTAAGGGTCAAAAACCCTGCAGTCTCTTTTAGCTTATGGAGGCTCTTTGACCATCAGCAAAGCAAAAATACTTTGTCATTGCCTCTGTACCCAATCATCTGTCTCTAATGGGCTGAGGGCAGGCAAGACACCATGCTCATTGGGCTGTTAATAACACAACTTACACAACATTTGTTTGCTCACTTGCTCTTTACAAAGATACTTTTTTCTTGAAAGACCTTTCACCTTGCTCTAATATTTTTTTTTTCATTTCATCTTGCATAACCCCAGCCTGCTCTGCCCAGTGGTCATAGCTGTGTTGGGCTGACAGCGTACTGACTATCCTCTGCAGTGGCCACCATAAAACAGCTCACACCCCATCCTCTTTTTAGCCTAAGGTGGAGTTGCTGGCTGACCCACCAAACTTGGAACCATTAACAGTACTGGGTTTCTTTTAGTCTTAATGCCACTCACAATTTACTTATGGTACTATTTAAATTTCCCAGAAGTGAGGTGCCTCTCCCACCTGCATGGTAATATCACAGGCCCAAAGCAATCCCACAAAGCTGGAATCACAATTAGACCAGAGAGGGTTTTAGGGCAGCAACCAGTTACAGTCAGTGTGTCCCTCAGGCTCCTCTTCTCCACCTCCACAGTACAAAAGCTTTTTTAACCCCCACAGGTCAGACCACATCAGTTTGACTGATGTTGCCACAGCAAGGAGCTGGAAGGACTCACGGTGCATAGCAAACCACTGTGACTGCCTGACGAATAACATTACAGACAAAAATATGAGGATCACCTCTTACCAGACTTTGGTTCCCTTTCCTTTATGTTTTTTTTTTCCCATTAGGCTTATCATCTGTCACTAAAAACACACCGTGCAATTCTGCAGCTGAGCAAGAACCTGTACCACCTGCTATCTCTGTGTGTCTGAGTCAGGCTTTCCAAGGCTGGAGCCTCAACAAAGATATTTGCACACTTTGCTCCCTACCACATGCAATTTCAATACAACTTTGCTAATGCCACACCTTTGTCCCAGGAATCTCCACAAGTTAAGGCAAAAATTTTTTAAAAAGTTTTAAGGCAAAAAGTTTAAAGCAACAATTTTTAAAAAAACGTGATGTTTTTCCTGTATAAAAAAAAGGAACCTTCTCAGCAAAGACTCTTAAGGTATTTCTCAGTCTTACAAACTTTATTCCAAATTTTGGCTCTAGAAGAATCTTGATGCCGTGATGGGAGGTAGCATGGGAAAACAAGGCAAAAGAGATTCAAATGCAGTTCCATTAACAGCAGAAGAGTGACTGTGTAATTACATGTGTCTGTTTGGTGTGATCTGTGCTCAAATGCCTTCTTCAAGGAGCGAACAGTGTCCCATGACACTGATGAAAATAGTTAAATTCAGATCTCTTTCCAGAAATACAGTGGAGTGGTGCCACTGGGCACCAAACCATCAGCACAACAGAACAAAACCCTGCAGCTTCACCTCAAAACAGGCACAGTGCCTGGACATACATCCATTTAGGGGGAAAAAAGCTAAAAAATCACTGTGGCTCCCCAGCTCTCTCCAACTGAGTCAAGGTAGGGAGTCCAAATATCCTCCCAGAGAAGCTGTGTAGTCCCACCCATCAGAACAGCAGGTCTTTTGTCCAGAGGACAGATCAGCTGCAAAAAGGATAGATCAGCACCTTCAGTTTGTCCATATCAGGCACTCAGGAGTCAACAGCCAAGCTCCAAAAACTGAGGTTGGTTAAAAAATAAAAAAAATATTAAAAAAAAAAAAAATTAAAAAAATTGGAAAACCTAAGAAAGCATCCTCTGACCTTATAGCATGGGAGGGCATACCTGGGATTTAGGGAAGCATGTGCACTTTGGTGAATCCACACTTTTACAGTCAATTCAAAAAGAAGCCCAGTGCCTTCAGAGCCAGCTCCCAGACCTCATCATCCCTGAGCCTCAGCTGCACCCAGGGCTCAGTGTGTTCCCACCAGCCCCAGGGAGACCTGCCTATGCTCCACCCAGAGGGCAACATAAGGCAAACTCTTCAACCCGAAAAGTAGCATACCAAGTTTATCACTGATCAGAAAATAGTTACCTCCAATGTTTAGGCTGGACTACAACTTGCTGGTAAATCACATTGTGGGGGCAGGAAACACTGGTGATGACAGGTTTTGAACTCTGGAGTTTGAAAATATATATATAAATTGAGAGCAGGGCTCAGCACTGTGCTCTCAGAATGGCACACCTGCACTGAGGGGCAAGAAACATCTTTTCAGCCACACCAAGAACAGGCAGGTCTGAGAAGCTCTGTTCTGTGGACCAGGTGCAAAGGGCACAACACTTGTGTGTGCCAGTGGCTGGGGGAGGTAGCACTTCACCTCTAGATGCCAGTTGACAAAGGACGCAGCAGTAATCATTCGGTGACAACTACAGAAAACTCTGTCCTTAGTTCTGGAAGGATGTGGTTATTGATGCAATCAGAAGAGGGATTGCTATGCTGGTATTCCAGCAGGTTTTTGTTCAGGTACCCTCTTATCTCTGCAGTAGTGAGTCTAGAAAGGTCAGGCAAGCACATTCCTGTAACTGGGTGTGACCTAAGGCAGAAGTGAAGCTGGTAGAGGTCTCCCTTCTCACTTCTTTCATTCGCTTATGAGAGCTTGAGACAAGATATTTTTTTTCTGCAGAAAAGTATTCCAATTTCTCCTAATAATGATGGCTGTGATGCACCCAGTGAGCTCTTTACTTCGCAATTTAATCACATCACCTGAAAAGCTCATTGCAACTTCACAACTGAAAGTGAGTATTAAAACCTGCAGCTTGTTCCTCTTCTCAGCAGAGTGAAACACTTACTGGGAAGGTCCATCCTGAGCTCTAGGGAATGCCAGCCGAAAACAGAGCCAAGTGCAGCGACAGGAAGGAATGTAGGAAATGTACAGAGCACAGAGGGCAATGAGAATGAGCGTGAGGCCTCTCTGAATTGGCACCAAGTCTTTTCCCTCCACACTGATGCATCTGGGCAGAGGTTTGTTTGCTTGGTTTTTAATTAGACTGTTAATTGGATAATTAGATTATTCTTAATTAGATTAGCACGAGATCAAGAGAACCATTTTATTCTCACCTCCAAAGGCCGGCCGCATGGTGAAGTCATGTTCATCGACTCTGAGAAGCTGCTCCGTCTTTCCTTTCCAGGCTTTGGTCAAGTCGCGATTCTTCTTAAAGATGTGGCTGCAAAAGACAGCAATAGCATTGCTCTGGTGTCTCTGTGCCCGAGGGCCACAGCTGCCAGCCCGATTTCAGAGCCACACGAGCAGCAGCTTTGCAGGCACAACCCCAGGGACTCTGGGGGGACTGCCAGCACCAAAACACAGACACGGCGCTGCCTTTCCGCAGCCTTAGCTCACACCTTTGTGCCCCACAGGCAGCCCTGCTCCCTCTGCCCCCTCCCAGGACGTGGTGCTCCCTCTGCCCCAGACACCCCGCTCCCAGGGAGGCACAAGGCAGAGAGCACAGCACCTCACAGGGGAGCTGGATGCAGCGAATGCCGCAGCTAGGAGCAAGCTGCAGCAGAAGCAGCTGGCTGCCCCACGTTACCTGGCCAGGATTTGGCCAGGTACCAAGGCAACATTGTCATGAAAAAGCTCTTCTCAGTGCTGGTCACGCAATGTCACACACTACTTGGAAACTGCCCCGTGAACTTCACTAATTCAGTACCGGCAGTTTGTGTGGACAGAGGATCTTCTGGCTTCCAGCAACAACAAAACCACCCATTCCTCTCCAACATCAGGAAAAGAGGAGTTTTATCTAAAGAAGCCTTCAGTCCCTCACTTTTCTGAACATTAAGGTAGGAAAAATTCTAACTTTTTATTTGAGATATTGTATGACAACAGTGGAACAAGGATGGCAACAAACCCCTCAAAAAAGTGCAAGATAGTCACTAAAATCACATAAGGGGATAGCCAACCAGCAGACAAACAAACTGCATGCACTTCTGAAAAAAAATCCTGATCAGCATTCCTGACTGTTTTCCAGTGGTGTGAATGTAAGGCTTGTACCATTAAGGTTCCTCAATCCCTTTGCTCTGGACATAAGAGCTGATGATGTTATAAGCACTGCTGCAATTAGCTGGTTTCCAGTAACTTACTAAAAATAATTATGATAAATAGAAAGAACTTTATACAAAAGATTCAGGTTCCTTTTTCTGTGTGGAAGAAATATTACTGAAAATAAAGAACAAAAAATCTTGGAGGAAAAATAAAGAGGCTACTTAGGCTTAAAAATCTTGGTGAAGAATTCAGAATTTACAAAACAATCACCCCACTCACAAGTGTGGGTATAGAAAGGGGTATTCTTAACTTCATTAAAATATAAAGCACAATAAGTATGAACCAAAGGGAGCATAAATCACAAATCAGAAGAAAAGTTTCCCATCAGAGCACTCATTTCAAGAAAGAAATGATGAAACCTAAAGGGTGTTGATAGCTGCTGCTAACATCAATAACCCATTTCCTTCCAATAAGGAGGTGAAAAGGAAGCCACAGAATTTAAAAATAATTGTATCAAATAGATATTTTGAAGGGATATAATCCCTTGTACCCCAGGGCACCTGCTACATAGGAGAAGTTGGATCTCCCTGAGGTTATTTTGGGCTCCTGTTCCACTTGGGATGTCAGAGGTTCTCTCCCAGCCGGCTGTGAGAAAGAGCCAGCCGGAGCAAGCGCCCTCCCAACAAGGCTGCATTAATGGTTAGCTAAAAGCAGGGGTGTAAAACCAAGCACAACCATTAATGGGAATGGTTGGAGGCAAAATTTAGCTTTTAACTGCTTGCTGCAGGGGGTGAAGCTTTGTTTCACTGCAAAGTTAGGGCTGCTGTCAAAGCGCTCCATGGCCTCTGTGCCCAAAAAGCTAGAAGTCCGGAACAAGGGTCTTCCTATGTCTGCTTGACTTTAATTATCAGGGAAAAGCCAAAGTACCAGTGAATGTTCAGTCAAGTCTCTCTCCTCAAAGAAGAGGGGTAAAAAAGTCTAATTAAAAAATCCAATAAAACATTGGATTGTACATTGTACTAGGAATTAGTCTGGAAAACCCTGGCAGTATTGTCTCGTAAATCAATGGCTCAGCCTCGCTGAAATTCTGCATTTTGATCAATTCTTTAAAAATCATCAGACAGCAAAGAGCACACAGGAGAGCTGCTGAAAACAGTCTGTGGCTGCAGAGGCTTCAGAGGGCTGGCTCGGGGCACGGACACTGTCTTAGGAAGAAAAGAGGTTTTTCAGGCACATCCTGAGCCAGAGGATGCATTTAATAACCATCATTTAATCATCAGTTTGTGCCCAATCCTTCAGGTATTATAACAGCCAATTCAGATTTTACAGAAAGAGCTCTGATAGTCCCTTTTCAATCAATTTACAAAGTTTCTGTATTGAGATATTTTTAATGACAGGAATTCTACACAGCCCTTAAAATTTATTACTACTTTTGTCTATTTAATCCAATTCAAGACCAAATTTGTTTGAAAAAAAGAAAATTCTTTATAACAGTGTTTGACATCAGCTGTGCTGTATCTTCTCTCCCACTCTGGCAGTACCCCATGCCAGCCCCACTGCTGTTGGGCGTAGGGAGCATCTCTTTACCTGCAGCAAAGGTGACACCAGCTGCCAGTGCTCTTGCACTGAAGGGTGCTCTGAACACTGCTGCCCACAGGGTGTCTTTACTGACAATCTGATCATCAGCATCTCATAAATCCTCCCTGATGTACTTATGGTCTTTAGTATTTCTAATTATAGATTTGTCAGCTTTATGCAGTCTCTGCAATTCACCACTATTCATTTAAATCCAGCCATCTCCCTTTGTCTTTTTTTGCCACATTTTTCATGTAAAATTTTATTGCTGTTTAGATTTCATTCAAGGGGCATGAATTTGATAAATCTGACTTATGTGGAGAATTGTTTCTGTTTAAAAAGGAGGGAAGGTGACAGATGAAGTCATTGAGCTTCTATAAAGGCTTCTCTATTATTGCCCTATTTTTTTTTTAATATGTTTTCCTTTCCAGTCACTTTTACTCAGAATTGTCTCAATTGCATAAAATAGACGCTTTTTATATTGCCAAATATATCAAAGAAAATGAATTCTTGATAGCATGAGAAACTACAGATAACAGCTCAGCAGGACTCAAAAAAGAGCAGGTGTCTATGCATACATTCAGGCCTTTCCAGAGCAAGACAAAGAACTTTCAAATTGGAAAGAGTCCTTGTGCTGTAGAGCATGAGGCAATGGCTAAGGGGTGAGCCTGAAAGGAAATGTAGTCTCCATCCTGATCCTGGTGCAGCTGTTGGCAGCCAGGTTCTGCAGGTTTCTGCACCTTCCCCTGGAGAATTCAGGATGGATTTTGGTCGCAAGATGGTACCTCATGGTCCTGGGGCCTTGGTTCCAATTACATGTTGGGATGCAGAGAAGCATGTCTACAGTTTCAGTGAAAATCTTACCACTCTTCAGTACACTCTCTGGGGGGAAAAAAAGGAATCCCAAAATGCATTAGGTGAAGGCATCGTTTACTTTGTGTAGCAGCCACAGCAAGCTGGAGGAGATGCACACTGTGTAAACCCAGCACCAAGGAAGGTACAAGACCTCCTGTTTTTCTAACCACCAAAGCATGTGGCTGCTGCAACACAAAGCCCAAGAAGCTAAATTATAAAGAGAAGGTAGAAGAACAGTTTATGACTGTCATAACAATTAGCTCCCTCCTAGATGAGAATTCCAAATTCATTATCACCACTGTGCTATGAGTGTATCTTTAATCTTAATATGTGTGGATCATATGGGATCAGATATGGTTGAGAAATTTCTGACTAACTGGGAACACCAAGAGCCTCGATTTTGGTGAAGTCTCTTTCGAGTGCCTGTCAAGGCCACCAGTTCAAGTGCTTTAGGAGCCCCAGCTGCCCAGGAAGGCCTGGCATCCCCACGAGATAGGTCTGTCTTGGGTTGGGTGGCCACACCCGTCTCTACTACTTCCAGAGCCTCAGGGAAGAGGTACTCTGTTGCCCTACTTCTCGATGTAACATGCTTCACACTTACTCATCTGTAGGTTTATGTTTGGAGCAGGAAGGAAAGGAAAGTGACTTTCCTTGCCAGATTTCTAGAAAAACGAAATCTAACTCTGGAAGAGGATGTACACAAACTCAAAAGGTGTGCACAAGCACTGCTGTCATACACATTCTCTCCTTGCTTTTGTTCCACATTGCTCTTTGGCCCCCGCTGATGCTGCAGTGTTGAGAAAAACTGCAGGGAGCTGCCTTTTTTCCCCATTTTTCAACTGGATACTGCAGACATGTCCTCTAGACTGTGGTACCTCCCAGCCCTCACAGATCCCCTTTGTTCTATGGCGGTTTCTCAAAAAGTTTGGAGCTTGTTAGTGCTTCGGTGATTGAAATGTGATAGCCATTTTTTACAGGTGTATGGATAGCCTGGGGCTCAAGTCCAGGGCACTGCTGAATCTCTGGTGCAGGGTTTGATACCTCCTGAGTTCTCAATTTATGCAGAGCAATAAACATTTCAAGAAACATTGTCAGCAATTTTTATAGAGAGGTAAATATTACACAAAACACTAATTTTCAGTGTTTCTTTTCATCTTTTGGAAATTCTGTCCAGCTGGATAATCTAGCAGGATTTCCACCATTTGTTTACCATTTCTGAGAAGCAGCCACTGCTGAGCTAGTGTTTCAAAAACTCGAGTGTTGGACATTCCAGCAGCACTTGCTGGGCACTTGGGGTAAGGCTGATGCTCTGAGGGAGATCCAAGCACAGCTACATACACTGTACAGCCAGTACTACCCACAGCAAGCCTGACCTGCCCTGGCAGCACGAGCCCAAACTGTGTGCACAGCTCTCTGGAAAATCCCAGCTATCAACAAAGCAGCACAGACCATCTGACACACACACCTTCCCACATTTACACTGTTTCCTTCAGCACCAGGCTCTTCTTCCTCTGTGTAAATTTATTCTCAGGTGTGCAGGTAAGGCTGGGGCAAACATGCCCAGCTGAGCAGTCACCCAGGCGACTCCAACAAAAGGTTATACTTCGTAATTCATTCATCACTTGAGCTCTCCAAACAAAATGAATTGCAAAAATTTTTTAACCAACAATGCTGTTACGGTTCTAGAGCCCTTTGTTTCACACACCATTTGTACATCTTGCACATCAGCAAGAACATCCTCAGGTACTCTGTTGGCCTACCTCTGGATGTAACATGCTTCACACTTACTCATCTGTGGGTTTATGTTTGGAGCAGGAAGGAAAGTGACTTTCCTTGCCAGATTTCTAGAAAAACGAAATCCGACTCTGGAAAAGGATGTACACAAACTCAAAAGGTGTGCACAAGCACTGCTGTCATACACATTCTCTCCCTGCTTTTGTTCCACATTGCTCTTTGGCCCCCTTGGTTTCATGCACCATTTGTACATCTTGCACATCAGCAAGAACATCCTCAGTTTCATAGAAAGAAGTATCACTGATATCCTTCAGTTTCTCAATGTAAGTGGCAGGGACTGCACACCATGGAAAACGTGAAAAACTGCTAGCAAAGTATAAAGCCAGGAGCTGCTACTCAATGAGCACACACCAATTTCCTATGCAAAGCCTGGGCTCTCCAGAGCACGACACAAGGCAGTCTCGGGCAACTGTCAGGGCAGTGATGCACACAGGCAGTTTTTCTTTGTTATACCTCAATCTGTAGGAGGAGAGACGTGTTATCAGTGAGGGGGGGATGCAGGAGTAAGAGAAAATTAAAGGCAAGGCAGTTTCTAATGAAGCAAGGATTATCCATTCAGCATGCTGAGCGAGGCACCGCTCATCAAAAAAATAACGTGCTACGATTATTAACACAAACAATCGGGACTAATCAAAGATGCACAGGCAACCCTTAACCTGGCAATTCTTAATTTGGGTTCCTTTCCCACTTAGGCACAGGCTCAACAACTTCTCCAGGGAATGGTGGCAGAGAGCTGTCCCGGAAGCCACAGGACCAGCCACCCCAGGCGCCCAGAGCTCCGTGGGGAAGGACCTCTGCACCACGGGAACCTCTGTGCAAAGCCCAAGTAAGAAGCTGCAGCCCTGAAGGCGTTCTGCACCTGCACAACCCAAGCTGTACTCTTGAAAGTCAATGTAAAGATCTTTAGATCAGGCTGATTTATCACCACAGTGGACACAAAATATCAAACTCACCAACTGTAGATTCCCAAATATAGGAATAAATTTTCTTGAATAAGAAAAGCTTGCTGTAAAATTTTTTTCTGTTTCTTATGGTAAGTCAGCAAGAGAAATATTAAGCAGAAAATGTCATGAATTATTTAAAAGATCATTCTTTTAATTTCTCTTACATGATTAGGAAACCAGCCTAGGAACTAGTTTTAGTTTCCTTTTACTAGAATAGTCCACTATTCATTGTTGTTTTAGGGACAATTACATTTTTTAATGTAACTGATAATGGATATGAAATTTAAAATAAATATAATTGAATACTGAAATATAAAAATTGAAATATAATACAAAAATTAAAATATTAACGACATTGCTCCTCGCACTTCTTGTTGCAACATTGCAGAATTCTCAGTATTTAAAATGTCATTCTCATTTGACAATCCCTAAAACCTTATTTTATAAAATTTTAAATAGCTCATTGCATAGGAATTGTATGTGTATGTGTGTTTGTATATATAGATATATATATATATATATATGGCATATAGTTCCTCAGATCTTACATAGATGGAAAATTGTTCGTTTAAATCATTATACCACAGAATATTAAATAGTATTGTTTTTCTTTATAGTGTATTTATAAAAATAATTTTAGCAGTGCTTTGACTTGCACTCTATTACAACTCATGAAAATATTGGCACTGTAGAAACTGTAAATTACTTTCTCCAGGTTCAAATAAAGTACAAAACTTTTAAAGCAGGGAATAGCTCTACTTCGGGGCAAATTGATATTTAAAGAAGGATTTACACTATTTTATTACTTCAAAGCACATGATCTTTACTACACAGAAAGGTTTGCAAGTGCCACTGTTCAATCCCCCACATTCCTCAGAATATAGACTTTAGAATATTTTTAGAGTTCAATGAAAGATCGCATTCAATAATTGAGATTCTGTGAACATCAGTGGTAAAACTTCAGTTGACTTCAGGATTTCAAGATCAGGCCCTGGCTGTTTCAGCTTTTTAACATTTACGTCACTAAAAACATATGCCACTGTATTTTTTCAATAAGTAGTGTAAATCTGATAGTATATTATGCTTTTTTAGCTTCCAATTACACCACATTTCTTTTCAAAACATTCAAGTAACAACACTCCCTATAAAAGTGTTGAGTGATAAACCAAGAAGTCCCCAAAAATAAATGAAAATCTGAAAGTTTACAGCCGTAGTGAAGCCATTTAATAAGATGGATTAACCCGATCTTTATTTTGAGCCCTTCAAACAATGAATAGTCTTGTAAGATATAACTGCCACTGGATGACATTACCACAAAAAAGGATAACATACTTTGGACTGTCTGGCAGGTTTGGAAGATTATCTTTTCTAATGTAAACCTCTACACAAATCTCAGCAGCGGTAAATCTAATAAACTTTACTAAGACCTTTAACTCACACTTGTGCTTTCACTTAACTTTAAAATACATTTTTTAAAGCTTCTGTGTATTTCTTCAAAAAATATTTTTAATTTTACAATCCCTGGCTAGCTTCCAGGGTTTAATTTGTTATCAATTACCACAATGTGTGCTAACCAACATCCCCATCTCAAACTGTCAGAGCATAATGGGCAATTCCAGGTGAGCATAAGTAACACACACATTCCAGCAAGCAGGTGAATAACCTGCCCTGAAACAGTGCTGAAATGTTAGACAGTATGCACATTTGAACATCTCTGTTGACTGCAACTGCTCTGAATTCCCTCAGAAATTCGCATGTATGGCTAAGAATAATTTTACCACAATCCAGGCTGAAGTAGTCAATTTCTCTCCAAAACCTGCTTCACTCACAGTTAATCAAAGTTTGCAATAGAAATGTCCACTTCCATGTAAAACTGATTGCAATACCAGAGACTGTTATGTGGTAAATAAAGATTCTAAGCGTTTTTTTGTTTTGTTTTTCACAGTTATAAAAACATTTTCTGTAAAGCTGTTTGCACACACAATACACACGAAGACATTGACGGAGTAGGTTTTCATATCCCGTAGTAATGTGTTTGTAACACTGCAGGAAAAGATACATGGTTTAGTAACCCTTACCTTGCCCTCTGCACATCCAGATGGCTCGTCCACCTCCTCCTCCTGTGCTTTCTGCTTTCCACGAGAAGAACTAAGCAGAAGATTAATAAAAGCAGTTTTGCGGAATAAGGCATCTTGCAGGAGATGGGAGCCGGGCACTCTGCACTCCAGTGACCTCCTGCAGTACGAGTCCCCCCGGGTTTAAACATTGAATCCGCGCTAATTCCGGCGTCGGTCGGCGATCAGCGGCAGAAACGCGGCGCTCCCGACGCCGGCGTGATGCGCTCGACAGGCTCTCGGGGCTCCGCGCTCAGCGCTTCTCCCTGACCACCGCCTAATGACTGCCCATTACTCACCAAGTTTGCCTCACTGAACATTTCCACGGGGCCCTAAAGGATGCTTAACTAAAGCCATTATATAAAAACCCGCAATTCTGCACGCCGGCTTTTTGCTCAATCCCCTAATCTCAGCGCTATCCTCCTGCCAGACTGTAAAACCAGGCTGTCCCTTTTCATTAGGCTTTCTACGATTTTTGATCCTCTGTACGGCATCTTTTTCAACTGGCAACTGCCCGTGCTGCGTTTCAGACTTGTATCTCATTGTAAAATGTACGTTTTTAAATGGATTTAGGGCAGTTGAGGTTTTATTTTCTGTCTGGCTCTTCATGTTGTTGAAGACAGAATATGAGCTACTTCCTCTGAAAAAGCTGACTTTATTTACTTTATTTACTTTTATTTACTGTTAACTTAAAAGGAAAATTGTAACAGTAACTCCCAATCCATACATGCAATTGCCTTTACATAAACCAAGTCACCATTAATTTTTTTCCCCCAAATGGCATTTGCATTATCAAGCATTTTAACTTTTATCAAAGAAGATCGAAACTAAAATTAAAAGCAGCTATTTCTTTAATCACAATGAAGAGGCTGTTTCCAAAATCCATTCAAGGCTAATTTCCTCACAGCCTGGTCACAGGGCAGTGCTGATTTGGCCTCTCTGTGCAACACCAGGCTGTGCTAACAAAAGCCAGTGTGTGGTACACAACAAGGAAACACAGGGCTCCTACTTTAGAGGCTACAGGAGCTGGATAGGTTTTTTTAGGGTTTTGGTGTGGGTGGGGGAAATTTGCGCATTGGTTTTTGCTTGTTTTTATTTAATTTCTAATGAAATAAACAAATTAGGTAAAAATATGTTAATTAATATATTGACATCAAATTGGTCTGCAGCAGAAAGTCTAACTGCTGAACAAATACATACTTTTGTATGAACTTCTTACAAAAGTTTTTTTTTTTCACTTTTTTTCCCATTATACCTGCAAACAAGATTATCAACAATACAGAGAAATGCTAAAAGACTCAGATTTTGAGGGTTTTCAAAATTTTTATGTCCTTTAGACATAAAATGAGTTTTCCTTATTTTAGAAGTTGTTATAGCTACTTTAATGTTGCAAAACAGTGACATATACTATAGTTGACAAAATTTAGGAAAGCTCTAGGTAGCTTGATAAATACTTGCTGAAAAACAGGATGAGAATCTCACTTAAGTCAGTGCTATTATGTTTGACAGCAACAAAATGAAAGCTAGCTAAACCTCCTTGTCTTTGAAATTAACATGCTGAACAATAATTTGAACAAAAACACAAGAGGAAAATTATCCCACTTTCTTCTACTTCAGTATTTAAACAGTCAAAGATAAAACTTCTCAAACCCCTAACATCTGTAGGTCTACTGCCTCTGTATGCCTTTTCACAGCATTCATGAATATTACCAGGGAATTATAACAAGTAGATCTCTGGATCCAAAATATTGATTTTGGGTTAAAAAAAACAAAACAACCCAAAAAAAAACCAGAACACATTGAAAAAAAACCCATAAAAAACAAAGAAAAACAACCAACCAACCAACCAACAAACCAAAACAACCCTTAGACAAACAAGAAACAAACTGCCATGTGATACTTGAAACATATCCAAAGACTGGCTTGAAACTTTATTACTAGCAGGATTGTAATAAATACTTCTCTTAAGCATGTTCATAGATACGAGAATTTAAGTATAAGGTTTAAATTTTCTTTAGTAAATAAAACCACATATGAAACATTCATTTCAACACATTATGTATATTTCTGGTATAATTAAAAGACAACTGCTCTGGCTAAATAATTATATTACATATTTATAACTATTGCAAGAATAGACATGTTTTGCATAATCTTCAAATTTTAAAAACAAGATATACAGTTGAAAGTACTAGAAGAGGACATTCAAATATTTCAAAAGATTATCCAATCTTTCTTCCAAAAAATTAAAATCAAAATAATGCAAGTAGTTTTCTGGCACCTACTTTCCTCCCACAATCCTTTCCCCCTTCCACACACACAAAGCAGCATCACAACCAATTTGTATGTGTTTCTCCTCTGGAAATGTGTCATGGCAAATAAAAGTGGTTACAAAACTGTATTCCCTCTAAATTAAGAGTTCACCAGACACAAACACATAGTAGTGTTTCATTTTATAATCCCCTCTCCAATGTCAAATCTTATACTAACTTAGATGGGGTACTTACATGGGCATTCACGCCCCATAAAAAATTTAAACAACCATTCTTTAAAAATCATCTTTTTCTAGTTTATAAATTACTCAAATTTAGTTCCATCCCACATGCCTTAATGATACTGTTCCACCACACTGCTTCTCCAAGTACGTAGCGGGCACTCAATTGAAACTCACAGTTTACATGTCCACCTTTGCTCTTCTTACAGGTAATGCATCTGTAGGTACATTAACACTCATGAGGATTTAAGCGTGAATACAAAAAGTAACCTTTGTAAACAGTTCTCCTGTCCTGGCCAATACAGAACGGTCAGTGACGCACTCAAGTCACCGCCGGCAGGACACCCAGCCTTATAACTCAAACACGTACTCGTTAGCCAAACATATTCTACGGAATATGAGGGCTGCCAGCGCAAAGGTCAGCAGGACAATGAGCACAGTCGAGCCCGTGTGGTTGGTGTTGCCTCTGGGCTGCGGGGCCCGGTTGAAGTCGGTCGAAGCCGGGGCCCGTCTCTGGCTCTGCTGCTGCGCACGGCGCTGCCGAGGACTCATCGAGGTGGTGCTGCTGGACGCAGCTGCAGCGCGCTCCTGGCCAGCCACAGCGCTGCTGCTCTGAGTTTCAGACTGAAAAAGAAACGTTGAGAGTTGTCAGACAATGCAGCACATCAGATTAGCAAGAGATAGAATCGTAAGGACTAAGTCGCTCTTGTGCTCCTCACATAACTGTTAACACGTGTCACTAATACAGTATTCCATACAGTATTCTGAGCAGAAGTATACTTCAAGCTGAAAATCAGCACTTCTATAGACAAGAGAAGGCAGAAGGAAGTCTGTCAAACCATATTTGTGTTAAAGAGATTTCAAACATCTTTGTCTAGGATTTGTTTTAACTCTTTACTGGTCAAGAAATCTTTAACAATCCTCTGGATAGTTAAATATCTGAAGATTTGCAATGTCACCTATACTGAAGGGAAAACAAGAGGGGAAAGCCAAAAGAAGGATGGAGAGAAGTCCAAGAACTGTAATTAAGCAATGCTGCAGTGCTTCCTGTGCACAGCTGGGTCCAGAAGTCTGTTCTCATCATCACCACCACCACCACCACTGAAGAAACAAAACAAAAATCCTAACCACAAACCACCTACCTACCTGATCCAGCAGGAGCTCCGGAGCACTGCACGTGTGCAGGCACTTACCTATTGCCCTCTACTGGTCAAACTGGGTTGACATTACAAGTACTAAAAAACTTCGGCAAATTATGTTCTGCTCATGAGAATTTTATGCTGAAGAAAACAAGTTTCAGTCTCATGATCTAGGAAATATGACATCTGATCTTCCACCAGACTACTCCTGCTTGCAATACTAAAAAGCTCAAACTTCCAAAGTTTAATACTAAAAATAGTGATCCAGCACAGTCATTAGAAATTAGGATTTTGATAAGGTTCAATTTAAATTGTTTTTAAAAAAAAGAAGTTCTGAGAAAAAAAATTGCAGGTTTTTAAATTTTTAAGTCTTATTTTCAGTCCTCAGAAAATAAGGTTTTCTGGTATTCCTACTTCAAGCAATTTGCAGCTGTTTTCCAGAGATAGCTTTCTCCCCCTTTCCTTCTAAAAAACTATCATTACAGCAGGTAAAACTAGAATTCTGGACATTTTAGATTTGTTTCTAAAGCCTTTTAATGGACACAACATACCTAACCTTAAGCACCACTTCAGCCATCTGCTAAATCCATAAAAGATAACCTTTCCACACAGCTGAACAGGAAATGTCCTCAACTGCACATCAGGTTTGACAATCCACAAGACAGTGAAAAGTACTCAAGTCTTGTGACTCTTCTGTGTGTGGACAAAGAACTCAAAATTTTCACCTAGTTGGTGATTTGTCTCGCCCAGGAAAAGGCCTTCCATTCCTACCTCCTCATCATTAGTGTTGCCACTGTTTATCACTGGCAAGGAAGCACTGACGCAATTACTTGCCACATCTGACAACTTGCCTGTTGTCTTGCCTAAACAAGCAAAGCCACCTGGGGTAGCTCCAAAGAAAAATGTTTTTAAAAGATACATTTTATCAGCAGACACAGCCAAGAGCACCACAAGCAGCTTGCCCTGATTTCCAGTACACTGCAGAAGAAAGTACTTCTGCTTCTCACTTGAAAGCTCCTCATGCCAAGGAAAATAAAGAACTGAGGAAGCCAAGTCTTTGAAAAATGAAGTTCCTAGATTCATCTACATTCCCATCATCCACCAGAAGGTGACAGGGAGAGAAGTGAATTCAGGACACAAGGACACAAGAACTACCAATTCAGTAAGCAGTGTTTTTCTTCTTCAAACAGTTTTTAAAGAAACAAAAAAGTCTAGAAATATTCCTAATCCTTCATCTTACTAACAAAAGTAACTAGCATTGGCTGTCACACACATCTTCTCAATACTGCAAAACTTACATTTAAAAATAAAACAGAAAGGCCCTGTTCTGAACAGAACAAGCTGTCATACACTGACATGAAAACATCTGTGATTCAAGAGAAATCTCACTGACAATTTCAAGGCTTTAAGTCATTTTTCTGAGGAAATTATAGATGGATTGGGGCAGCAGCAGAGCAATGGCTTCACCCAAAGCTCAGCTAATGCACTGCCTTGGGACCCCCAACATAATCAATGGCCAACTATTACCAGACATGCAGAAGAAAGCTAAGAAAGGAGTGATCGTGACCCAATATAAATTCGGGTCCAGGTATTTCAGTATCTTAAATAATAGATATAGATAGACAGATTTTTTTGTTTGAAGACTTAATTGTTAAGAATCCCAAAAGTGGCAGATGGGCTGCACTATGTAAAAAAAAAAAAAAAAGAACCACAGTCATCATGTCTTCAACTTAATGGCAAGTCTTTAAATTCTTCGTAAGAAAACATTACAAGACTTTTAGACTAACACAACACCTCATATGACACCATTTCCATTGTTTCTGCCAAATAATGGTTTCTGCAAACTCATATGGGAAATGTGGATGAGGGCTTAACAGACTAAAACCAGCAATATTCAATAATAGTTACATTATAGTCACCTTTAGCACCTAATCTTTACAGATATTTAATACACACACATCACATTATTGCATACTATTTATATTACTATGTGTCATATTACTTCTGAAGCTTCTGAAACTGCCAGACTGATAGAAAACTTTGCTCCAAGGACATCTGAACAATCATTTGATGAATAAACTATTTCAGTAAAATATATTAGAACAAACAAAAACTTATCTTGTCTTAAAAATGCAAGTAAGGAAATTTCTATCATATTCAGTCTACTGAAGAATGGTAGAATTCATTGCATCCTTTATATCTCCAGGCCATTATTTTAAAAAATTTTATCAGAACACTAGAAGGATTAAATAATCATCCTAGAAGGGATGTTTTAAAAACACAGCAAACTCAGGAATTCAGAACCATAGAAATCCTCCTGGTTACTGAAATCTCTTTCACTTATACTAATGGTCTGGGGAGAGATGCAGGAATCAGGATAGGTGAAACACTTGTTTGTCTGTACAACTTCCAACTGAAGAAATGCCAAAGTTTGACAGAACATGGTTTAAGGGCTAATATGAAAAATGTCTATTTTTTAATGAATCAGAGTTGGGCCAAGTACTCTCAATTGTCAAGACATTTAAAATGGTTGCTGTAGTATTAGAAAACTAAGACATCATTTAACAGAGATAAAGGGAAACACTTTTTACCAATATATCATTCAGAACTTATGATTAAAGCTAACGGCTTTTATAAATCTCATGCAACAGAACACAGCCTCATTTTCTGACAAAAACCTCCTTCATCAGCTCAAGAGTAGCAGGCTTCAGCTACGTTTTTTATTTTATCACCTCTTATAATGCTTCATTGGCTGCTATTAGCAGTGCAGGTCACTATGATAGGATATTGTTCAATAACAGGTGTATTGAGGCCTAATGTATTCTCAGGTTATCAGAAAATAGCCTAACTACAGATTTTACCTTGTTACTTCATAAAGCTCATCAAGCATCAGCGATATGCATTAGCTATAAGCCCCAAGGTGGGACATCATTCCATATCAATACACCAAATGTAGATGCTAAGATCTGGTGGAAGTTCAGACACCCATAATCCACAGGGATTCAGTCTGTGCAATTGGGGGGAAGACAGGAATGCAGCCTATCAGCCTCTGCTGCTGAGTAAACTGCACTGCTCTCCAGCCTCCACTAATGAGTCCCACTGTGATCAGAATTTTGGTACCAAAAATTTAGGTGACCACTGGACTCAAGTCCAGTGAGTCAACCTGAGTATCTATAATTGTATTCCTTCAAAAACATTGTTTTGCTCAGATGTGGAAAGATCTCACCTTAATACTAAGGGCAATTACTTTTATCAAGCCAACTTTCAACAGTAGTACCTTGCTTGCACTTTGAATAGTCAAACAAGAATAATGTACCATTACTTTGCCCTGAGTACACATCAACAGCTACTACAAACTGAAGGAAAAAAAAAAAAACATTGTCAGAAGTAGTCCAGTCAGAGGTGTTCTCTGCACTGGGTTCAGACTCCTCAGAAGTACTATGCTGCATAATGCTTTAGGCAGCCTATTGGTTTAGTTTTATTAAGACTGTTCTCTGCAGCTCTGTATCTTTAATACAAGTTACTGTGGCAGCATTTTCCAGAGCAGTGCTGTTCCTTTCCTTGTTCTCATGATCTTGCACTCATTACCTTGCACCTGGCAAACCTCGATAATGTTGTGACAAGTTCTCCTGGGAAGCAGCTCTCACTGGCATGAGAATCAACCCCCTCCCCTCCTTCTTCTTCCTTCAAAGATCAGCTGTTTAAAGGTTGGATAAATGTCCTCTAATAATACAGGCACATAAAACTTAACAGCCAGTGTGCAAGATCTGCATCTGTGTTGCACACTCCAGACATTACTAACAGGACAGTGAATGGGAACAACCACTGCTGATCTGGCAAAAAGATGAGAGAAGGTGGGGAGGAAAGGAAGTGACTGGAAGATGTGGTCATGCAGGGAAAGCCCAAAAGTCAAAAGCTCTGAGTGCACCTCTCCCACAGCGCAGACAAACACATCCATGCAGCAATAACACAGTAGGTATTTTCAAAGGGCAAGAATAAGTAAGACTGAAGTGCTGAGTAACACAATTACAGCCAAAACATAAACAACAGTTTCAAACTGAGTTTTGAAATCTGAAAAATATATGCTTAGTGAAAATACTGTAAGACTTGGTCCTTCTTTAGCCAGTGAGGTTATAATCCTTTCCCTAGGTGAAAGCTGACAGAAGGGAGACCTAATTCAAAACACCTTCTTTTCTGGTGGAATGAAAAATTTTCTCTTCAGGAATAAGGCCCCATATGGAACAAAGAAATGGACACAAAGTGATGCCATGCCAGAGACCCATTTCAGTGTGCTCTTCACACAAGAATTAAGTTAGCCCTGTCCCAGAAAGGACATTACTGTGCTCACAAATATCTTGCCATTAACACATTCCAAAAATCTCTGGCCTTTCAAGCAACTTAAAAGTTTAAAAATTGTGGAGTAGAGAACTGTTGCTGGAAAGAACAAATTCAACCATGAAGCTCTCCCACAGTAAAACACAGTCTACAGATTCCTTCAACTTCACCTAGAGGTGACCCTTTCCTTAGCAGCTATTTACCATTGTGTCTTTAATGAAGACTGGTTGTAACTGTTCTAGGAGCAGAAAAAAGATAACACTCCATTTTTTCTGCATGATTACTTCTGGTATTCACCTCTCTATTGTCTAGGAAAGACAAAAGGTCCCATGGCTTTAGAGTGAGACACATTAATCTACTATATCAGAAGGAATTACACAAGTTAATACAAGAATTCAGCATTGGCCATAACTCTCCCCTTTTTACTCTCAAGGAGAGTAAAACCAGAAAATCTTCTACAATAGCTTTTAATTAAGTACACATTTGTAGAGTAAGTGGCAAACATTTTAGCCATGAAGATAGAATAATATGTTTTGGTGTTGCCCACATCTAACACAACTTAGTAAGGCAGAATTAGCTCTTTACACAACAAAAACTCTGTAAACGGATTTTGCACATGCAAGAAACCCAGCTGAGTAGAAAAGATCTGAGGTTTGCATGGGTACTTTTTCACACCTCTAAGCAGATCAAGGCCCAGAGTGCCCTACTTTGAAAAGCTTTCTATTACCTTTCACATGAATAACAACACAAAAAAAGCAAGCTCAAATTCCTTAAAATAGTCTTTCCTGTTACACATTTCTTTCTTTCACTATGTGGCTATTTTCCACTAACTGAATGGCTCCAGGTAATTCCTAACACTCAAAATGTGACAACTCAGAAACACAGGTGTTGGTTCAAACTAAAACTAACAATCCTGAATATTAGTTAAATTCCCTAAAACATGAACCCACTTATCATTTACAGTTAATCACATATATGAATATTTTCACACACATTTATATGTTTAAAGGTCTCATTTCCCACGGGACTGATCTTCTGAAGATTAATCATTAATTATTAAATCAGTATAATTGATAAAAGCATAAAGTATAATTTCTTAAAAATATGAATAATTTTAAAAAGTCTATCTCATCAAGAAAATGCCAGCAACGCCTTGGTGCATCAGCTCTTTCTACTATATTAGCCAGGATTTGTAATAAGAAGAATATAATAAAATAGTTTATTAAATCCTGAACAATCTGGAAAAATCCTTATTGTGGGGGAAAAAAGTATGCTATTAGCATGTTCATATTTCTACACAGCTTGAAAATACATTGCAAACACACAACAGATGTTACTGGACATGTTGTAGGTTTTTTACTCAATCTGCAGCCCCATTCTCTCTAAAAAAGGCAGCTTAGCTGGGATTTGTCTGCAATTTATCAGTGAATTTAGACTGCATTTGCAACAGTTGTAACAGCAGCTGCCTTGGCCCAGCACCAGACCTCAGTCACTTCCGAAGCCTTTATGTAAGCCCAATACCTAGCAGTATTAAAACGTGTCATACTTCAAATGGTAAGAATATTTTAGACTTACTTAAGAGGTTATAAAACCCAAGAAGATAGTACTGATTAATATCTAAAAGCTACAGGTTATCACTGAAGCATTTTTTGCCTCTGGCTAAGAATTCTGTAGAAAAAACTTGTGCTACATTACGCAGATGGTAAACTGTAGTGCTTCAGACACCATAAAGTTTTAATGAACACTTAATGTAATTAAAGGAAACACTGGGAAGAACTGCTAGAAGAACATTATTTATTGTTTCAAGAGAAGGAAGTGAAAGTAGAGGTTGCTATTTCTAAAAATGATTCAGCATACTACTTGCTAATAGATTTTATATAAAAGTATGCAGGAGTTCCAGAATAAATATGTGAACTACATACTTTAATCAGGACTCCAATCAGCTTAAGAGGACTGATTCACGTTCAGACTATGCCCAATAAAGCTCCAAGATGGACCATACCGTTGCACTTGCTGGATCTGGGAATGCTCTGGCTGCACCATCCTGCTGGGGCTCACGTGAAGCAGCAGAGTGGTTCAGTCCTGATGTGTTTGAGGGTCCAGCATCAGACCTCCTGGATGAATTGACCTCTGCCTACAAGAAGCACATAGATACACTTCACAGACAAGATCAAAATTGCTCCAAAACTATTTGGCTTATTTTGGAATGTGTATTTTATTGTAGAGAATATGAGGCTTACCAAAATGTAATGATCAGGTGTGCCAGTTGCATTTCAATCACACAGCAACAAGTTTAAGAAATTTTCGTTCTTTAAGAATAAGACTGCAGATGTGCAAACACAGTTTAAAAAACAATTTTGTTTGCACATAACAAATATAACGTTCAAAAAAAGCACAGATGTAGAAAGCAAAAAATGAAATTCTTTAGAAGATCCAGGACATTATGCCAGAAGAACACGATTTTTAAAACTTTTGTTTTGCATGTCCTTAAGGCATTGCTGGCCTACTGTTGATCCAAGGGAAGTAGCACAGCCTGTTCCCCCACAGGACTAAGGAGTCTCTTGTGACTGCCAATGTAATGTGACTATACTGGTTTATGTACCAAAGTTGCCTCACAGACAGAGTGGGCATATTTATGCATGACACTACACTGGGTAGTATATGCATACCTATGTCCAGTATTTAAATTTTAGCACAGAGTAAAAGAAAAAATAGAAGTCATATAATACTGCTTTCGTACATATTTACAAAATGTCTACTATGCATTATTTCCCAGAATTTAGGTTTCCTGCTTAGGAAATCTAAGACAAGAGATCAGTAGGGACATGATCTCCAAACAAACCCCAAGAATATATGCCAGCAATAATTTCTCGGGAATGGAAAAGGACATACCATCATAGTGCTGAACTGAAATACTTTTAAAATTTACACATGTCAAAAAAAGAAGTCATGACCAGATGAATTTTTATCAGTAAGCAAGTCACCTCCCAACTCATGTGTCTACATCCCAATTTATTACAAAGATGACAACTTCAAATCTAGTGACTGTCTTCAAATGCAGATATAAGTAGTGGTGGTAGTAGTAGCAGGAAATACAAACAGTGTATTAGAAAACAACCAGTTATGGTGATAACAAACCGATAAGATCACAGTATAGTAGTCTTTCATGACACTATTTAGTGTGAGGAAATCAGGTTCTCCATTTCTTTATGTGCATTACCTCAAGAGAATCCAAAAAATACAGCACCAAAACAATATGGACATGGATTACACATTTGAAAACTTAGAATCTGACAACACTGCTTTCCCTTTGCACTTGACTATTATGAACTGCAATATTAGACAGGAAAAGCTGATTCAAATATGGATCATCAACAAAGTAACACAGAATTATGAAACATTTAGACTGGAATGGACTTCTAAATGACCCTGGTCCAACTCTCTCTAGAGTCATGTCCTGACCAGTTTTAAGCATCTCCAAAGCTGGGGGTTCCAGAGTCTCTCTGGGTAGTCTGCTCCAGCACTTGACAACACTTGGGGTGACTCTTTCTTTCCTATATCCAATCGTAAGTTCCCCGGAACCTGTGAGTACTGATCTTCACACTCTTGTTTCTTCCGAGATGAGCTTATTTCATCTTTACTGTTAATCTCGATAAAGCAGCACCAAATGTGCATTTGATTTACTTTAGTTTATGAAAGTACTAAGTCTAGTATCTAGACTGAAGTCAGACTAACATTCAAAAGATCACCCACATATTTTAACATAATAATGAGGGTGAACAGAGAATTAATTTTACTGCAAAATATGCCTTCTGATGGCAACATGATGGTAAACCACACTGTTTAACAGTGATACATATGTTATTAGTATTTTCTTTTATTTTTCGTTTTTTCCTTTTTTTAAGGAAAATGGAATTTCTGTTATATAACACCTAAAATGCAGAAAGCCATTTGGAAGTCAATATAAAACTGATACAAAATACAATTTACTATTAAAACAGACACAAAGGTGGATGCTCACAGAAGCAGGAAAACCATAATGAGACCGTGTTGGGGTTTTTTCCCCCTCCTGAATTTCATATTCCTATCTCAATACCACACAGGGGGCTTTTTAAAAAGTTACTATCTTGTTTAAACCTGGTATGAAACACAATAACCCTGGGATCATCTACACATAGTTAGGAAATCTCTTATCTAAGGATGAAGCGAATAGAGAGGTTGCTACTACGTTTGCTAGCAGACGCTCTCAAATTGTACACTCAATCAGCAATCTCATGTTAAATCTTACCCCATAAATTGACATGAAATGTATCCAAATTATTAAAAATTTCTTTATTTTCTGCTAGTAATTCATACTATTAGTTTATTACAAACACATCAGTTGAACACCTCCGCTTAACAACAAACAGATAAAGTCAAGCAAAGCAGAGAAGCAGGAAGCTTAAAAAAACCCAATCCCTAACTAAAATTTGATTTGAGAAGGGAAGAAAGACGCAAGCAGAGAATAGAACTGATTTACCTTATTAAAAAAAACACAAACCACAATGGATTGTAAAAGCTGTAGAAACCTAAGACTTTTGATCATCTTTTTCCCTGACAAGTGCTTGTTCTTAGGATGTGGTGTCAAGCATATAGATACATGGAAAGCACTGACATTCTTTAAAGACTGGCATCTCTAAGCCTTTAATTTTAAAACTGAAAAAGGTATGAAATGTAAGTTATGAGTTCTTTCTCACAGAAGAAACTCAAACAAAGTATTTGTTTGATATTTCTAGAATTTTTTTGATGAAGATTAGCAGTGCTTAAGTGAAAGTCAATCCTACAATTTTAAAGCCTTATATATACTAAAAAAGCCAGGAAAAGGTAATCCATTATTTCTCCAAGTAGCTCAGCTTTAAAATTCTTTCCCTGTTTTTCTCATCTTTGTGAAGTATTTGGAGATGTTTCTATCATAAGTATTTTGGCAAAGCAATATGCATGTCCTGAAAAACTGGCAGGAATGCTCAGAAGACAATCTTCACTTTCTTGGCACACACAAAGATTTGTAATAAGAAGAATATAATTCTGTTAGAAAAGTAGCCTTTAGGATCACTATGGGTGATAAAAGGGGACATACTGGCAGCTCTGATCTTAGTGAGCTTGTGCTCTGCACTAATGCCACATTGTCATAATATAACTGTAGTTCCCTGCTCTCATGCACAGTAGTCTTCCTTAGTGGCTGATTTACAAGTTTAGTGGAAAATCTAGTGAAAAACAACACTGTGCATGCAAGACATGCAATTCTCCAAGGAATGTATTTGTCTAAACAAACCTTGCTTTCACTGAAACACAAGCTAGAGAACACATTTTTCCATCACAGCAACTTCCATACCAGAGTTCAACTTTCAGTATCTTCAGATAGTAGCAGAGTAGTTCAAAAGAATTTGCAACCATTTTTCAGTAGTAATATGTTTTATTCCTTCCATAAGCCAAAAGGAAAAAAAAAAATCACAAAGGTAAAAAATTTAGGTTAGCTTTGTCTAAACTTTCCTCACACTTTTATGGTAATACTAATTCTGAAGAATTAATCAAGTTATTAGTGTTTGAAGATGTGGAAGTAAAAGCAAATTAGGCAGTTTTTACCACACTGGTCACCACTAAAATTAAAGCAAATCAATCAATGCTTGAGATGCACAATTCATTAACTGGCAAATTTCAAGAGATCCATTCCTATTTTTCTATTTTAGACCATACTGAAAAAACAGGCTTCCACATAGCAATTGATGAAGGTTTTCTGAAATGATGAATGTTTGTGTGATTTACAAGTTTTTCCTCAGTATTTTTTTTCCTAATTCTATATGAGAGAGATAAAAATTTAAACTGTGACTTTACCTTGAAGCTAATTTGTCTGGCAAGTTCTTTGGCCTCCTTGTCTGCCTGGCTTGACACGCTTCCAGATGTCAGCGGTAAGAGGGCTGTCTTCATAGATGTGCCACACATTTCACAACAGAAGTCTTGTGACCTGCCCACAAATGACATAGCTCAGAATAGCATGTTCTCAGTGTTCCTGTGTGCTTGTTTAAATAAGCTATTTGCAGAACAATCCACAGAAAGGCAAGTGGTGGCAGGGCCAGTAGCTTAAAAGTACTTCCCTCTGCCTCAAATCACACTATCTTGAAAAAATATGTTCAGAATATTATATTACTAATACAAATTCTCTCATGTCATTTAGGAAAGTATTAACAACTGACTTAAATATCACTATTATTTATACTTTATTAATAATTTCTCACAATTGAAATACTTCTATCTGCAGTAAATAAAAATTATGAATGATAAATATTTAACTATTATTACAAATGTTACATTGGATCCAGGAGCCTGCACCTCCAATCCAGGAATTTCAGCTTCTTGGAGCATATTACCTTCCCACATCATGTCTCTATAGGACACACTGCAGGCAGCTCTCCAGGCCAGTGAGGAACCACAGAGACTTGACAGCACAGTGTCAAGACCAACCCATCCCACTGACTCACTCCTGTTACTGAATGCCACTGAAAAGAGCCTGGCTCTACCTTTTTACAACTTCCTTTCACACAGTCATACATATGGGTGGGTATGATCCCCTGAACCTTCTCTTCTCCAGGCTGAACACTCCCAGCTCCTTTACTATCTCCGTGTATGAAACATGTTCCAGCCCCTCAATCACCTTTGTGGCACTGCACTGAATTTGCTCCAGGACACCCTTATCTTTCTTGTACTCTGACCTGGTCACAGCCCCACCTGAACCCAGCACTCCTGATGTCTCACCAGTGCTGACTACGGAGGTAGGATCCCTTCTCTTGACCTGCTGGCAATGTTCCTCCTCATGCAGCCCAGGACCCCATCAGCCTTCTTTGCTGCAAGGGCACACTGCTGCCTCACGATCAGCTTGGTGACCACCAGAATCTTCCCTTCCAAGCTCCCTTCTAGTCAGCTCGTCCGCTGGTGTTATTCCTCTCCAGGGACAGGACTTTTCTCTGACATCCCTCCAGGCTCCTCTGGATGGCAGCACAACTTTCTGGTGTATCAGCCACTCCTCCCAGTTCTGTATCACCAGCAAACTTGCTGAGGATGCACCCTGTTCCAGTATCCAGGTGATTAATGACACTGAATAGCACTGGCCCCAGTACTGATACCAGGAATACACCAATAGTGACCACCTGCAGCTGGATTTTGTGTCGCTTATCACAAATCCTTTGAGCCAGGCAGCTCAGCCAGTTCTTAATCCCCCTTACTGTCCCCACCTACCTAGGCTATACTTCATGACTGAGGATAAGGGAAAGGACACCAAAAGCCTTGCTAAAGTCCCTATAAACAACACCCACTGCCTTCCCTTTGTACACTAAGCTAATCATTTCATCATAGTCACAAACCTAATCTTAAGGTAATTTTCTAAAGATAATTTAGAAAAAGTTGCTTCAGAATTTTGAAATAATTTCATTATTACTGTTTACTTAAAGACAATTATACATCATTATTTTGGTTGTTTTCTCCCCCACTTATTATCAATTCCATCATACCCACTTTCTCTCCATGCTGCAATTAGTACTGTCACACAATGTCAGTTACATCTCCAAGTCCGAATTTCAGACAAACCTCTAATACGACCACACAATGCTGGAAGGAACAGAGTGCTTCCAAAATACTTTGTTTGACTGCAAGTTCCAAGTTTGCACAATATTTAGAGAAAAAAGGGAATACATATACCAGGCATAGAAATTAGTTTTTTTGAATAAATGCAACAGAATAGACTGAAGTAGCTTATTTTCTACTCAATGCACTACCCTAAAAATGAGTGAATGTAAATGTACCTACAGTAATGAACTTAGCACTCACTTCTTTGCAAGAGCTCTTCTTTCTTCTGGTGTGTAATCTAGAGATCCTATTGCTCCTTCACCTTTGGTTGGCATAAATCCAATGATGGCTAGTAAAGCTGTTCTTACTAAAATGGGAAAACAGAGATATAAACAAGGTGGCAGAAACAGCAGTTAAGTAATCCCATTCCACACTCAGAAAAGTTGCACTTCTGACTGTAAAACTTCATTCTGCCAAGTCTGAATTTCCAACAAGCAGCACTGGTTTGGGGTTTTTTTGGTACACTGCAAGGCTTTCTTGTAAACAACGAAAAGGCCACCAGCCAACAGAGAAGAAACAATCAACTGTCACAAAAATGTGGCATTAAGGTTAGTGTTCCATACTTTAAAAATGATGAAAAAAGGTAAAGCAGAACTAACATAAAAAGGTGGGGGGGGGGAAGGGGAAGGGGAGAAGGGGAGCAGGGGGAGAGGAAGAAGATAAGAAGGTTCACAGGGATTTCCTCTTTTTGCTTCTGTTTTCTGTTGGACATGAATTCTGCAATTTAGTGTATACATGCTCAGATTTTTTCTTTTTCACAAAGTATTGCAGAATTGTTCCTTTTATGTCATAACAGGGGAGGGAGTTCACTTAAAATATTAATAACTGCTTGTAACACAATTGTCATCTGAAGCATCTCTTTTGACAAAATCTGTATTTGGACTTTGTTTTACAAAAGTAATGAAATTTAAGAATTCAAGACAATTTGCTAATAGATTTGGTAAATAAATATCACATCAAAATAAGTACCACAGAAAAGAGACAGGATATTCACAACTACTTGGAAACACTCTTTAAAAAAATATAAAAGACTTAACAAAAGTTGAAGAGTGGTCTGCTGGAAAACTCCTAAGATCTTACCAATGTATTTTAAAAGTGAAACTGATATAGAAATTATCGATGTACTGTACTCAGCAAAATTACTTGAACATAAACATAGTGCCTTCTATGAACAGTGCCAGCTCTCAATTTCTGTGATAATAGTATTTTTGAAAATAAAGATAGAGAAGATTCAGTTATTCTGAACTCAAACCACATTATATTTCTTCTTGAGTGCACAGAAGTACAGCATTAGAATTGAAAACTCCCCTCTATTAATATTCAAGCTGGCTTAGTGATCATGCAAAAGCAGGGTAAAGTAATAGGATTTATTTTCATAAGAACAATTTTAAACAAAATATACAAAGAATATTCTAAGTAGTCTGCGAATTCTTAATGCTTATGCATCCAAGTAAAGAAGAGCTTACTATCACCCCTCAGTTCCTCAGCCCTTGCATTTACTTAGTATCACTTCCAAATCATTCAATTTCACTCTTTTATGACCATATATTTGACAAATTCTCCCATAATTATACACCTTCAAAACCTGTCCCCTTTTCTACTATAAACGTTCTTCATGAGATTTTTTTTTTAGTTTAAAGAACAAGTTGTTTGACAGGGGTAACATTTTTCAAGGAATTGTTACTCACTACTCCACGAGGGCTGCCATGTTTCAGGATGATGCCCTGAGATGCTTAAACAAATTTTCTTCCCCACTTCAAACCTGCCATTTGCCTTCAAAGAAAGAAGGAGGATACAATAAAACATGCTAGAAGTTAACTCTGGAGTTTTGGTGGAAGTCATAAAAATGATGGTCAAAAGAATTCCAGATGCAAACAATATGTGACAACATATTACTGCCAACCTCACAAAATTGGCATTCAGCTTGCAGAACACAGAACTCTGTCATCTGACTCTATTAATGCATGAAGAAAACCTTCTACAAAACTATGCCTTTGCCCCAAACTACAAGTCTGCCTTCCTACATCTGAGCAATGATTCAACAGAAACCAAGAGGGTCCCTGGGGAGAACAGAAGATAAGACAATCACATCAGCAATGTGATTTCTCCTAGAGGAAAGAACTTCCATTTATTAGGCATAAAGTTTCATGTAGTTGGATTACCAAAATAATCTTTAAAGACTTTGGATCTTCAATTATACAATACTGTGTCACCTTTCTTACAAAAATAACTTTGTATTAAATGCCAAGAATATCTCTCTCGCTCTCTACCTATGATAAAATTGATAACACAAGAAAGAAAAACTAGTTACTGTGCTTACTTACCGTGAGCAAAATAATGCTGGGTGGTTTCATGGGATATTCAGGGGGTAGCACTATTCGCCCATGATAAATCCCTCCATCAAAATCTGAATCTGGAGGGCCTCTAACAGTGAAGTGCCATTCAAGAAGATTATCCTAAAATGCCCCCCAGCAATGGAAGAAGGGGGAAAAGAAAAAAAAAAAAAAAAAGTGTTTGTCACAGAAATAGACAGCTTGATGCCATTTTCTTGAACAAGGACAGGCTGAAGAAACAGTACACAGAGAGAAGTTTTAAGAAGCCAAAATCAAATGGAGAGTTAAGAGAACACAGCACTAAGGATAAAGCATCGTAGCTTTCTGGTAAGTTTCTTACGCAATAATTCACTGAAATCCTCAAACTCATTATCCAAATTCTTTATGCTAGCTGTATAAATAACGACAAGACTTTTATTACCCAATCCAGATGGAAAACTGAGTCAATTAAGAGAAAACTGGATCTTTGCCTCAGTGAACAATAACTTCTGGAGAACCAAGGGGAGACTTACACCAAGAAAGAACACTCATGACAGCCTCCCAAAAAGCTCCTTCTGTGCCCAGGTCAACACATGGATTTGACTCACACCCCAGAGAACTCCTATTCTCCCTCCTCCACTAACAGTTTTGAAACAGCTATTGTGCCTTACTGCACAACTTTGAAAGGTACACTTTGAAATCTAGAATTTCATCATCATTGGACATACAAGTATCTTCTCTTTAAACATTATTTCTTTGGGGTTTTGAGCTGGGATCTGTGTATCAGAACTTGTGCTGCCAACAACTTCCTAAATATTTACAAGCAGAACAACTCCTGCTGTTGGGACAGGAGCCCAAATGAGGCTTGCTGTCAGTGAATGTGATCCCTCAGCTAATGCTAAACACTGGTATTATGGCTCACCTAGCTACAGTTTTTCAAGTACAGGAAATAACTGTCAAAATTTTCAGCATTTCCATTCATCTGCCGCTCTTCTCTTCCCAGTGAGACACTGTTTCAAACCAGAAATAACATCTTCATGTAGGTTACAAATGATAGCAAGAATGAAACCTCTCGTTTCACGACAGGAAGTACAAACAAGCTATAGAAAAAAACTAGTAGACAATAAGGAATATTTTATAGCACTTAGGAAGGTGCATTATTATGTGAGCGTGTCAAGCGTGTTACGCATTTCTGCAAACAGCTAAAAATCAAACCTCCCAAATGAATACCACAGAACACTGCCTTTTTAAATTAATTCACTGAAATCAGAAGGGATTTCTCTTTAAGCTCCTAACCGCCAGAACTTCATTGTCCCCTCAGCCCTAAAACTTAACCAGCTGTTTAGACAAGAAGCTACTCCTTAAGTGAAATCCCTCTCCCTTACAATACATCCAGAATTGCACTGAAAAACACTTCTATTTTTCACAGGTTTTCTTAAATGCAAAACAGCAATCCTCAGAGATCACCTTAGGATAAGTGTTTCAGTGAGAAACTCAGCAACTGAGCCAGATGTCAGGTTTGGGCACAAAAAGTTTCACTTAAATATTAAATATTTCCATAGTCTTGGGAAGGAGATGGGGGAATAAACACAGCCATGCTATAAAACTACTCAGATGCAATCTAAAACTGTTATTAAATACTTTCACAAATAACCTGGAACTACAAGACCATTGAAATTGAATTCTGTTGTTGATTTCCATCAAAGGGAAAAAAATCAGTTTGCTATCATTTAAATATGTACATTTTAAATAGATATACATTTTAGAAAAGCATATATTAATTAAGAGTATATATGAATAAAACTGCCTAATTACAAGCTCTTGCAAACATATAGAGAAACAAACCTCCAAAGGCTGTGCATGATAATGATCTGTAGGATCCTTCAGCTCTGCAGCCTCTTTCATTAAACGTTTGACAGCTGAAAAAAGATAAAGCATAAGATGAATATGAAGAAAATAACTTAATATGCATTGCATAGAAAAATACATAAAACATTTTTTGAATAACTTTTCAGCTAACTAGTTTTCTCCAGAATATTCCAGCTTCTTCAGTGGAGTTCATAATTCAAGACACTATATAATTACTTATGATGAATAAACCTTAAATGGGTTATACAAGCATAAAGTTACGAAAAATATGTGCATGGTCACAGTTTCTCAATACTGAATAGTGGGACTAAAGTTGTTTTATATTAGTAATTGCACCAGACAGGAGGAAAAACATATATATCATTAACAGAGTTTCAGACTACAAGATTTACAAGGCTAACAATCTCAATATTTTATGATACAGAACATCATGTGCATCTTTAAAAACTGAAGAGCTTTATCCTGACACATCCCATGACAATTATATGACTACTCCCTTAGTTGATCAAAGGGAGGTCCCAGTAATACTTGAAAGAAACCAACATATCACCAGTAAGACAAGATGAAGTTTTATATTAGATTTCAAAACATATATGCCCAGCCAGAAAAATTTACCCAGGGCCTCTGCAGCTGGAACCTGCAACTGAGTGTGAACACCCAGGTATTTTTCTATCATAACTTCAGGATAGCCATTATTATCCTTCCACTTCAGAAATACTAGCACCATCTGCATTTTCTGCATCTCCTTCTTGTGGCCAGTTTTGCAAGCTCTGTTACATCACTTATACTTCAGATGTCCTCATGTGCACCATATATTGATGTCTAATAAAAAACTCTAACCTCCCCACAGAGGAATTTTCCTTCCACTCTACTCTGAAAAGTTCTTTTCCTCTTTTACACTTTTTGACAGCTATAAACAACAGCTCAAAGTTTGAGAATTTCCCTTCTTACAACCAAAACAGAAAACTGATTACATGGAAATTTGCTGCTGCCAGTTACCTCAGTTATGCTGCTGCCACAGGGAGGTGTCAATTAAACACTCTACAGATCCCACCAGGATCTGTCACGTCACAGCTAGTATTCAGGCTCTGCTGAATAACAGAGATGTCTCTTTCAGCTTCATTAAGGTTTACCAGTTCATTAGAGAGGAATAACAAGAAAACCAGTCTGGACCAGAAAAGGCTTTGGACCGAGCACTGCTTCACAGCCAACACGGCTGGACACTTGCCTTTGGAAGAGCGGCATGCACCAGGATGCGTTTATTCAGGATAATATCCCATGAACCAGAACGGTGGCCATGAGAAAACTGAGAATGTATGTAACAAAGCCTAATAAAAACAGAGCAGTCATGGACAAGGCAGACAACTGTTACTGAGATTTCCCAGCTGAGGAACCAAGACAGAAAAGAAATACATTCCCCCATAACAGCATCATGTGCAGTCACCCATGCTGACCAAGGGAAAGCTATTAGAGCATAATACTATTCCACCCTTGGGGCACGAAACATAGCAACATCTAATTTAGCTCTTGTATAAAACAGAGATAATTTGTTTATAAGAAGTTTTTAGTATCAAGCAACCCAGGACATCTTAAAAATCTATCAGGTGACTTAACTTCAGCCTTCCAATACCTCAAGAGAGTCTACAAGAAAGAGGGGAGAGAGACTTTTATAAGAGCATGTAGCAACAAGACTGGGGAAATGGCTTCAAGCTGAAAAAGAGTAGATTTAGATTAGATATTAGGAAGAATTTCTTTCCTGTGAGGATGCTGAGGTGCTGGAACAAGTTATCCAGTGAAGTCGTGGATGCCCCAGCCCTGGAAGTGTTCCAGGCCAGGTAGGTTGGAGCTCTAAGCAACTTGGGCTAGTGAAAGGTGTCTGCCTGTGGCACGGAGTTGGAAGTAGGTAATCTTTAAGGTGCTTTCCAACCCCCGCCTTTCTATTATTCCATGATTCTAAGCAGCACATGTGCATGCAGAAAGGCTGAGAGCTGGGGTTGTTTAGCCTGAAGAAAAGGCTCTGGGGAGACTTCACTGTGACCTTTCAATACCTAGAAGATGCTTATAAGAAAGAAGTAACTTTTTACCACAGCCTGTGGTGACAGGACAAGAGGGAATGGTTTTAAACTGAGAGAGAGTAGGTTTAGATTGGACATACACAAAGAATTCTCTACAGTGAGGGCAATGAGACACTGGAACAAGTTGCCCAGAGAAGTGTGGATGCCTCATCCCTGGAAGCACTGAAGGTCAAGTTGGACAGAGCTTTGAGCTGTGATCTAGCAGAAGGTGTCCCTGCCTGAGGCAGGGAGGCTGAACTAGATGACTTTTAAAGACCCCTGCCAGTCCAAACCATTTTGTGTTTCTCTTCCCACATTGCTGAAAAATACCAACTGAGAGGCTACAAGGAAAAGCCTGGAGCGGTAAAGGTTCATTCTGAGAACATGTGATCCAGTGAAGAAAGCACAAAATTTGTTTCTTCTTTAAGCACTGCTGCAATATTCATGAAACAGTTCCCTCCTTTGGCTACCAAAAACTGTGGTGGAAGAAACAAGCATAATTCACAAAGTCTGCCTGCAACAAGTCATGGTATTTCAACCCACTTAAGTCACACTGAGTCACTGAGTAAACATTTGGCAATGGCAATTCTGAAAAATCAGAACAGTTTGGTGGGCCCATTTGAAATAAAGAACCATAGACTGTCAATAAAGTCAAAGAGTATCGCTAATTCAGCCAAAAAAAAGAGAAGACACTGAATTTGTCTAAGACAGCTTTTAGAGACAAAATAATCAATTTATTTTTTAATGTGACATAACCATCAGCCTGAAAAATATCCACACTTCCACAGACACACTCAGCAACACTTCGTCAATGTTCATCAAAATTAAATCCTGAGGAAATCAAGTTTCTGGACTAGAGATTCCACCAAGTTCCCATCAAGCAGAAGGTGTGGGAGCTCTCTACTGCTTTGTGGAAGAAAGACAGAATACTGCATGTCAGAGGCTCTGCCTGCTAATCTGCCTCTTGTGTTACACTGAACTTATCAAAATTTTCTGAAAAGCAAAACATGGATATTAAAAATCTGAGAATCAAATTTAAAGCCACCATCTTGCTTTAGGATTGAGTGGTGGTGGAATAACAATTAATGAGCAAAATTTGTACAATATATGCATATGTGATTCATAGATTTATTTCTGCTAAAAATTATGTCCAGTCAAATTCCACTTTCATCATTATTTACTTCAAGCTACCATGAAACTTCAGTTCACACAACTGCTTCTTCTGAATATATCTGCAGGTCACATTCAAGTACTCCTGCTGTGTGCCCAACCAGACAAGTCTGCACCTACTGGCTGGGGAAACCTTCTGGACACAGAAAATGCAAGTGATCAGTCTTTGTAAACGTCACTGTAACTGCTTAAAGGGATGACAGGATTCGAACATCGGTGGTGTTTTCTCAGGAAATCATTATGTCTTTCCTTAAAAAAAAAAAAAAAAAAATTTGGTTGTGCATGACAGTGTCTTCCTCAAATGTATAGCAATCTTTTCATTTTGAAATGAATTATCAAACTTCAGTTTGAAATTTCAGTTCTACTGTTTGAAAAAGAAAGTACATAATGAACAGATAAATAATGGAATCCAGAACAGCTGGCATAAAGCTAGAGATCTCTCAATCTTTCAGGTTGACTTATCTAAGCTGGGAAAAGAAGAATAAAACAACCTGACAGCTTTTACTGCCTTGGCAAATGTTTCCTACCTTTTTATTTATGGTTGCTATTATTATTTTTTTTCATTTTAATCAAGATTTAGAGGTCTACTCAGGAGAAATACAGAAGAAGTAGTAACTTTTTTGCTATGGCTCTGCTAACCAAAACAGCACAAGTAAGGATGCAATTCAATTAAAGTAAAACTCTCATAAAACCTTTCATGTCAGAGAAACTTTTATAACTGCTCAATCCCCTTAAGCGATTAGTAAAACACAAGTCACCTTTGTCATGTTTTTTTCTATTAATGAGGCTACTATTTATAATTAGGAAAAATATCAGACAATAATAATGGAAAAAAATTTTAAATTATATCACAAAAACCATTTGAGACAAGCATCAAGTCCCTTCAATTACATGCATGTGTCATGGATGACCTTTTGGGAGGGTCCTTTTAAATCCAGCTGGCTTGGTTTTCCTCCCCCCTCCACTCTATTCCTGACCACTGAGCCAAGAGTGCCTGACCCATGGCTAGTGTAACCATCAAGTGACTTCAGAGGTCACAGTGCAGAGAGTCACCTGCTGAATCACCCACAGCAGCCCAAAGCACCTGGGAACCCAAACTGCATTGGCTTTTAAAAGAAAATGTCATTTATCAAACATAATGTCTAAACTTCTTGTAAGGGGAAAAATAACGGTGAATCACACTGTCAGTAGTTCCACTGCATAAAGAATGGATCACAGCATTAAAAAAAAAAATCAGGATCAAGTTTACGGGTAAAATACCTAGGATTTCTTGTAAAATGACAACACTTGATGAGCCTTGACATTTTAATTAAAAACAAACCACTTTAAATGGTGTAGTCACTGACGCATGTAAGAAAACATATTTAAAGCAAAGAGTCACAGTAGCTCTTTGATATGGAAAATGGTATTTTTTCAATGGTATTATTTTTGCTGTACTCTCTAGAGAATGGTTTGTTACATCTTAACATACAGCAACTCTAACAGGTTCACAGCAACCTGCACAGTGTCACTAGGACCTGCGTCACCTTGTGGGTGTGATTCTCCTGGACAGCTTAGAACCTGTGAATGATGTGTGATCATTTGTGAACTAAAAATAATAGAAATAAATATAAAACAGCACTGAACCAGCTACTAGGAAGAAAATTAACTCCACCCCAGCCAAGACCAAGACATTGCTTTGGCAGTTCCTTTGACTTGTACTACAGAATAAATGGAAACACCATTTGCTGAGAAACAGGCCAGCTGTTTTCCATCCTTGGGGTCTCAGATACATCCCTTCTCAAGGCCCATAAGCCTCCTGAATAGCTGCTTTACATCTTCACAGCCTCATGTATGTTCTTTCACGTGACCAACACGCCTCCTGTACTCATAGAAAGTATTAACAACTATTAAAAAACCAAAAAACCCTTTAAATTAGCCTTGTCTTGCTTTCTTGTCATCCTCAGAAACAGCCAACCTTTAGTCCCCATTTCCCTCAGGGCAGCAGGAAGTACAATATTCTTCTTGTAGCTGCAATTGAAAACAACTGTTCAGTCAACACAAAGGGAGGTAAAACTTACAAAATGCAAGGTGCTTATTGAACGTGCTAAGATCAAACAATGTCATTGGCCTTAATGAATTTTTAACATCTGTTCAACTTTTGATTTTTAAACAATCTATCCTTATTTCATACATGGAAGGTACTAAGCAGCACAACAGCTACTGGCTATTTCCTATTAGCTCTGTTTTGTTAACAAAGAACTGACGCACGCTTGTTGGCACGGAACACTTACCTGTACAAATACGCAGTGGAGAAAGAAGTTTGCAGGAAAAGCAGCAATCATATTGAAGATGACAGCTAAGAGGATCACAATCTCAGCATTGTTATGTTCCCTATGTCTCCAGGATCCCAAAGCAGTGCCCCTGGGCAACAAATGCAGGACAGCACGCCATGCTTCTCTCCACGTGCTCTCCCCAGGCCTCCAGTGCCCTCACTCATCAAATTATCAATGAAGTGGTATGCTGAAAGCAAAACAAACTCTGCCCCCCAAAAAACTAAAAAGGACAGTTGTTTGTGGGCTCTGTGTGAGGCCCTGTAAGTAGCTGTTCATAATTCCTCAAGTGTCTGTGCTAATGCCCACTCAGATGCCTGGTCACAGCCTACCCAAAAGTGAGACATTGTCACTAGAAGAGCAGAGACTACAAGATTTGGTGCTTGATCTTACCGCAGGCTAAGGGTCACAGCTCTGGGGGAAAAAAAAAAGGAAGTAAAGAGATTACTCCAAGTAGCTGTTTTATAAATTTCAGAAAATAGGGATGTTCCTGAGGCATGAAGAGGATGAAATCTGTACTTTAGTCAGCTGAGCTTTAATATTGATGGGAGAGATTTATCAGCCATGTGGAGCAGGCTGATATACATTGAGTAATCCATTTTGAAATCCTAAGATAGAAAATAGCTTGCCCTTTTACAACTGCCAAAAATACACATAAAAAAATGACGCAACAGCTTACAAGGCTTTGCGTTATTGAAGCAATACAAAGAAACCTGAAGTGTGGAGTGTGAAATTTCATCGCATCCAAAATTAATGGTCTTTTTGAGAAGAAATAAAAAAGAAACTCAAGTTCATAGGCAGTGGGAGAAGACAGCATCGGGTGAATGCCTCCATGGCTCCTTGCTCTTGCAGAGGGTAAGTGACAGGAGCTGCTTGGCCATCCCAGACCTGCACTGGCCATGGTCCCTATGGCAAACTGAGGGGTAGAGCTGCACTGCCTGTCATCAACAGAGATGTGGTGTGCAGGGGAACAACTTCCTTTCTGTTGTGGAGAGTTACCTGTTTCAGATATGTTGGGATGCACTAATTAGCTGTAGAAACAGGGATAAGGAAGAAGATGAACACATTGCCTAGGAGCAATCAGCAGCAGGACAAAGACGTGTAGCAGCATTGCTCTCTTGTGGTCTGCTTGAGAGCACACAGAAAGTACAGCAATGGAGAGCCGAACTGAACCCCTGTACTCAATCGGGCCCGGCACACTGGCAGAAGAGGGACCCAGGTACTAACCACAGATGAACTTCAGCTCCTTCACAACCCTGAAGCAGAATTTGGCTTAAAATAAAGATCGATAAAGGAACATTTCTTTTAACAATATTGTCCTATTTAAAATGTGTTTTCATCTACAGCATTACATTAAAGCAACTTATACTAAAAGTGTTAGTAGGATTTGCCCTTTTAAAAACTACTGAGCAGAGGAAGTCACCGTTCACAGTTTGCTCAAGTCCAACAGCAGATTTCAAGAGTAGAAGCCTCTTGTAGAGGTACAAAATGATTACTTTTTCCACTCTGTCTCAAGATAGCATGTTCCAAATGCCTAAAGCTGACCTAAAGATTAGCAGCTTGGTTCTTCCTGTATTAAAGGCAAAGTAACAACAACAGGCACAAGGACAGCTACTCATCCTAAAGCCCTAGAGGGCTCAGCTACCAAAGTAATCCCTTCAGTTCACAGATGACACAACCCTTTGAAACAGAAAATATGGTGGACTTCTTTTCATCTATTTTAGTGCATTTACATTAATTGAAACCACCTTAATATTAGAATATTCTACAGTTCCATCGTAAGTCTTCAGTCAAATGGCAAGAGTAAGATACCACCACTAAACTGAATATAGAACTGGAACAAGACAGCAATTTGTAAGACATACAGAGAAATATTAAGTAATTCCATATGTTTATCTACCTGGTTTGCAAGTAAAGTGCCCAGCTAAAAGCAGTGGCTATACATAATTACCATCAACTCACTTTAATGGACAACTGTTAAAGAAACAATATTTATTTAAAATATTTGTTTGTATTTATTCAACAGAATAAATTTGCCCATTTGTTCAGTGAACCACTTCACACATCTTGACTATTGAAATCAATGTTTTAAATCATTATAGAAATTTTAAAGGTTATTTACATAATTTACAAACTTGCACTACCTATATGGAAATAAATAGTTTAATATATTAATATGTAACCGAACATGTTTTATTTGGAGAAATAATATTAAGACATTGTATGAATTCTTTATCTTTGCTGCATAAAGTTCATTTTGCTATGATTCCAGCTGGTGTTCAGCACCAACAGGCGCTTAAAATCAATTCCAGTAAAGGTAATTTTCTCTTGAACATACGGGGGACAAGTAACAACAGAGGAGAAGAACATTTCTAAAATAAGTCACAAGTATTTGTCCTCTCCACCCAGATCCCAGGTGCTTGTCATACAGCACACCACCACTATTTCCCATGACGTGGCGAACCACAACCAGTAAGCATGTTTGTATGGCCTTGTAAATTCACATATGCCACACATCCTGCACGTCCCCCTCAAAAAAAAGGATTCCATCCTGATATTTTAAATGACAACAAGTTCATAATTTGCTTAGTGATCATTCTTATCTTCCAGTTATGCAACTTGGGTGTGAGGCTGAGGGACATAATTTAGCTATAGACACATCATCCACATGAGATATGTCTGTAAACAAGCGTGTCACTGACATCTGTAAGGTACAAATAATCGTCACATTCAGCTTCTCCCCACCTCTCATGCTGGTAACAGGACGGCATGATTAAAAAACAAAGCCGCTATTCATCACAGTAGCATGAAGCTGATAATGCCTATTTCTCAACACCCGGTGAGGTGAAAGCAGGGGCAGGACAGCAACCCACACAGAAACCCTAGCGCCCCTCACAAGCTGCAGAAGAGGTTCTGCTCCGAAACGGTTCGGGTGTCAGGCCACCGTCAGGCCTCCGGCTGGGCAAGCAGCTCCCAGGAGGTGAAGCCCTGGCACAGCTGGTCAGAGGCCACTGCTCCAACACAGCCGTACGGGGGTCACGGCCTGTCCACGACTAGCTTCCTAGGAACCAAAACCTTCCCTTCCAGCGCTGTTTCTCCACATCTCTTGAGGCGTCTCTCTCGCTTCAAGGACTCAAAAGAACGCCCAGGAGTTACAGGCGTGAATTTTAACATGCAGACATGTCAAGCCAAACATGTGAACAAACACAGACACGCAAGAAAACAGAGCCTGTACGGCAACACTTCTGCAAAACGAACTGACGCCACACAGGCCGAAGTTACTCTTGGCAAGCCGTCCTCTCACACGCACGTATTCGGAGAGAAGGCGATGCCCGGGGGAACAGGGCACGGCCACCTGACCAAACGTCCAAAGCGACGCTTCCACGAAACACCGAAAACGCGTGGGCACACAGACACATACACAGACCGGGCGGTCACGGTGTTTTGAACCGAATTTCAGCTCGGAGGAAGGTTTCAACGCCATCGCGCCGCGAAGGCGAACCGAACCCGGCCGGCCTCCGCCGGAACGCCGCCACCGCCCCGGCGCAGGGAAGCCACCGCCGCGGCCCCCGGCCCTCCTCCCCGCCGCGGCCCCGGCGCCGGCCCCCG
>VXBQ01009883.1:796213-826358 GCA_013400175.1 Phainopepla nitens | reverse complement strand
GAGGAGGAAGGCCGGCCCCGGCCCAGCCCGCCTCGCCTCGGGACACTCCCCTGACGTGGCAGCGGCGGCGACAGCCCCGCCGTGACCGCGGGGGGAGGCACCTGCCGCGCCGGCACCGCCCCGGGCCCGGAGCCGCAGCCGGGAGGGGCCGCGGGGCTGCGCGAGTGAAAGTGCCGGGCTCCGGCTCGGCTCGGCTCTGCCCCGACCGCAGAGGTGATGGATGGGCCGAGGTGCCCCCGGGCCTCGGTGGGTGTGAAAACTGGGGGCTTGGAAAAGCGGCTTCCAGGACCCCACCGACCCAACGCACTCCCCGCCCCACAGACTTCGCTGTAAGACTTAACAGCATCTTGTTTGCTGGTTTTCAAGATCACGAAATACTGAAATGGTGTCATATGTCATACTGAAACCACCTTATTGATTATTAAAATTATTATTATTTTAGGCAAGAATTATCAGCAAGAGCTTGACTTGATTGCCACCTTTTCCATACCACAGTGACAGAGAGCTATTTACATCTACAACTGTTTCTCTTCCACCTTGTTATAGGTGTAATACACTTGGGATAGAACTTTTAAGAACATATAGCTAAGATAATATCTAAATTAAAGTGGTCAGAATCTGAGCAGTCTCCGTTTCCTTTTGTTTCAGTACAAACTGTAAATAAGAAACAACCTTTTATAAACTTGTCTTACGCATAAGTTTGAAGCTCATATCTAGCTCATATTGTCATTAATTTCATCTGTGAAATGAATTCTTCTTAATTTCATGTTACTTTTATATGCTTCATAATTATATATTTTAAAGTAATTTTTTGTTTTGATGTCTTAGCTCTCTTCTTCCCACTTTGATTGAACAGCAGTGGCAAAAAGTTGTAAATAAAAACATTTGAGCAGGTACATATTTTTCACCTCATCATGTTCTCAGTGTTACAAAACAATGTGTTAGTCTTTCCTTTCCTGTTCTGTTGCACAGTGATGTGGTTACAGCAATAAGTAGAGAAAGCAACTTTACTCCTTCTGAACAACTAGCAGAATTTTCAAAGGGGCAAAGTGATTGTTGTTTTTACAGGACAAAGCACTATGGATAATGTCATTCATGGACAATGTCATTCATGTATAGAGATGGGAATAGATGGCATCAGACCTTGGGGTTCTCTCTCACAACAAAAGCACCCTGGGGTGCTTTAAGTGGCCAACAACTCTTGATGACATTTCAGCATTTCTAGCTAAGAATGGTTGATCTGACCACATGAGATGGTGAGCTGCAGGCACTGGCTGTTGGGTTCACAAACTATTTTGGTCATAAGTATGCTCCATCTTTCCTTGTCTTCCAGAGCCACCTTGCTGTGCAGATGGAGAAGGGCACTGGGACAATCTGTCACTAAATTGTGCCTTTCCCCAAAGTAGGAGAGAGGTATTCTCCATTCAGAAATCTGGATTTCCATGTAAAAAGTTCTGGAATCTATTTTGGTTGAAGATAATTTTTGAAGTTGTATTATAACATGGATATTATAAACTTGTATTTATTATCAAGTATTTAGGCATAATGTGGAGTTCAGCTTTGCTTTCTGGGCTCTGGCCTTTGACCCTTGGATGCACTTACAAAAGTGTTACTTTATATAGATCAAGGAGGAAGCACCTGCAGTTAATGTGAAACTTGGGCTTTCAGCTAAAAAAAGATATATAGTCACTCCAACTGCATGGCAGCTAAGCGCTATTGAAAATGAGCTGAATAGACTTAAAGCAAGAGAGATACCCTGAAAGGAGGTGCACATTTTCCCCATTTTAGTAAGCTACAGAATGGCCTGGCTGGGAGCTGAGGCAATTGCCATGAGCTGTTGTGCAGAGCTAGCAGCACAAGGCTGCTTTCATTTTCAGATGTACTATTAGTTAAAAGTCAGAGCTGCAGGACGTGAATGCTGCCAGATGAAATTGCTGATTCCTGCAAGGTAGTCAGCATACAGTTAGAGATCTGAGGATTAATTCCCAAGCCCACATCTCAACAGCTGCTTGGGGCGTATGAGGAGCTGGCACTGCAGAGCTCTTGCAGTCAGTGTTGCCAGTCCAGAAGCAGCAGCCTCCCTCCTCTTCCTGCCTCTGGTTAAAAATACCCTTTGGATTTTTCATCTGCCTTTTGTTTAGACTTTTGCAGGAAGAAGCCATTTTGTACTAGAACTTGTGGGGTTTTAAAACCAAACACCAAATATAGTAGCAAAATTGCAGTCAAATCCTACATGCTGGCAGCACTTCATGTAGCTTGTGTATCCCGTCATATGATCTAACTTGGTGAAAAAATAAACATGCTCAGTTGAAGCACATAGAAACTGAAAGTTTGCCTGAACACTGCTGCAACAAAGATTTTGTTATTTAATGCCACACTGAATCTGTGCTGAAAGTTTTTACTCATGTTTATGTGTACTTTTTTCTCTAGTTATCTTTGGATGAAAACTCTGATAGATCCACCTAGCTTCAGAGCAAAGTAGCTTATAGGACCTTTTGGTGCAAAAAAATATTACAAAATTAATGACAACCATAAGGTTTGATAAAATGAATAATTTTTCAATTGAATGCGTTTTTACTGTGAAAAAAGGCCAAGTCAGAGTAAACATATGGGCAGAATTCTGCTGAACACTTGCAAACTATTAATATAGATTTCTGAGCTGATTCCTGAGGATCACTTTATAGCAAATGGAGAGAACTAGGAGATCCTCTTGCCTGGAATAGATGTTAGCTGTACACCCAAAAAATCATACTTTAAAAGTTCCTGCATTTTTCAGTTATCTGCAAAGGGAGATTAAGCTAAGTCTTCTATGTTCTAGACCACACTAGTTAGGTATTTTTATATGTATGTATATATGTATAGCTGCATCTGATACGTACAGCTCTCTATACCTGAGAGAAATGTATCCTGCATTTCCCCTCAATTTAGAAGAATTACAAGCATTTCAGTCAATATAGCCTCTTATTTTTAACAGTAAGATCCCTGAAGAACTGATTTTAAAGGTCCAAGAAGGGAGCTCAGCCAGTAGGAATGAGAACTACAAAGGTCAGCATGCAGAGTTGGGTGGATGCACACTAAGAAGCATCCAGCAGGAGCCCACAAAGAGGGCTCCCAAAACCTCTCCTTTCTCTGTGTCACCTGTGTGACACAGGGTTCAGTTTTTGCACAAAGGTCTGATGCATCAGTGTTGTGTTCTTACAAATCTCAGGGAATTATGCTAGGTAATGTGACATAGCACTAGTATTTATTTCTCTGTGCAGGTCATATAATTGTATGAGATGAGTGTATAAATATGTTAGGTGATTACCTAAAGTCAGTTCAGAGCGGGGTTTGTATGCTTTGTAGACTGTCTTGTAAATTCAGCTACTAATTATTTATTCTAGAGAAGGTTTGAGATCACAGAAGCTTATGATAATACAATAGTTCTTTGTACAGAACAATCACATCCTGCTTTTATGAATTCACAAAATGTAGAAGAGTTTGCCTCATTTATAATGCTAGCCTTTCTATGCAGACAGTTGGCTGCAGAAATAAACTTTTAATGGAATTAAGGAATCTAATATTCCTATGCCTATATTGTCAGTGGGAACAGAGATGACTTACTTGCAAGAGATATCATCATGGTACTCATTGTGACTAATACAGTCTCAGCTTTTAAAATCCTCTGTGTGAATTCAGACCTTGTAAATCTGGATTCAACAAGTGCACCTCCTCCTCATCGATAAAAAAAAAGCATGCGTTGTGTAACCAATGCCCTGTAGCAATTGCACAGATGGATGGTGCCTCTCAGGAAAGCAATTACTGTCTGTTCTTCAAGCTTAGTTCTAAGGCAACCATCTCACAAAACAAGGGGCTTTGCCAGCTGACTTTTAATTAGCATTATTTCAGAAATGAAGAAAGATAGTGGGGAAAGAAGTTACCGAATTGCTTTAATTGATGATGCAAGAGTGCCCGATCTGGACCATTGGTGCAGAGTTAGTGTGGACAAAATGTTTCACAATGTGAAGTCAAAGTAAAGGTACATATTTTTCACCTTTTCTTTACTCCCTGAAGAATGAGGAGAGTCACGCCAATCAGTTGACTCACAGTGTTCTGGCATCATTGCTGTAATAGTTCAGATGGTTTCCTGGTTCAGAAGACATGTGCAAAGACCCAAGTCAGAGCTGAAGCTGTGTCCAAGTGACAGCTGTTTCTGACTCTGAACCTCCCTGATTTAGTTACTCTATATTTAGCAGCTACAGATAATGGCAGAAATTTTCTCTGGTGCATGTTCTTCACCATGCAAATTGCAGAGCACACTAGAGAGCTGGAGGCAGTTGCAAACTACTGAGATTAAAAAATATTTTGCTCCTGTGCCACTATTTAAGGAGAAAAGGCTGGGCATAGCCTTTGACCCATGCAGCCAGTTTTTCATGATCTCTTTGGGGCTTCAGGCCCCAGATTTTCTTGTCACTTTTTCTGTATGTGAGTTCCTCTGCATGGCCCTTCTCTTTAACTTACTCCCATAAGCTGCCTTCTGGGAAGGGAGCACCTGTCCTCACAATTACACATCAGGCAGAGGCAAAGCAGTCAGGGTTATGTCTGTTGGACTGCTATCAAGTAGTCTTTCCACCCTATCCATTCCAAAACTGTTGCTCACGACTTTAATGTGCACTTGCATGTTCCTGCTTGCAATACAGCTGCTTGCATACAGCTCTGACTGACTCAGCAACAGAAATAAAGGATTGCTGAGCAGGCTCTTAATTTAAAGCTCCTCAAAGAGCATTTACCAATTGGTGTAAGCTTACTGTGTCATTAGCCAAGATATATGGAGTTACCAGCTGTCTTCACCAACCCCCTGTAGACATCTGGGACACACAGGAGTTTCTCAGATGGTTAGTGGAAATCTGGGCCTTGATTCAATTGCACACACATAAGGATCTGATGCTGTCTGAGGTATCCTAAGGTATGCCAGAAATCCATACAGAGCAGAAAGGTATGGGATACTGGTGCCATTCTGAACAAAGCAGCAGCATGAGGCCAGGTGAAGTGCCTAGAGTGCCTTCAATGACACAAGGGATCCATGTGGACACTTGGACTAAAGCCCTAATCAACAACAGTTGGGAGAGCCCAGAGAGTGGCTCTGCTGACCAAACATGCCTACTTTCTGGCAAATTGCATTGCTCTCTGGCTCCAGCTGTACTGACCTAATCTCCACTGCCTGATACCAGGTCACTCTCCTTTGCATTTTCAGCTGCTTGGGCTCCACAGCCCAGCCCTCATAGGGCTCAATCCCGTAGCCTTGGTTCGACACTCTCAGAGAAAGAGCTGCACAGCAGAGCCACACAAGGTAAGACAGACCCAGAGATGGAGGTAGGGCTACTGACACATGGTCCAGGGAAAAGGCAGCAGTGTTAAAAAGGTGTAAAATGTTGGAAGGAAAAGGCAGGGAGTCACAAGATGGCAGTTTGGTGACACTTGAGCCAGAGAATACTCATCTGCTGTCTTGCATGGGGAGGTGAGCGTATTAATGGTTAGTCTAATAGCTTGCGACTCATAGCTGCCTATATTAACCTATAAATTATTACTTTACACTGTGAAATTGTCTGTGTCTGCTTGCAGGCTTTTTTTTTTCTTGCTGAAAGGTGTCTAGCAAGGTGACTCATGAGGATGCAGACTCAGAGAGGATGCAGGCTGCAGAGGCTACTGTTATTCTGAAAGAGAAGTAACAAAAGCTAAAAACAATTGTGCAGTCTGGTGTTGTCATAACTATTCAAATTACAGATTTACAGCTTGGATTTTTATGGGGAGTATTAATGGTAGCAATATAAAAAGGGAAGGGAAGAACGAAAGAACTTCTTCCATCCTGAGAAACTTTTATGAATGCATTTAGTTCATGGGAGCTGGAAGCTTTCATGGGAGAGGGTGTACTGAGTAAAGCAGAAAAGCATTTATAATCTGGCAAGTGAATACTAAATTTAAATCCAATAATGAAGTTTCTGCATAATGGACTTTATGAAGAATGAAAAATTTGAATGACAACTGCTGTTTTATAGACAGAAAATGTGGAACTGAAATATGAAATGAAATTACTGAAGGAACAGAGCTTGAAACAGTGCTGAGCAAGGGAACAGGACTGGTGGGAGTGAGTTAATTTGTGTGCCTCTGCTGCAAAACTTGCATTCAGCACTTAGGATATGAGACCAAGACAGCATGATGAATGGCATACTGACAGTCCAAAGAAGTTGAAGCAGCTGCAAAGGGAGTATTGAAAGAGAAGCAATTTGTGGATCAGACCATTTGGCTCACCGGAGGACAATTCAGTAATTGAAAAGGGCATTGCAGAGAAACGGAGTATGGTTCCACTTCTCAGCACAAGGTTTGGAGACAAAGATGGTCCCAGGACCTTTTGATCTGGCACTGCTATATTTCCCAGAAGGCACACCTGTTTTCTCTGTATACTGCTTTGCAAAAGGAGTTGAAACAGGTTACATTTCCCAGATGGCCCAGATGGCTCTCGTTATCAAAGTAGCCCCAAACCCAGATGTGCATAAGCAAAGGGAGAATTCAATCCACAGCTGACTTAACCTCACAACATGTTGGAGTTGAACGATACCACTGCACTGGACAGTGGGGCTTCCAGAAACCCCAGAAATGCTGCTGAAAGGTTTTAGGTTTATTGCTGGGGCATCTACCACTCCATCCAATTGGCAGTTTTATCAGCAGCATTAAGAGGAGCTCCAGCTGCAGAAGAGAGCTTGCAGCACTAGTTGTGAAGGAGCCTGAAAGCACTACTGGCTCCCAGACTGTTGGATGATTGTTTTATCTCGATAATGGAAAGCTGAGGAAGGACTAGGGCAGTATTTATCAAGGAAGCATGCACTAGGTATGAGACTTGGGGTTTGTGAGGGAAGGAGTAAGGAGGTAGCCCAGTTTTGAGGACCAAGAATTTGCAGTGATACATGGATTGAACTGGCTGAGTGGACACCTACCTGACACATAAATACCTAAATGTAAACACGCGTTCACCTGGGTCGGAAGCTTGCAGTGCTGATGAGAAAGTGAGTTAAGACTGTAGCATTCCCTGATTCTAGCACTCTTGAGGAACAGACACACCACAACTTACTTTTCACTGACAAGCTCAGGTTCCTCTTGGATGTAGTCAGGCTGTTTGCCCTCCCTGTGCTGCTCTCCTGCTTTAGAATTCTTTTTGATTTCCAGTGTGAATGTGTTCATATGGTTCATGGACCTTTGAGGACCATGTGGTGAAATCAACCTCACCCACACCACCTCCCTGTGGCTGACCCTGTTGTGATGAGCCCATTATCTTTCCTTGGTCTACATTTTCATGGAACCACAGAATCAGTTCAGTTGGAAAAGACCTCTGGGATCATCAAGTCCAATCTTTGACTAAACACCACCAGGTCAATGAGACGATGGCACTAAGTGCTATATTCAGTCTTTCCTTAAATACCTCCAGGGATGGTGACTCCATTACCTCCCTGGGCAGCCCATTCCAATGTTTAATCACCCTTTCTGTGAAGAAATTCCTTCAAATATTCAACCTGAACAGTTGGTGTACGGCAGCTTGAATACACTGAAATGTTCTGGCCTATGCGCTGTACCTTTGGCCACCCTGTACTTTTTTTCTTGTCTTGCATGTTTGCCCTCATCCATGTGTCTAATCTCAACACTTCTCAGTTTAGGCTAGTGCATGTTAGTTGATCACCCTTTTTCATTTTTGGTTGTTTTTTGTTTGTTTGTTTGTTTTTTTTTAAGAAAGGACATCAACGGGGTTCTTCTCTTTTTCTTCTGCTACTCAGCAATTCTGAAATAAATAATCCCCCTTGTAGCCGGTCCAGGTATTCAGGAAAATATTCAGTGGAGTATCTTGTCTGACTAGTCTCATGAAAATCTTTTACCTTATCAAAAATATGTTAGTTTAGTCCAAGAGATATTGTGATAGACTGCTGCACTAGCAGTTTTTGTCCTGGACATATTAATATATTTTTTAAATTTTAAAATACGTTCTGGACATGATTAAGAAATGTTTAAAATCTGACTGCAAACATAAACTGTAACTTCAATATGAATACATATTTATGGCATGCATACAAACCAGGATTACATGAATATGTAAAATGTTTTTAGGAATGTTAATAGCATGTAATGGATTTTTACAATTTAGACGTTTTTGTACTCAGAGTAGGTTTTAGCTCAAGACCTAGCCTGTGGCTTATAATACCTACAAACCAAAGGGAATTGACTGGCAGGAACCAAGGAGACTGGGTATCAGACGTGGTTACAGCAAAATATGAAATTCAGAGATAGCAAACTGAGAAAGGTAACACAGAAGATGCCAGAGAGAAAACAAATTAAAAGTAGAAATCTGCTAGTGTCATTTTTAAATGTAGCTATTTGAAGATATGTGCATGAGCTAATATGCAAATATTAATACAGTGAGAAATCAAGTGGGATGTCAACCATATGCCATCATATAAGAGTAGCCCAAAAGAACTTCTCAACCATGCTTATTTCTCATTTTCCACACCACTGAAATGGGAGAATTTGATGTGTTTATCTGTAATTGAGTAAATTCACATGCAGCTATTGATAAACATTTAGAATTTGAGTAAGAAATGTTGGTGTTAATGTATCTGTCCATCGAACAGGACAAAGCTGAAGCACAAAAATCATGACATGGTGTCATGTACATCACTCAGTACAAAAACAGGAGAACCTCAGTGTTAAATTTAAGAAAAAAAAATATTCTACAATGACTATTGCAAATGGCAGCACAGTAAATATGTCCTTAAAACAAACAGTTGCTACTGTATACAATGACAAAGGTTATTTTCTTTAATTCCTCCACTTAATCTGATGATGCATATAAAAATGGAGGGAGTTTGTGGGTTAACATTTCTTTCAAAAATTGCTTTCACAGAATGAACTCTCTTAGTATCAAACCATCAGGAGTGCAATTTCACATGCAAGAAACCCCAGAACTTTTGTTTTAGTGGGAGAAAATTGTTCTATCATGAAACATGAGATCTCGAATGATCAATTGGAATTATGCTTTATCGGAGTAATTTGCTCCTGTCAATTACACTTCCATGCTAATGCACAGCATGTCGGTAATCACTGGATTTTAGAAACATATTCCAGCAGTGCAACATTTTAAGTAGCCATTCCAGTGCATGCTCAAAGGTGCATTTGAACTCTTCAGAGAACCCTGCACACACTCTGGGCTGCAGCCTGTTGCATTCCTTACAGGGATTTCCTCAACTATAACAACTTCTTGGAACCGGTATTTTATAGTTATCTAGCTCCTGAACTTAAAATGTCTATGGGATACTAAATTGGTTTGGGTTTATTGTAAACCAGTGTTTTAAAAAGACATGGCTTGTTCATTAATAGTCTCTACCATTTCTAGTCAACTTCAATGATAAATAAGAAATGGAGACTCATGGATCAGGTACTTTAAAAATATTGGACTATTTGGAAAGTGATTACTTCTTCCACAATTACTAATTTTAGAAAACATATATAAACACTGCCTTAAATGGCTCTTGTAGCACATGGGGTATTTAATTTCTTTAAAATAAAAATTAGAATCTCAATAAAATTGAAAATATTTTTTTAAAGTAAAAGCAAGTTTTAAAATGTTCTTAAAAAGAACCTTGCATGCCTCACTCAGTGCTCAATCACTTCAGCTAGAACATTAAGAAATGATTACCCAAAAGTGAAATGAGTCATCACCTTACCTGAAAATACCAAAGTTAAACACTAAAACTAATGAATTTTTAACATTCTTTCAATTTTATATTTGAAACATAAGTAATCTGGTGAAAATTACACTTACTCTGATAATATCCAATTGGAAGTTTTATGTTGGCTAAAGTCACCTTCACTAAATAATGCTAGATAGTCTGTTCCAAATTCTAGAGGGGACTACAAGAGGCAACTTCACTGTCTTAAACAAGTTGATGGTCTCTAATACAAGGGCATGCATGGCTACAGAGAACTCAGGCCAAATATATGGAAGCTACATTTAGTTATGATTCATACCATAGCCACTATGAGATAATTTACACACAAAAAAAATCTGTCCCAGCCTGGTAGGTGCTCTTAGTCCCACATAGCCACCTACACCTGGTGGGGCGAAGGGAGGACAGAGATTGTGACCCATTGGGAGATCTCATCAAAATGAAAGACAAACACTGGGCCAGAAATTATGGCAGCCCTTCAAGGAAAGTCCTGTGGACTGAAAAGCTGTCAAAAGCTCTTACCCATCGCTGCTTTGACAAACTCTGAAAACAGCTTTGCATGACTTTAACTGAGGGGATAGGCAGAAGAATTGTCCTCAATAAAGATGATGGGTGGTGACAGTACCAAAAGGAATCTGAACTCTGTGTTTTTGAGACACTCTGATTTGACTATAGCTACTGTCACTGTTCCTCACACCAGCACCTGGATCAGTGGTTTCCACTATTATCAGTACTTCTTACCTTCCTGAGCCCCTAGAACTGCATTACTTACCCCACAACTCCTGACAGAGCTACTGGTTCTATCTTCCTGCCTGCCTCCAGAGCTATTTTGGCTAGGGGCAGATTAGCTGTGACTAAGGTACATTTCCCCTTACCTGTTTCTGGTGTACAGCAAGCTGCCTCCCATTCTGGTCAAGTTCTTCTCACTCCCAAAAGCTGCCAACAAAACCACCGGACTGCACATGCAATTGGTAAAAATTAGAGTTTCCCTTCCATCTAGAAATTATAATTTTGTATCACTAATTAAACAGAAACACTGAATACAGAACATGGAAAGTAAGTGTTACTTCTTTTTAGGTTTGAGAGTGCTCTGCTGTCCTGGCTGATCCTGTGGAAAGTCTGCCCATGTTCAATATTAAAATAAAAAGTAGTGATGTACGCTGATTATTACAGCAGGGAGATTGTCCAGTCCTCATTTTAATGTCTCGCCTTGATTTCAATCACAGATGAACCCCTGTTAGAGGGAATCAGAAGCCAGTGCTCACACCTTTATGACTTATCAGTTCATCAGAACACCAGGGTGGAAATACAGACAGGTTCTTCACTGCGCCAACTGTACACGTGCAGGCTCTCGACACAACCTTAGCAATGTAAATCCAGCCATACAGATACAACATACTCCTCCGAAGCCTTATAAAAATACCAGTGCAACATAGAGCCATTTTACAAAACAATCATCTTTATAGAAAGGTATTTTAGTGGTATATGCTGAGGTAAATAATAAAACCAGACCCAAGAGAGGGCATGACCAGTGTTAAGGAGAACTCCGGATGAAATTTGGCCAAAAGCCTGTTTTATAAAAGCTAATATTTGCCTACCAGTTACCATCCCTGGTAAGGTGCTTATTGCTGTAATACTTCAATATTATTCTTCAGTTTACAAATTGAAAAATATATGAAATTAGATCTGTATGAATGTTAGGTATTAGCTGTCACAAATTTAAAAAGGCATTGTACCAAGTTTTCTTAATTGTTTACTAACCAATTTGATTGTAGCAGGTAAATAAACTACAGCATACATTTTACCTGACATCATGCATCAAAATCACCATAAAAACTAAGTTTATCAAAGTCCAAGTCCACAAGGAAAACATGAAAAAGTGCAAATTATGTACCCAGTATTTCTGTCACAGCTGTTTTTTTCTTAATATGGCATGAAAAAGGTTTACAGCATATATTAAGAAAATTCTTACAAGTGCTCACCTCAATGTTTATATATACAACATTTTGCTCAAAGTGCTCACTATATGAAAAAACTGATTGGATAAAAATATTTAAACAGTGCTTTCTGAACGTTCAGCAAAAATTCATATAATACATCAGTCCCATTTGTTTTCCTCTTCACTCAGTGCAATGAGATGCAGAAGTCACGTCAACTTCATGAAAACTTTGCTTGCCACATTGCCAGAAAACCTCAGTTACAGTGGCATTCTTGGTGTCCCATTGGGAGTGGGTCTTTTATTTTTTTGCAGGTGGCTTTGATGTTTCCGAGATCTTACTACTTTCATTCTTACTTCAAATACTTCTTGTATGGCTTTTCGAAAACAATGGAAATTGTAGTCTATTAATCCTACAGAGACAGAAATGTTTCACATATTAATAAAGACATTCGTATAAATAAGGTAAGGAAAACATTGCTTATATTCTATGTTTGGTGAAATACTGTATTCTCTGTCTGGAGGTCATATTTAGTGAACTGTCCAGGCATTTTTTCTATGCTAAGCAAAAGCACATTTCATAAATACAAATAGCTCAGTAAGCATTACACCTTGATACTATGTCTGCTATTAAATATAGTTGTAAGTTTTAAGAGAAAACAAATGGAAGTTCATTGGCAGATAACAGATCCTTAATTTAATAAAGGGCTTTGAAGAAGTGGTCTGTTTACTAGAAGAAAAAACCGAAATCTTTCATAAAATATGGGGTCATTTTGCAAATCTGCTTTACAGAATAACTGTGATCAAAATAAGTAGCATCTATTTATCCAAAAATGTTCAGTTTTTGACAATACATAAACTTTGAAATGAATACTTCATGGAACTACTAACAAATCTCAGCCAGCTATATTTCCTCTTACACTGTAATTAAAATGTAACACAACAGATATGCTGTTAGATTAGATACTTATATAATAAGCAGATAACATTACCATGTCAGTGGGCTGAATGTGATCCCACAGAAAAGCTGTAAAGCCATATTGGTAGTCAATTGGAAGACTTACTGAGTGCTACAATTCTGTAATACCACAATACAATTTCAGCATTTTGGTACTGAGCTCATGACCTCATTCACTGTTAATGCCATAAGCTTTCTTAACTCAAATACTGCAGCATGTTCCACTTCAATTTCCCTAACAGGAGATACATATTTTTAAGTGGTTTAAATCCATCATGTTACACTTGGTTTTTTTCCCAGAAATTGCTTCCTGTCTCCCTAGAGTTCAGACGAAATAATGGAATTAATGAGGCACAAAAAGCTCAGCTCCATTATAATACCAGAACCGTACTGCAGAAGAGTGCAGGCTTCCAAATGTCCCAGCTATGCAGACACCACAACCTCACACAGTTATGGACAAACCCTAGTGGATGTTTATTCAACATGGTGTCTTTCTGAAACAGTGCTGTTAGTAAGTATGCAGAAGTAACACTTTTTATGCTTACAACAGAAAGTGAGTGCATCCAACATTCATATGCAATAAAGGCGACAGGGGTATGGAAGAGACATTTAACCAGTTTAAGTTCTATCAAAAGCTCAGTAGGCTGTCAAACAGCCCAGCAGACAAGGTGCAAGTGCTGCATTCACAAACACACCAACACAGACTGGTGAAATTACTGTCACAAGATGGGGCACACAAACCCAGGTGACAGCTTGCTCTTCCACTTGTGAGTTTTGGTCTCAGGGCATTTCACAAAGACCACCAACTCAGTGAACATCATGCCAGTGAGCAGACAGGTCATGAAGCATTCAGTATTGACTTTGACCAGTGTCAGAAAGATATCAAAGAAATTTTATGCCCTTTAACTGCAAAATATTAAAGCACTCCTAAACAGGACTAGGTCCTAAATACGCAATTTTTCAAAAGCCTTCTTTCAGATATAAGAAAAGCAAGACCATTCTATCAGTCAGTTTGAAAAATTCTGCCTTGGTTATGGAAGGCAAGTTGCTCCAAATGTGTATTCTAGTGCCAACAAGTACAAATCAGTATCAGTCAAAATAAACTAACACAGTCTACAGTTGCAGGTGGAAGCTTTACTGCATTGGATGTAAACTTTCAAATACTTTTGTATCAGAAGGTTGTCAAATATGTTTATGATTTCATCTCATATTAATGCCTGCACAAGTACTTTCATCCCTTTAAAAATGTTATGTAAGCTTTATCAAACTGTACTTACCTCAGCCTTTATGATCTTTTATAGAAACTGTTATCAGCTAAAAACGACCTTAGTTATTCATTAACTAATATAAGGGAAAATTAATGCAATACTAGAAAAAGGGAAAATACCTTTTCTCTCAAAGCTTTCCTCTCTGACAAAACAAACAAGAGCGAGGAATTTTGTCACCTCTTTTAAGTAAAGGACAGTTGTATTATTCAGTTTTATGATTGCCATTGATTCTTTGTCATAAGGAGTTCCAGTGCCATCATCTTTAAGCCTGAAGAGCAATATTCAAACAAACAAACAAGAAAAGATAAGACACCAGATTAGCTAACAAAAGTACTGCTATATTGGTTCTCTCACCAAAGAATCTCAAACTTTATGAAATCTTCATTTTAATCTTTCAGGGAGACTCTTCTTCAAACTACACACTACGTAAACTAAGAAGACAGAGAGATTAAATTGTTTATTCCATCACACACCAAACTTTGGATCTGGGGCTAGAAAACAGGTTGTTTGATTGCCAAGTGCCTGAACTGGAACCTGATTTTTTCCTCTGTAAGTTACCACCCATTTACCACAAGGCTGGTAGTGCTTTATATTCTGACTTATCATAAACATGTGAAACAGCAGGTCTGTACTGATAACTCCAAACCCAGTAACCTTGCTTGAGCAGTAGCCGCTGACTGACAGTTTAAGACATCATGAGACTTTCCTCATGAGACACTGGCTTTTGCAACATCATACTATGAAAACAGATTTCTCATTCACAGATGCTGTGTCATGATGATCCCTGTATTATGTTTTTGGACATTGTAATATTGTAATTTTCTCCTCATTCCTGAATGCATACATAAATACTTTTAAATGGATAGTTATCACCAACTTGCCATAACAATTAGTCTCAGTAATATATCAAAATGGCAAGTTCCACAGATGCTCTAGGAACAGAGGACAAGAAATGAATTTTAATATCATGTCTTTAGTCTGCAGCTAAAATATGGCAAGCAGATCTCTGGTGATAAATGGCTAAATGGCTACACAACCACAGTGGCAGAAAGATATTTTGTAAATAAAAAGCCCCACAAGTGGTGTTGTACAGATAATTATTAAATGCACACTCTTTTGAACTACATAGCAGAATCTTTCTCTTTACAAAAATCAGCATCCTTTATTTTACACCTCTGTAAAAGAAGTTCTTACACAGTCACCAAAGAGATGACTCCAAAATCTGAAACACACAGTAAATGTACAGAGATTTTGTTCCAGAGTTTATTGTTGTACAGAGTTATTTGTTCCAGTGCTTACTGCACATCTGCACCAGGACTCTCCCTTGTACCCTCTCCAAGAGTGCAAGAAGTCTGTCAGTGGGTACAAATGCAAAGCTACCCCAGCCTACCACTCTCCAAGCATGTTGTGCATTGGCCTCCAAGTGTAAGCATCTTAATGCTCTAATTCCTAATGTGCCCCTGCCTTTCCCAGGAATGGCTGGCATCACATTTGACCAAGGGCCAAGCCACTGAACACATAACTTGCAAGGACATCTATGCCAGCCCAGGAGACTTCCACTTCCTAATGTACAAGAAGGGGAAACTGAAAAAAAACCAGAAAGGTCATGTAGGTAATAGGGCACAAACAGAGAACTGAGAGTGAAACAACTCTCTCAGGCTATTAGAGACCACTGGCTATTCAAATAAAACTAAATATGCCCCACTTCTTTTTAAAACAGGAGGCATCTATCTGCTGATTTCATCCCTAGGGAACAAAAGCTGATGTTTCCTTTTATTTTAGGTTGGTTTCTTCCCACTTCTTCCTCCAAATAAAATTATTAGCATAGAAAGAGGAAGATGCTCACAAAAGAGACTGAACAGGGAGCAATACTTGTTGCTGGGAAGGATCAGTCCCTCAGAAGCCAGCCGTTTCCTCCTCCCTTGTCCTGGCAAATTACCCATTCTCATCATTGTTTATACCCACACCACTCTCATTTTGAGGCTATTCAGATTCTTGGTACACACCTTTAGGGAAAACATTCACAATTTACTTACCCATATATACAAGAAATGTCAATCACAACATCTATCATATCACAGCAGAGCTCGTAAGTTTGCATATCCACTGGAGTGCTGTCTGTTGCAATATAGATCTTACTGACTACATCAAATAAAAATGCTTTTTCAATCCCAGAATTCTATTCAAGAGAAGAAAAAAAGAAAAATAAAGTGGAATCCATGTTTGCAAATTAACCCCAAGCTTTTCTGTTCCCTTACTTGCCTGTTATACAAAAAGGCTAGGCTAAAGAAATTAAATTATAATCAAGCTCATTGTGGAAGAACTGTACACACAGCACTGTTGTATTTGTAGCAAACCATAATGCTCACAAACCTTCCAACAGTTTCTGCCCCTGAGCAGACATAATGCCAAGTGACATTCCCAAACTTCTCCACCTGGAGAGACTACATTTCTTTTCAGTGGAAAATGAAGGAGGGCAAGGGGGGAGCAGAAAAATCCTCCAAGTTCAAGCTTTGAACTTTTAATTGTAGCAACAGACATAAAAGAAAGCTGTAAACTGAAGTTCTTCTAGCTGGGCATCTGAGAAGACAGAAACAAAGGAAAGAAAACACTGATGGACAAAGAAGACAGTATTGTTCAGGAACAAGGAAATTAAGAACTTTTTTCACTGCAGTCTGTAGCTGTTCTACTGTCTGTTACTACAGAACATCTTTGAGGATCACAGGAGAGATCAGCATTTTGATGGTGCCTTCAGGTTTCATGTAGCACTGGTGGTTAAAGCCGTGTTTAAAATGCTAAGGCTTGCTAAAGTGATGACAGCTATGTTCCTGTCATCCTGCCAAGCTGATTAAGACGCTCTCCATACTGGAGATGTATCATATTCACAGCTCTGAGAAGCTAGCCAGGAATGCTAGCTCTTACTCTTTGTGGAGGTAAGGTAAACTGCCATAAGCCTCTGCTTCCTGGAAAAAAAAAGTGTACTGCTTAACTGAAAACAGTAGCCTTGCTGGCTGATGTCAAGGGATTACACCTGCACAGCTATCCCAGCAGGTAAAAAAGGGCATTTTCCCAGTACTGCTAAAGCACAAGCTATAAAATACTCTTCAGTATCCACCTATATGGGAAGACAAACAACTTTCTCCATCCAACTGAACTGTGTCCATACGTAGGACTCCCATTTTAACACCGTTTGGGACTGCTGCCACAGTAGTTCTGTCACCACCAAAAACCACACTGAAAATCTCTAACAAGTTTTAATAGTTTCAGCTTCTTTTGTACAGTTACAGAACTTTTCCATATTTTCTTCCTTTTTTTCCAAGTCAACTATTTAACACAGAGTTAAGTAACTAAAGTGACTCTCCTGCTTTCCATATTTCTGAAATAGGCAGAAAAATTTCCAGCATTGAACAATGGACAGCAGTATTTTGGGCATTTTCGTCTTAAAGAGGCATCATTCTTCCATCACTGCACGCAGAGCTAAGGCTGCAAACATCCATTAGTAATAACAGAGAAGAGAGGTGAACTTCTTGCATTTCATAATGGAAAAGACTCTCTGAGTGGCATATTTCAGTAAGTCAGTAATAAAAAAAACTCCAAAACAAAGTATATACTGTAGATACCGTAGGTAGATGGGCTGAAGCACAGGGTATTCAAGGAGAGTCTCAGAGAAATGGCTTTGTTCACCCTGAAGAAGAGAAGACTCATTGCTATCTACAAATACCTAATGTAAGGGTTCAGAGGAGCCAGAGCTAGAGTCAAACTCTTCTCAGAGCTACAATGTTGAAGGACAGAAGCCAAAAGGCACAGGCTGGAATTCTGACTTGGTACAAGAAAAAAAAATTACATAGGAATGGTGAAGGATTTGGAGCATGCTGACCTGAGAGTTTGTAGCATTTCTATCCTTCCAAATGCACAAAGCTGAACTAGACCCAACCATAACCAACTTGCTCTAACTGGCCTGACTCTGAGCAGCAGATGACCTCTAAAGGTCCCTTTCAGTCTGAAGAGTTCTGTAAGTCTATGTTCTTTGAACACAAAGAACAAAAATGTATGCATATTTATGCAGGTTGTTCTGGCCACATATGGGAGTTCTGTAATTTTACTTTTTAAATACTAATTCTGACAGCACCTTATACAGTTCAACAGATGCTGTCAAATAAGATCAATTACAAGACTCTCTTGAAATATCATGTAAGTACATAGCTGGAACTCATTGCCAAAACTGTATTTGAAAATACAAGTAATTTCAGACAGAAGTAGCCGAAACTTGAGCCCTGCAGTGTCATTCATGAGAAGACAATTACAAAATTTTGTTTTACTCAGAGAGACATAGCAACAATTTCAGCTGTACAGGTAAGATGCATTTTAAATTATTAAGATGCCAGTGACATTATAGTAACATTTAACAATGAGAAGTGATTTTTTCATCTCAGAGCTCCAGGTGCTGCAGCCTGTCTGTACTTGCAGAGACAGTTCAGAAAGTTTTCTGAACGTTTGCCACGAACGTCTCGAGACATCTGCCATGCCAGCAGTTACACCTGGTGGTTAAGGGCAGAAATTGGTCTCTTAACTTAAACTACGCTTGTTTTCAATTGCAACTGATCTATTGTGGTAGGACCTGCTGAGAAACTGCACATATTTGCTTCTTTAGAAGTTTGTGTGGTGACAGAGACCTCTGTAAAATGGCAGGATGGACTTCCAGGAGAAGGACTTCCAGGATGGACAAACCACTCAATTTACCCACATCCCTTCAAATATTTCATTTGCCAGGGTTCTTAGTACAACTGTAACCAAAAAATTAAAGGATTTCCCAGAATTTTTGTGTGGAAACTACTCAACACCCTACCTGCCATCCGCTACCCCTAGCCTGCAAAAAAACCCAAATAGAAATTGTAGAAACAATAATAAAAAGTCATAAAAAACAGGAAAAGGTGGGTAAAAAGTACTATTCAAAGAGATATTACATCATTAATGCTTAGGGAAAATGACAATCAGAAATCAACTGTTTCTGTTACTAGAGCTGGTGAGTTCCTTACTGAATGAAAGGCTGCCATTGATTAAATGAGAGCAGGGTCTGAATAAGCACCAGTTCTCTCTGACACAACCCTACAGTCTGCAGAGAAGATGCAACATGTGCTAAAAGCACTCTGAATTGATGTAAGAATATTCCATGGTTAATCTGAACCAGGAGAGTCATTGTCAAAAATCTGCAATGAATATATGAGATTTTATTTTGGATAGGTAAAAACCATGAGGTACTTGAAATTCAAACCATGTTTCTCAACTATATGGAATGTGATGATGTAGAAAACAATTTCTATTCCTTAAACAGAATGGGTTCAGTAAAAGTGGTAGTATTCCTCCAATTCCTGGAGGTAAGGTAAGCAGGCCAGGTAGGATAGGTAAACAGGCCTGTCTTTTTCTGTCTTTAATGTATGAAGGTAAGTCAGAATTTGGCCCTAAAAAGCAACTCTCAAAAGAACTTAAGAGGATATTACCAGTCACATCCAGTTAGTAATGAATTTTAGACAATTATTTAAGCAGGCCCTACATCACACAGCAGATTTCATGAATTAATTTTAAGTACTACATCTGAATTTACAGATTACAAAATTTAAACCATTAAATGATCAAAACTGTACATAATTTTATTTTTACTATAGTAATTGTTTGTTTGAATACATACTTTTTAGTATCCCTCAAAATAAACCAAACAACCCTCAAATGAAAATTCGCTTTCCTGTGTCACACAGCTTGACTGGTTGATAAGGCCACAGTAATTAAGAAAGAGGCATCCTTCTATATGAAGCTGGTAAGTAGTCAGGTAAGAGTAATGTGGATTTAGAGTGCCAGTTATTTAATGACTTACAAGCAGTTACATTAAAGAATGCAGAAGCAGTATTATCACACTGATGGTTCCTCAAACATGCTCACACACTGTGGCGTTATAAACTTGGGCAAAAACCTGCTGTGAACTTCAGAGTGATAGCAAATCTATTTCTGTAATCGTCAGCTTTTTGTGTTGGAAGTCTCTGTGGCATCAATGAAAGCACTTCCTCATGAATGCTGCTGCAAAACCTAAAGTAGAACACCAATACACCCACACCCTGAATCCTGATACTGGCTTTCTGAGGTAAGGCATGACCAAAATCCATGTCAAAATTTGTTGTTACTTAGTTGCCAAGCTAAAGAGGAACCCCCTAACTAATTGTATGAGGGAAATGATATTTAATCTTCCTGTGGCTGCAAATGGTCTTTCCGAGTCTCTCTGTCCACAGATAGAAGATACTTGTAAAAACAGCATGCATGCTGAGACATAGTGACACACCTGGCCCTAGGTCACTAAGAAACGGGAGCAAAGAAACAGTCTGAGACTCTTTCCCATACTGAACAGGGGAAATAGCACACCTCCCTCACTCTTCTGGACTTCCCATTTATTTGAAATACTTGTTCTTCCTCACAAACTATACCAGATATTCTAGGTATGACTGGAGCTGGGTGTTCCAGATGCACGAGCAACTGTCATCAGTCATTCAGGAAGCTGCCTGTGCTCAGTTCATGTGGAGATTCTGTACAAACCCTTCACCAACTCCAAACAGCGAGGAGACTCCATACAGAGATCTGACTCACAATGAGTGACTGGAGTGACTCTGGCACAAGGAAGACTATTATTCAGCCAGCTTTCTCTGTAAGACTGTGTGCCAAAACCACCATCTATCTAATTGCTCTAGATTTGTGCTCATCATTTCTTCATGACCTTTCTGTCATGGACTAAGACTACATGATAATAATTGGTATATAGTCCAGCTGTTTTGGAAGAGATAGATCTTTATAGCAAACTATTCATTATGAAACAGTATAAACATGCTGTTTAATTGTAAGTGAGTAAGTTCTGGAATGACCGTCCTCTATTCCTAGCTTTCCCTTTCACATCCAACTTTAATCTCTCTCCATTTTCACACTGCGAAACCACGAAGTCTAATTTTATCTTACAGGCTGTTGAATGATATTAAATAATTTCTTATGTCAATATCACAAAAAGACACAACGAAGTGTCTTGCTTGGAAATTGAAGCTTCAGAAATTAGTATTAGATGCCAAGCACAAAATTAGAATACTGTGGGAAAGGGTGCAGTTTCTGGAGCCACTATGACCTGATTTAATGACCACTAAAATAGGGAGTTTCCCCTTTTCACAACCTGTTCACTGTGCTCCCCTTCACTCACTGCCCCATGTTTCCATCTCTTACCTTGTGTCACAACAAGAGCATGTTGGACTCTTCCATTACCCGCTTTTAACTAAATTAAACAGTGCGTAAGTGCATGGTATAGTAACCCCATGAGGGAACAGGTGCCTGTCAGAACCAGTACACAGGAAAGGAAGGGATCAGACATACAGGAAGATGGAACAAGCAATCTCTTCCACAGTGGATACAACTACTAGATATACAAAACTCCCTAACTGGCCTTCAGAGTAACTATGGAAGTGGTGAAAGCTGTGGTGGACTCTAACGTTTAAAAATTTCACAACGTAAGATTTTCTTAAGCTTGGTAAACTACCAATACAAAGTAAAATGAATTCTGGGAAGCACTACAGACAGCTCCCCATATGAGGTCAGACTAGATTATGTTCCTTTAAATATTTGTTCATACAGGTTTTAAGTGCAACTTAAACAAACACATGCAGCAGGGACTTTTGCAGCATTCAGACTGATGTTACAAGCAGAAAAGTGATGGCTGCTAACCCACTTTATGACTCAGGAAATACTACAAGTATCTCAGCAGCTCATCAATGCTGTTTAACAGACAGAGGTGAGGCCAAGCTGCATGGAGGTGCATTTCAACTAAGTTCAGATAATTTCTCTGAGAGCTCACATTGCTCATGATCTCTAAGAAGGCAGTGAACAAAGTATCTGAACATGCACGTTGGACACAGCCAGATCTACAGAGAAAGGATATAGTAAGTACTTACTGAAATAAAGATGTTAAGCAGGTTTTCCAGTGTTGGGAGCTGTGGAATCAGTTTCTGTACCACTTTGCTAAATGCTTCAAATATAGAATGATCATATATGCTTGTCAGATAAAAGCTGGAAAAAAATGTCACCACATTTTCCTTTTAGCCACATACTGTGAACATGATGTACCTTTCATAATATGAGTGAAATAAAATATTGTCAGACAGTAAGTGCCTACACTAATGCAATTACCCTTTGTGATCAAAAGTCATATGATTGAAGCACAGGACTTCATCTCTATACTAAAAAAAACCCCAACCTAGACACTGAAAACTAGAACTTGATGTAGAACTTTTTAATGCAACTCCCACACTGGTATTCTTACAAAAACATTTATCAAATTTCAGGAGAGGAGTATTACTGAGTATGTTTGTTGTGATCTACTTTTTGGAAGTCATGGACCCATTTATGAGTGCAGTGGTGCAGTCGAATAGTTAAGAGCTGTAAAGAACTGGCATTTTCATGGAGCAGCCTTCTCTTTTTAATATATTTGTACTTGGCTTTAAAGTGCAAAGAAAGCCATGACAACTTGACCTACTCTGGTTCCCAACCTGCAAAGTCCACTACTTGTCACTGTTTGTTACAGTAACCCATTTCTCCAGAAGACACAAGGCACAGATACAGCACAGGTCTTCCCAAGGGCTCCAAGCAGGCTGCAGCAGTGAGGATGAGTGACTGAGAGGGGACCCTGTGACAGAGAGCTTTCAAAGAAGGCAAAAGTGATGTAGTGGCACTCCACTGCCTGGGACTCTACTGGTTGTTGTCACTGTCCAAGCCAACTTATTTCAAGACAGCAACTGCAGCAAAAATTGATAGGATTCTGGTATGTTTGTCATCTGTTATTAAGCAGCTCTCCATCTTTCACTTCAAGACAGCAATCAGAAACAGGATACTTTCGCTCAGGTCAAATGCTGTATCTCTGACTATCCTTCATATATCAAAAGCATGCCACCTGCTACTTCAAGAGGACAGAAAATGGTAACTTGTCAAATAAGCTTCTTTCCTCTTTAGCATTCTCTGCACAACAACTTTTCTCACCTGAGGTGAATCTTCTCCAATCCAGCATCTGCAAGGTCATCATTTGCCCTCTGGTGAATATCCCTCTGTGTTTCAATCTTGTGATCATCAGATAAACCATCGACTTTATGGATAAAGATTTCAAAGTTGATATCTGGATTCACTTTATAGGCTCTGGTTACAGTAAGATGTAGCCGAGCTAACGCTTCCATATAATCATCCTAATGAAGGGAAAAGAAGAGCTACAAGTCAGGAAAGTATTTAAAAAAATATATATTAAATTTTATGATAACTTATTTTTAGATAGTACTACAGCTCAACAACAGCTTGATTTTTTTAAAGTTTTATAAGTAGAAGCCTGAGCCTACATCCAGCATGTTCACCACTCTCATGCTGTCAGCACTTAGGAATCTGAGCAAGAACCTTGAGATGTTAAAACAAATTAGTTAACTTCGGAACACACTGCAAAGAGAGATTAAAAATAGTGAAGCAGCTCTTCAAGTTTTAATGACTTCTTTTAATGTGTGTTTGTGATGTAGATTATTTATTTGCTTTGAAAAAAACTGTTTTCCAACCCATTTGTCTATTGCTGAAGGAAGAAAAGAAAAATGTAGCTTAAAGTCTCTTTTTTTACCTGAGAATCAATAACAAATATCAGTGCTCCAGTGCCTCTGAAAATCATCTCATAATCAAACGTAGGGTCAAAGAAGTCAATTTGCCCAGGAAAATCCCATATCTGAAAGTTGACAAAGGAGCTGTTGGAAACATCCTCTCTGCAGATCTTGTTTGTGCTCTCCAAGAAGAGAGTCTCATTCGGCGACATTTTGTGAAAGACAACTTTCTGAATGGAAGACTTTCCACTTCTTCTCAATCCCATGAGCAGGATTCTTGGCTTAACTTCAGTACTGAAGGGATCATTGAAATCCAAAACTGAATAAAATCACACAAGAAGAAAAGGAATATACTATGGCAATATAATTAGGAACTGCCAGATAACATGCATTTGATATTTATTTTCATGTATTTTTTATATGAATTTATGCAAACGTTACCAGTGTTTAAGTTTAGAGGGCAGTGCTACAGGCATTCTGACTTGAATTATTTGCCCCTTAGGGTATACTATCAGAAAATCTACTTCTCACCTCCAAGACAGAAACTGCAGAAGGCTTGACTGCTCTGTTTGTTTGTGAAAAATCTGTTATCACACACAGACATCTTAAAATACCTAATGTTACTCTAATGAACACTATGCCACATATATCCTTCTTTAAAAGAGTATCATCTGATAACACATACCCTTTTCAGCAGACAGTTACATCACACTGCTGGAAGAACAGAGAAAGATTGAGTTAAGTACCTCTGCATGATCTTTCTACCTGAGGGCTTCCTTTCTTGAAAATCAATCAACCAATAAATAAATAAATAAATGAAATCACGCATGCAAGGAGCTACAGAAGGGTTCAATTCAGCAGGCACACAATGCTTCTGTTCTGCAACTTACAGTACTGAGCTCATGAGGAGTCCTACTCTAAGGGGCTTAGGATTTCACCTGCTGCTCAGTAACTTGTGTTGCGATCTGTAAAGGTTTGTTATCCAATAAATAAGATTACAGCATATCATCTGCCTATCTGCAAAACAAAGGCCTGAGAACACAGGAGTTTCATTGTGTTAGCTACCCCAGTTTGAAACTGGCACAACTTTTTCTGGTGCTCATGCAGTTATATCAGCACCAAGTAGCTCCAACAGTAAACGATGCTGTTATATCTGTAAGGACATGAATGTATAGCTATCCATTCCTGTAGGCACACCAACTTGAGCTTCAGGTATCTCTAATCAAAACACCTAAAGCAGTCTAAATTGCTGCACTTAGTTGGCCTATAACTCAGCAGCCTATAACTTTGAAATGTCCTTTGGTGCTGAGGTGAAATGGCACTGCCCTTGTATGTAAAAAGCCTTGAAACATCTCTGTGACTCTGCAGTGTCAAACACAAGCAATGCAAAGAAATGAGTTGTCAGTGCTAAATCCACAGAGTACAACTCAGAGTACACAGAGGTCAGGTTTAAAATACTGATCACACAACAGGCTAAACATACTATCCAGTGAGGTTTGGTAGACCTTCTCCCCTCCACTGCACTACAGACTATTCAGATTATACTTCATAGCACAAAATAACTGCATTTCTTTTTCTGCTAAGTTTTGAATTGCAGAAGACTGGCACACATTTTATGCTTGAATATGCCCTGCACATGTTCAGTGGTCAGCTTTACTCCTAAAATATGAAAATCCAAAATAAGAAACCTCAGCAACAATTTGAACCTGCCAATTTACTACATAGTTTTATCAGCCAAAAAAGATGGAAAGTTAAAGGAATCCTTTGCCTAGGAGCAAGTTTTGCACCCGGGAGTGGTGACCACATCTTGTGTCTGTGCCTGAAGCCTCACTCACAACTTTCAGAAACACAAGAGCAGGGTATGTCTGCCAGGAGGGTAGAGAATCTTGCCCAGGTCTGTTTGTGCCTCCCATATTTGAGTGACAGAGAAGTAGGGCTTCTCAAACTGAAGGTATTGCAGTGTTAGCATAAAACATCTCCTGGCACCATCTACTGGCATGTGAGAAGTTGTGCCACTCAGTGCAGGTCCGTGTCACCGGTGACTGACAGAAGTTTGCAACTCATTATCGGAGGGATCCTGTCCATTTCAAATACAATTGAAAGGCCTTGGCAGGTATTACCAGTTACCGTGGTCTTGTCAAGTATCACACATGAACAGTGCCAGGCAGGAGTAGTGCACAGGGGAAACAGTTTCAGGCAGAACATGGATAGGTAACTGTGTAAGAGTCTCATCCTATAAACACAGCAATGGCCACTTCTGCTGATGTACACCAAACAAATTTAGAAAATAAGAAACTGAGGTCAACATGCTCCTCTACTCTTCCCATCAACTTGAACAGAGGTAGTACTTCCTGTGGCTGGGAGAAACATGTGCCTACAACACTTCACATCTCCAGAATAATACTAAACACCTGCTCTAAGATGATATAATGATATTTTTATGTTTTGGGGATACAGTCTTGTCAATAAGCCAAACTAAACATGCAAGATTTAATGGTGTATCCTCCATCTCACTCTGTTTTTTTGGCCATCAGAAGAGAAAATAATTTATTCAAAGCTTTATAAAGACTTTATAAAAGCTTATAAATAACAGTCTTGAAGCTGAGGCTTTATTGCATGTTTCAAAAAAAAATAAAAAGCCTCCCATTTGGTCTGTATGCAACTGAACTTACAAAGTCTCATCTACCATGGATTTGTACTTTGTGTCCCCTTCCACTTCCCACCACAATAACACCAACTTCCTCCTGTATGTCTTATGACATCTCCTCCAGACAATAGATATGACATGCTGTGGCTGATCTGGAGCTCAGCACATTTCAGCTGGCTACACCGTGTACACCCATCTGCTAGCTGCTGCCACAGTGAACACACAAAGCTGTTCACCTGTCCCTCTCAGGACACCTCATTTAGCTTTCTCCTCTGTTCTGAATGCCAGCTTTCCTCAAAGTTCTGGGAACTTAATAACCTTTGAGACATCTTTTGTGCAGATTTGGTTGAAGGTGGACAGCAGTTTCCAAGGTTCTGATCACTGATGAGAGAACCAGAGGACAGGCTACCTACCTAACTCCCTTTTCTTTGAGAAACAAGCTAAAACCCCACATATATCTGAAGAAATATTTTAAATAACTTGGAGTTTTTATGTTGTGGTATTAAATTATTCCAGGCTGTTAAGATTTTTACTAAATGTAATGCTTAATAGCAGGAAATTGCTTTCTATTAAAGCCATACTAAAAAAAGTACAGTTGCAACTGCAAATAGAATTAGCGATGAGAAGAATGAAGACCAGCTCTTCTGCTAGTAAGACTGTTACTTAGATTTTGAAACCCTGCCAGTTCAAAGACAGGGAAATGTGAGAGTATCATCCAAACCTGACGAGATAGCAAGGCTTCTACAGCACTTCCCTCTCAGAGAGAGTTAAGAGATTACCTTATATGTAAAGGAATTGGACGATGCATTGCCTGCCCACATTCCTTTGCAGGAGTACATGACAACTCCTTTTTTAATTTGCCACAGAAATGCCAGTAGATGTATCACTGCCACTTCCCAGACTAGGTTACTGAGTGAGATCATAATATGCCCAAGAGAAACACTAAACTCTTCTCCGTTCTATAAGGGGAAAGATAATTTTCCCTATTGTGAGATGCAACACATTTCCTGCTTCATTCACTTTTGCAAAGAGTAAATGTTGTGAAATGCCAGTCCCTAATGCATATCAACAGCCCTTCACACTTCAACTTTTCAAAGCAGCCATAAAGAACAGAAGCCATGCTGGTTAGAGGCCATTCCTCCGAAGTATTCACAAATTTAACTCAACAAACCTAAAAGCACTTTCCCCAGAGAAGCACTCAATTCCTTACAAAACTTCTGTTAACTGCAGTTGTGTCCTTGCTTATGGAGTGTGTTTTGCATGCATTGCAACATGCAGAAGAGCACAGCTCTGAGGAGCTGGGAACTGAACGTAGCAGTCCCGACCTGTCTCACCAGTACACAATGAATACTTTAGTATCTCCTTTATGCTATTAGATACATATAGATAACTAAAACAGTTTTTGAAGCCCATCCTGAATTCCAGATCAACTGCAATTAATTGTCAAAGCAGGTGACTATCCATGCTTTGCAGGCGTATGGGATGGGGATGCCACATTCTGTACATCCTACCAGCTTTCAAACATCCAAATAAAACATCACAGCTCATCTCTTCAAGTAACATAAAGCCAAAAGGAAATTATTTTGCTCGTGTTACCATCTGCAAGGTAACAAACCTCTGAGTCTAGTTTTGAACTAATACAGCTAATAATGATTTTTCTTTCCCCACTAATGCAGTTATATTGAGTTTTTACCATTTCTGCGTAAAGGAGAGGTAGCAGTCCCAAACTTTCTACTCTTACCTTCGAACCCATTAATCTTGTAGCATTTCCAGTACTGCTGTGACTGTGGTATTTGCAGCACTTTGGATTGCTGTCAAGACAATGCCCTTACAAAACACATACGATGAACATCTTCAAGGCCAACAGATGGCCTGAGACTAAAGAAAGCTTGTATGCAATGTAGAAGGCTGCTCAGCTACTGTGGGTTCGTAGACATTGCAGAAATGCCTGGTGGAAGGAAATTCTTGTGGCTACAGAAAGACTCAGAACCAGAAGACCTGGTTCCACGCTGCCACAAGTGCGGCACTCTGCAGTGGTATGTCTTAAAGCCACTTCCTCGGCCACTCTGCAGAGGGCTTTCCTGCTTCTAAACACTTTTTCATTGCATCTATACAAAATATACTAGGCTTTATGTAAAGTTAAGTGTTTTAAGGTCTCTGAATATGACCCTAAGTGTAAACTAAGGACAAGAGCCATGGTTTCAGCATTGAAGCTAGAGACACAAACCCAGTATAGGGTGAGAGATGAGCAACATGAAGTTTTGAAATCTTCTGCAAGAAGAAATTATGCTTTTACTTTTAAGCCTGGCTTCTCTCTTCACTGTCAACAGCCATGCATTGAAGCCATTCTTCTTATACTGCCATTTTCATTCTTTCTTTGTAGAAAAGTGGAGGCTGTGCCACTGAATTGCGGACTACTTGCTGTAAAGAGCCAGGAAGAGTGGACAAAAAAAAGGGGAAAGCCTCTTGCCCTGCAGCCCAGTGTTACACAAAATACAGACCCGAATCCCAACCCCCTCCATCTCAGATGCTGTATGCCTCTTTTCCCAGAGAATTCAAAACGAAACAGAAAACCAGGCAATCTGGACAGTTAAAATGGATTTTGTTTTACTCCTGTGTAAAACAGTCCCTGCATGGACTGTCTTCTCCTGCTATTCAGGACGTAGAGGTTCTTTTCTGTTAAGTACAATATTCTGGTGTTACTATAAAGAAGCAACTGCAATTTTTAGCAGTCCAACAAGTTCCTCTTCAAAAATATCCAAATTAATTTGTCTGAAGACAGTATATGGGTTACTCCTCTACAGAAAATACTAAGTCAGTGTAGCACCAAAGAAACACATAAAAATTTATTCTCTTTGCATCAAAATGAAGGCAACTCTTTAGCAGGTTCAAGTAAGACTTTATTTAGTCTCAGTTATAGCTCCTACAGTCTGACATTCCTATAGCTCTCAATTGTGAAGGCTTATACTCAAAACACTGACCTTCCTCCACTCCCCAAAATTACATTAGTCAATGCAGCACCTCCCATGGCAGCTTGGAGGATTGGGCCTTTAAGGGGAAGGCTTCGCTCACATCGAACTAGACTTAAAACATGTGGCCTTTTATTATGCTCTTATAAAAAAGCACTTCTTTTTTTATCCTGCGATACTGAGAGTTCTCCAAGCTCCTCTGTGAAATATGTCTCAGAAGAATGAATTCAGGCTCTGAATGAACGCAACAGGCTCTGAGCTGGCATTTCCTTTTTCTACTGAATGAGACTCCTTTTCCTGGTAAGCCCGTCCTTCTCAGCATCACCATCCATACTGACACGGACATGCAGTGAGTAAGGCGGCTCCTCACAAGCACGGACGGGCGGACATTTAGCAGAGCCTGCCACCGTGGGACTGACACTCGCAGCTGCGGAGCAGCCCCGGACACAGCTGCGTGCGGCCGCTGCCCTTTACAGCCTGACACCCAACCCCCCACCTCCTTGGCACACTCGGGTCACATCATCAGGCCGTGGCCTCTTATAACTAATAACTCTCACCCCAGACACGAAGAATACTGAAGAGGAATTACACACGCACGCTTTGCCTGCACTCCCTTTGCCTCCTCCCTCTTTCCCAAAGCTTCCTGCTACCTGTCAGCCTTTGCCCTGCTCCTTCCTCAGAGCTCCCTGCACCCTCCTGACCCACCGAGCACCCTGTCCCCGTCCCGGCCCTTCCCATGGCCACCTCCGCAGCATCCTCGCTCCGCCCGGCCTCTCAGCGCCCAGCCCCGTCCCCAGTTGGGCCTGCCCTCCCTCTGGACGCCTCGTCTTCCCGCACCGCTGTCCCTGGCTCCCCTCCTGCCCCAAACCCCTCGGGGAGCCTCGCCTCCTCCCTGACCCACATCCGCGGGCCGCCAAACCTCACCTCCTGGCGGCGGCCCTGTGGCCCCCGCCACCGTCCCGGCCTCACCCCGGCCCCCG
>VXBQ01009883.1:683277-791273 GCA_013400175.1 Phainopepla nitens | reverse complement strand
CGACGTCGGGGTTCAGTTGCAGGTTGGGGGGTGAAAATGAGAAGTCTTAACGCTCTTGTTCCAACTTCTAAGGCGGCGTCTGTTGAGAAATGGAAATCTGGCTCAAAGTCATCCTTCCTGTTGTTGACATCACCTGAAAACTCCACGGGAAATATTTCCAGTAGTTTGCTGCAAACATCACCCTTCCCTGAGGTCTCAACGCCTTGTGAGTACACACTGGCTGCTGGTAGAGCTCTGATTGTGGAAATCCATGGCTACGGCATGTAATTGTTCTGCAGTGTTTTTTTTTTATTGTAAGCATTAATAAAGAGCTTATTGTGCCTGGGGTGTTGTGTGTATTACAGCATAGGCTGTTGACAGTGCTCTGATTTTTTAAAAAGGCATAACCAATATCTTAATGTTTTTATAATTATATGTGATTGTTTTGGTTTCTGCTTGGTATTTCTGCAATGCACATGACCAAAAGGACATGCTGTCTGCTACTGAATACCTTTTGTTCACAGGGAAAACATTAGAGGGTTAGAAAGTAGCTTGCTGGTAGGTGGATTGGTGAATCTTTGCCCCTTGAGTTGTTTAAATGAACTTAGAATGTCCAACCAATGTTAAAGGAGTAATTGGGGAGATCAGTAAGTCTGTCTCTGTCCGAAGAGAGAAAAATGTAACCATGTCCTAACTCTTACACAGCATTGGTTGGGCGTGGATCCGATCCCCTGGTAGGACTGTTTGAGTCTAAGGCTTATTCTGAGGAAAACGTTATTTACTTTCTTTCAAGGTGATGTGTCAGGCTGCACAGCTAGTTTTATAACAACTTATTTTGGCAGGCTCAAGTTCCAAGTATTGTGTAATCTTCATTCTCTAGATAGTTGGAAAACAAAGTGTTTCTGGAGATGTGTGGTTACATGTAAGGTCTGCAGTTGCATTGCAGACCACAAGTCACGGTGTAATGACTCTCCTTCAGAACTTCATAACAATTTCTGGGCAGAAAATACTCAAAAATAGTTAAATATACGGTCTGTAGGAAAACCTACAATTGGGTAGCTACATAAAGTATTTAGATGCCAGATGATGGATACCTGTTTGTCCATGAGGATCTATTAGTCTGCAAGAGTAAATGGGAATTGTCTAGCAGTAATGCCACTGCTTTTCTCCCTGGTTTTTTGGTTTTCGTTTTTGTTTGTTTGTTTCGGTTTATGCTTTTTTGTTTTAAAATAAACAAATAAATTAAAAAGGAGTTTGGTGGTAGTATTCAGCTGGAAATTTTTCACTTTCCCCTGTTCCTTAATATTTACCTAGACAGTGCTATCAACCTCATATAGGAGACTGGCTTTGAACACAAGAAATTAAATAGCCAGTAAATGATTGGTAAAAGTAAAGTGAAAAGCTCCTGATTGTGCAGGTGCTTTTCTTCAAGATTTTTTTCACAGAGGTCTTTCCTTTTTTGGGCAACAGAAAGTGTGAGAAGTTGTCTGCACTAATGGGGCTCCCAGGTTGGCTGATATAATGTAGTTGCAGCACCAGGTTTGCCCTGCCACAGGAGGCAGTTCTTGAGTTAGGATTATCAAATTTACGGTGTTCTTCTAGGTGAGATGAATGACACCTTAATATATTAGGTGCTTGTAGGGTGTGGCAATGAGTAATTGAGCCTCAAGCTGCATTTCTCCGGGTGTCTTTAGCTTCACCTCTGTTTGACTTTGCCAGTGAGTTATTTTGTGATGTAAAAGACCTTACTGTCCCTTATTCACTAAGTCTGTATAACAAGATGAACAATGCTTATTGGTTTGGATAGGTGATGTACCAGTGAACATTCGTAAAGCACTTTCAGGTTCTTAAATTAATTATACTGACAACTATATTTGTTCTCATTAGTTTCAGATGTGCAATTCCTCTTTTTCCCTCAACAGTTAGGACTTTGGATGAACTTACAGAGAACTCACAGTTGTATCTTTTTTTAGAGATATATCAGTACAACACATCTCTGGTGGAAGTATTTTATTTAAAATCACAAATGAGGTGCCATATTTTATTGGCAAGATTGATCTAGGGAGATACTTGTCAAAGACATAAATTGGTTGTAATTGCTTTGGGCAAATAAAAATTTGGAATAGATATTTTTAGTTCCTTTTGTTTATTCAGGAATTAAATATGTGACTTCCTCCAAAATGATCCAGCCAAAAATAGGTGTAGAGTGGCACACCAGAAAGACCTTAATTCATAACAGCAAGGGGCTGATTTTCTTCCCTGCCTCCTATCCAGCTATTTTGATCCCAAAAATCTCCAGAATAGTTTCTGAAATCCAATACTAGAAATATTCTTGCATGCTATTGCTAATTTGTGAACCCTTTAGGAATAGCTTAGTTACTTCTCACTTGACTACTCCACTCCCTGTTAGCAGGTGCTGCTGAAGAATAGTTTGTTCCAGTTCACTGACAGCAATTGTAAGAATAGTGAAGTCCTGAAATACTCCATGTCTTGCTGTGACCTATCACTGAATTATGTGTACTGGTCTCTTTCCAAACATTTTCCACTCCTTTTGTCTCTATTTGCTTTATCTCATGCTGCCATTCAGAAGATAGTTGGATTTGTGAAGGGCAGATGTTCCAAATTTAGGAAGAGTCAGAATAAATGTGTGGAGCCCTTGTTTATTTGTTGCATAGCTTTCAAATGCATGAGTGTTGGGATATTCCTGTGACTGGGATGTTCTCTGTGTATTGCTTCCTTTGACAGGCTGTGTGTGACACAGTGATGCTTTGTATTCAAAGTGCTGCTGGTTGGGCCAGACAGGTATTTTTCTTGGTTTCTGGAAAACACTGAGATCCAGTTGGAGAGGTGCAGGTGTTGAGAGTGAAGCAGAAAGGATACTGGTGGTGTACAGTAGTTTGATACCAGGGTCAAAAATGCTATTTAAAAAACCCAAAAACCCAATGATAAGATGAGTGTCAATTTAGGACACATTTTTAAGAGGTGTGTGATAAATGAAGCGTTAAGGCTGCACAGGACTTTGAGGCTAAAAGCAATTTAGCTTATTACCACTAATAGTTAGTTGAGTATATCCTGTTGCAATAAACCAATCCCCATTGGAGGGCCTAATGGATACAGCACAACAGCTTGAATTCTTGCATTATCCAGTTGTGAAGAGGATGTCTGGGTAGCCTCAGTGATGTACTTTTGATGCAATATCGAATGCATAGGTAGCTCATGATACAATGCAGGACTGTAGATTGCTGGCTTGCTCTTGCACTGTTTTACTTTTGATCCTTTGTCAGTGATCCTGTCATGTGTGAGATGAAATTAAATGTCCTTGGAATGAACAGGAAGGCTCTTTCTTCCAGCCAACACTGGTGTCTTCCTGCTTTCTCCTCTGTGGCTCTCTCCTTCCCACACCCACTGCTGGTCCTCCAAACCCTAAGTGCATCACAGCCAAGCCACAGCCATGGGAGGGAATTTGGCTGTGATTAGGGATGGGATTTAGGCACATCTATGGCAAGTGGTGGATGGAAGTATCTGGTGTGAATGACAGCCAGATGGAGCATACTGGGGCTGCATGTAGCTGGGGTGTGATGTGCTTAGCATAGGTACCCTAGTGGGATTACCCTAATCCTGATGAGAAATTTATATACTCCTATGCCAAAAAAGCCTAGGCTTTTAAATCTTATGTTGTGATCAAAAGCATATTTGGAGTATTCTTCAAATCATTAAATCATGCCTCCTTCAAATCCTGGATTTAAACAAGCTGCTTCTGACAGCCTATCCCTTACTTTCTCTCTCATGATTTGCCACCTTCCCCACCTAAGCACCATCCACTCTGTGAAGTGAGCCACTGAAGATACAGGTTTTGTGTGCATGCCTTGGCATCCTGTTGGACAAAAGCATTTTAATTTGCATTATGGAAAATGCATTTGGAATTGATGGAAATTAGTTCCTTAAGGCTGTGCATCTTCATTGTGTCTGCATTGCAGTGGGATAATTTCCTTTTCCAGTCTGAGATGCCAATTGCTTTAAGCCAGTCAGGAATATTTTCTGTTGGTTTTAACAGCATCTGCAATGTGACATCTTAGGAAGAGCTGTTGCTAGGTCTATTTATATTGTGCCAATACACTTCTGAGTTAAAGTGCCCTAAATTGTCTCAGTTGGGTCAGTCACTGAGGAAAAGCGCCAGCCTTATGAAATAAGAAAGGACCATGAATGTATAGTAATTATATATGAGCTTTATATTTGAGTTACTTTTCAATAGTGGTCAAAATTAATCATTTTAGGTATGTTTTACTTCTGATCAGAGTTTGATGCAGAAATTGCAGCTGGTTCAAAGTCTTGGGCAGGATGTGATCTTTTCACTGTATCACTACTGTTGCAAATAATTGCACTAATAACTGCCAGGCTGATCTGTTGCTTAACTCAGTTTTTTAGTATTTTTTAAAGCTTACATATGAGTAATTTTCCTTCATTTTCTGTCTGAGCACTTTTTGGATTTGACTGTGTCTGGCTGAAGTCTTTCAAGAGGATTATGGGATGGAGGGAAGGGGGGTTTCTTTCTTCTGGCTGCAAAATTATCTGTCTGACATCTACAGCTTTTCATTGATGTTATTGTTCTGGTTTGAATCCAGGTTTTTAAAAGTGCAGCACTTTCTTGTCAGTTTGTTTTTTCCAGACTTTGCAGCAGCTCCTGAATTCTTGCAAGTATGTGGTGTTCTTTTTTCACAGCTTTTGTGTAAAATCAGGCCATACTCTTTCCATGTGCTCTTTTTTATTATTATATTTAAGTTTATGGTGGTTTTTAATGTTTATTTTTAAGCTTATGGTGTAAGTATTTCTATGAATGGCACACTCAGGTCTGGAGTAAGCTTAAACATGAATTTGAAGTATAGTATTTTATTAATGATAAAAGCAGTCAGCTACCAAGTTGGATTCTCTTCTTTCCCTGTAAGGCTACACTTAATCAGTTTGGAGAAGCCAGGTTTTAAGAAATCCTGACCTGGCATGCACTGGGTGAGGCTGTCATCCATTTTATTTATTACCTGGTGTCTTGACAGACAAGTGGAGGTGCCCCTGCAGGTGAGCAGCTTCATTACCAGTATGCCTGATAAAGCAGAACTGGATTTGGGGATGAATGAGGACAGCTCAGTCAAGAGAGGGTGTTGATGTTAACTGTCTTAGTTGCTGCTAGCCTCAAAATAAGCAAGATCAAATTTAATTTATTTATATTCTAATAATGTAAAGAGTTTTCAAAAACTTACCAAGTGACATAGATGCTTTTGACATAGCTGGAATAACAGAGTGCCTAACATGAGCAGGTTCTCTGTGTGACCATTTTTATAACTCATACTTGGGTTGAAAGCAGTGAGAGGTGGACATCTCTCACTGATTAGGACAGGACTGTCTGTCTGGGGAGATTTCTTTCAGCTCTTCCTGCACTGTGGCCAGGAGCTGTGCAAGTCCCATGGCTGCAGGTTTGATGAGCCCAGTTTGGAAGTGTGGGTCAATGGTTTCGTGGTCAGCCTGGCCAATTCTCATCTCTAAGTTGGCTGCATTTCATTTGCAGGGAAAGATGACATATACTCTCTTTAGTGCCTTTCACTCTTGTAGGGATATCCATATCAGTGACTCTCTCAAGCTGAAGAGGGAACATGAGTGAATGGGAAACAGCCTGAGAAAATCAGAGAAGAAAGGCTATGACAAACACAGCTTGGAAGTTGCTGTTTGATAAGAAGAGCTATTTCTTCTCACTTATTCAGAGGTTGAAATATGCTGGTTTAATCTGATGTCTTCTAGTATTTCTCCAACCTGATTTTCTTCTAATTATGTCTTATATTTTCCTTCCTTGAAACTTTTCTAGTTTTGCTAAACCTTTTCAAAGAGAAGGCCAGACTTACAACTCCTAAGATGCAATTGAGTTTCTTAGCTGATTGAATAAAGGTGGGTTTGGTTGTACTCTCTGCAATAATAATTTTTTAGCACTCTTCCTACTTTTTAACTGTGGTGATGCTTTCATAAGAACAGTCCACTCTCAGTCCAGGATTTCATTCCTGAATCATCCCAAGCTCATTATTATGCATATGAAGTTGAAGTGTTTTTTCCCACCACAAATACCAGACTGTGTTTAAATAGTATTGAAATCTACCAGCCATTTTAACAGTTGTAATCTTTCCCTGTCCCCTTGTGATTCATTAGTGGCTATAGTGAACACAATATATGCTTAATGCTGATGGCCGTGGGGCTGCAGGCTTAGTGTCCTTCTCTTGGGAAGACTGACCTTGTACTGTTTATTTCCTGTCTAACTGGTTCTCTGTAGAGATGAGGACTTTTCCTGTTATCTCATGACTGCCTAGTTTTTTATAATACTGTGCCTTTTTTGGTGGGTTTGCTTTTTTTTTTTTTTTTCTTTTAAGCAGCCTTCCTTCCTTTGAAGTGAATCTCTGGGGATTGGACATGAGTTATTGAGGAATAATTTCACATCAGTGCAACTGTGGTAACAGGCTACATGTACATTCATCACAAATGTGAAACAGCTTAATTTAAACATCTGTCTTGTGTCTAAACAATCAACATTCAGCTCTGTCTAATCTACATTGTAGTCACACCCTAACTTGCTTCATAAAATTTTAAGTTTCAGTATTCTGTTTGGGATTTAGTTTTGGTCAAAGAGAGCCCCGTGTGTATTACACTTCTGCTTCTCATTCTTCCTACTTGTCAGAACAGGTTGACTGTTTCTATATTTAGCTCTGCTTTGTTTATTCATCATTTCTAAACAAGAATTTCACACTTTGTTTACCTGGAAGCAAGATGGGTCCCAATGGGAAAGTGAATGGCAAAATTAAAAGAGTGGTATGAATACTTGCACTAAGTAGCATGCCATATCAATAAATCAAAGCAGAATTTGTAGATGTAAGCTCTAGTCCTTGGTAGAGTCTCTAAACTGAAAAAAACCTAATATTTTAAGAAATTGTTCCCAGATTCATAGTCTCCATACAAGAGTAATTTAGGTTGAAAAAAGCAACCCCAAATTTCTTCTGCCTCCTTTTTGTTTCCCTTTTCTCTGCCAACCAATACATGGTTGAGAAGTTTAAAAGCAAACTTCTGGGTTCCATATTCTCTTAGAGAATTTAGCCTTTCATGTCTATAGCTGCAGACATACAAATAAGAAGGATGTTGCTGCTTCCTTTACTAGAACTGTGCCAGCTCTTTTTTTTTGTAATCCTGAAAGCAGGATACTTTGCATGGAAGACAGAAACCTATTTTATTCAAAATCAAGCATACAGAACTTGGATATATGTATTTCCAGCTTTTAAGAATAATTTTTGAAAGGTTGTAATAATATGAATTTTCTTACATGTCATATATGGGTTTGTACATGAAGCAAGTGTCTGAATATACTTACATGGGAGGAGCTGGTTTTGGTGAGCAGGCACACCAAGAAAGGAGGTAAGGGTGCATTCAGAAGAACTGAACACAGCACTTGAAAGAAAAAAAACAAACCAACATTTTAAAGGTTTATTTGTTCTCCTCACAACTTGAAATTAAGACTCTCTCCTTGACTAGGCTGAAATAAGTGTTGGGCCACTCGGGAGGCTGTGGTGTAAAGCTAGTTTTGTCTGGGAGCCATTCTCAGTCTTTCCCAGACGTGGAATAAAGAGTGTCAGTGAAATTGAGAACTTACTCTGTGTTTCAGTCCTGTGTAACTCTCATGAAACACATCCATACTCTGCCTTAGTGGAAAAAGCACTAAATGTGCTTTTCAAGTAAGCTAAGCCGGGGAGGGTTATCAGGGGAGAGTGAGGCTATGATGGAATTTCTCAGCACATTAGTAAATATGTGCTACATTGTTTCACACTAAGATGAAAGGTTTTTCTAGGGAGCTGTATACTTGTCATCTTCCCCAAAATACTGAGATTTTGGAAAGCATTAACTATATAGTTTGATTGTTATTAATAAAGTGACATTGTAATTTTTAATTTAGCAGCAAGCATCTGTTATATGTCTGTCTTTTTTACTTGCAAAAAGAAAACTGACCTTCAGTTGATCAGTTGTCGTGATTCAGATTTTGAGTATGAGTATCCGCTCTTCTACTAACAAAAGCTTTTCATGGTTTGTATATGTTAAGCTTAGCTCAGAATATATATGGTGTTTCAGGGAAAACAGTCAGGCAAAAGTGTCTGTAATGCAAAAGTTAGCAGATTTTACCAAGTACCATTTGAAAATCACTTCCCTTACGCTCTGTAAGTGGGATTTTCAGCCTTGCTTAATTAAGGATCAAGAATAAAGTGATACTGAAATAATGACTATTTAAAAATTTCCCATGATTTGTATTCAAATAACAGTATGGCCCACAGAGAGGTAATTGCCAACCAATTGTGCGTAGCAAAATTATAATTAGTTTACTGTATTAAATCTCAGAAGGGTAGAACTGGAAAACAAAACCTTTGACTAGTTTTTGCATAATTAGATGGTTTAAAGATGGATACTTACTATCCTATTTTTTTAAAATTCAATTTTATGTTGTATTTCGTATCGGTAATGCTGGATCAACACCTGATTTCCCTGCTTCTGTGGCTGGTCCCATTCAGTTCAGTGACTGTTTATGTGAATAAGACCTAAAGAATGTGGCTTTGTATGAAAAATATCCTCCCAGAGGGAGTTGTAGTAGGCTCACACTTAATATAAAGGGAAAAAAAGACAAAAAAAAAAAAAAAGAAATGAATGTTTGTTTCCTTGTCTTGTTGTACAATGATTTTCAGTGAAGTTTCATATTCTGTGAAATTAAATCTGTAGCCAAGATAATATGATATTGGACCATTTTTATAATTCAGCAAGCAGGTCTGTGCTATTGAAACAATAGGCTGAGTGTTTTTGGGTGCAGATAACCTGACTAAAATAACGTGTTGCAAAAGAAGTTGCAGTGCATTTTCGATAATGTTGAGCAGAGAGATAATTGTGAGCTCTGCATGCTGTGTTACAGTCATGGGAGTAGTTAACAAGATAAAGAAAATCTCAGCTTTCTCTCTGTTTACAAAACTGGCCTTTCTGGAAGGACTGGAAAACAAGAATACAAATATATAATCTGCTTGCATTCTCTTCCTACCCCTCCTTTTTGCCTCTCTGGATTGAGCCAAAAATAAATGGGAAGACTAACTACAAGAAAACAGCACTAGAGTCAATCTCCCTCTTCCTTAGTTTTCTCTCTGTGTTTTGCACACCACTGGGAGCTGGTGGTTGTGTGGCAGCTCCCCTGATAAGGTGTGATTCAGTCCTGTAGTGCCGACGGAGCAGAACTCTGCTGTTAACTCCTCCTTACCCCCACTGCAGTACCTGCAAATCCGGAGATGGAGCAGCACAGCTCAGGAGCGAGGTTTGATCTTGTCTGCACTCAAACACCAATGCGTGCTTCTACCATATCAGGCCACTCCTGTGATTGTAAGATAATGGAGATGTCCTTGACCTTTTTATCATTTAATTTTCCCCTTTTCTCTTCATTCTGTGCCACTTCTAAAAGCCATGTGTTGTTTCCCAATTTGGTCTTCCCCCCTCTTTTCTCCTAGTACTTCCATATCATTGATTAGAGAATCATCTGATTCTCTTTGATCTGTTCCTCATCCCCTACAAATCTCCTGTTGTTTTGCTAATTGTGCTCCTAACAGTGGTTAATAAGTGCTGAGTCAACACTTAGAATCCAGAAGAGATGTGAATAGAGCAAAAAGTTTTTTGACAATCCTTTAAGAAAGAATTTGTGAGAGAATGAAAAAGGATACGTGTCCCTCTTCCATACCTTTCCATGTCATCTTTGTAGATCAGATTGATTGTCATGACGCATCTTCCGAGGCTTTTCAAAAGCTTTATGTTCAGTATTTTCTTCCTCATCCTGTCCTCTAGCCTGTATCTGTCTCAGTTTGCAATCTTATTTTTTCTGCTTTCACTTCAACTCTAGTATTTTCTTGGGTCTTGGGGCATGTTTTTTTCCATCTCCGACTGCTTTCAACTCTCTCTATTCCAACGTCAGTAGCTTATAGGCTTTTCTGGCTGTGCTTCTAGCTTTGCTAGGCTTCCAGTCCTTATCAGTGTGCTGTTTTTTTGATAACGCTGTGTCCTTGGTCCACTGTGTTCCTTGGTAGGAGTGATGGTTAAGGAGTATCTATTTCTATCTTAATGGACAGGAACTGCCACCTCCTTGAGATTTTTATTGTGTCTTTCTTGTGTGTTGTAAAAGTGAAAACGGAATCTCTTTCAGAAAGGTATCCTCAAATATAAGAGGCACAGGGGTGCTGAGCTCCATAAGGGTAGGGAAGGAGATGGCCATGAGGGAAATCCTGCCTGTTTCTGGGAACGTGGTCGGAATATGATGTCTCTCTAGCATGATCCTGCCCTTCTCTGTTTTTCCGTCATCAGGTTGGAGGGTTTTTTTGCTTCTTATTTCTCTTTAGGACCTGGGAAGCCTTTGTTAACAGGTAATGTAGAATGTTCTCCATGTCTTAACACAGTCTTGTATGAGATGGCCTCTTGTAAAGTATGAAGGAAACTTAGATATGCTGAGATTTCAGAATGTTCATTAACTATAAAGCAGATACACTGAACTGCATGATCCTTTTCAGTACTCAAAATAGACCAAAGCATCTATTTTGACTGAAGGCATAAAACCTAAGGAGACTGAAATGGGTGCAACAAATAGCATCATCCTCCTATTAGTGGCTGACCAAGGAGGTGCTTGTAATAAGGGACCCTGACTTTACCAATGTGCTGTACATAATCCCATGTAGTAATGCCTTTTCAGATTTTCCTTTCTTTCAGGCTGTGGGAAATATCCACAAGCATTAGGAAGCTGGGTGTCTGTAACCAGTTTCAGTTCCCAGAGAGATGGCTTCCACTGCAGGATTGCTCCTTTGGGTTCCTGCAGTGCCTGTGAGCACAGAGGGGAAAGGAGGGGGTTCAGAGAGCAGTGAAGGGGGAGTGGGGTCATTTGTGTTCACTTTGCACTCTCATCTTCCTGTACTTGACACGAGTACGAATATTTCTGGATTGTGACTTCTTGTGCGCAGCCATGAGGGCAAAGTCTTTACTGAGAGCTGAGGTTCTGTCCTACTAGAGGAGAAGCTTTCAAGAAATGCAGTCTCTTGTAGCATAGTTTCTTGAATCACCTAAAATTATATTAGTGGTGATTCTTTTAATCTGTACAACGAGCCTGCTGATGTGGGAGATTTTTATTTTACCTGGTTGGGTATTGTGTTTCAGTGCAGCAGACGGCATGTGTATGACAAGTGCACTTTGGTAAGAGAATAAATACAGCCAGAAATACACCCCAACCCCTTGGCATTTTCTTAGGCCTTTTATAACATCAAAGCACCCTTGTGCCATGCTCATTTCAGTCACCTGATGCCGGAGCCAAGGTTTTGTGATACCTATTTTCCTCTGTTTTTCCTATGTTAGTACAGCTGGCAAGATTCTCGAGATACAGGGAATGGCAATGTGATATCCAAGGTGAGATGTGTTAATTGAGCCATAGCCTGAGCTGAGAGAGATTAAGTTCAGTTACTTGTCCTGGAAGTATTTTGTGTTGATGCATAGTTTTTTTTAAATTAACTAAGATCTAGTTTGCAATATAAGTAGGAGAGGACAGAAACATGGCTTGTTTACTTTGGGCTTGGTGAGGAGGCATTCCTCATGAATCAAATGCTGAGTTGAGACTATTGCTCTGCATGGCTTGCACAGAACAAATGAAGAAGGACATTTTGGGAACTGGGCTGTTCAGTTGGGTTGGAACAAAAGAGTCTTGAGGTAGGGCGTCACTTTTGTTATCTGACTGAGATTCCCACCAGTGAACTTCTGCATGGAATGGGGAAGAATCTTCTATAGAACTTCTAAATAATTTAGCAAGTAATAAAAATAGCACAGAGGCTGCTTACAACCCACTGAGAGATATTTCATCTCCATGTCTGCCAATGGTCCAGGCAAGAGGATCATAATTTCCATAGCTTTGTTTGCATGACCTGTTTGGAGATTACTCACAAACATCACCTATACAGATACAGCTGTGAAGGACAACTTAATCTTGTTGTATTACAACTTTATAGGGAAATTTAGATTACTTTTTGCAGATACTCTTTCTTATGATAGCCTTCCTTCCAGAAGAACTTAGAGAATGTCTGTGTGGCATCAAACTCTGTCCCTGACTATTTATTGATAATGGTGAGTGCATTAAACATCAAAGTCTTATTTCTGTGGGGAATCAAGTCCCTAGTCTGGTTCCCCAAGAACAGAACCTGCTTTATGGAATGGCATATCCCTTTGGCCAGTTCAGGTCAGCTGTCCTGGCCATGCTCCCTCCTGGTTCCTTGTGCCCCTCCTCACTGGCAGGGCATGAGACACTGAAAAGCCCTGGACTCAGGGTAAGCACTGCTGAGCCACAAGTAGAACACCAGTGTGTTACCAGCATCCTTCCCATACTAAATCCAAACCACAGCCCTGAACCAGCTGCTCAGAAAATTGGCTCTATCCCAGCCAAGACCAGGACAAGGTGTTAACAAGAGTGGGCAGGGTGTGAAATGGACTGCTGCAGCTGGAGGCTTTTTGCAGATACTTCTTCAAACCAATGTTATTCATCCAATGTCTTCAGAGTGTGTTTGCATAAACTAAACTTACTCCTGGATTCTCATATTGTAGCATCTGAGTCAGCAAATGTGTCCTACTGCTAGCCCAGTATGTTTTAATGAAACAAAGGTCTTGTACCAAAACTGCTGCTATCATTATTGTGCAGTCTGTCCCAGCCCGTGGCTTTTCTCAAGTGTAACTCTTCTTCTTCCCCCAAAATCTATGATTGTAAAAGTCTTGCTGGCCTGCCACCACATGTCTTCAAAGAACCCAAGGGGCATTTTTAATGAGAATTGCTTTTGAATTCCTGGCTTGATTTTTGAGGTAAAGAAAAAAATAATCACAGAAACATTGTCCTCTTATCTGTTAAAATTTTTGCCTTCAACTTTATGGTGATAACAGCTTAACTTTTTGCAAATGGAATAAACAAATATTTACCTGTTTTCCACTTCCAAATATAGACTGTCTTTGCTTTAATGCAAGACAGTTCAAGAGAAAGGGAAGTGGAATTGTAAAGGACTAGAGGTCTTTGTTCTAAATTGTGCAATAAGTAAACATTAAGGGCCTCAGCACTGGATATTTTCTGAAAACTTTTCCTGTAACTTGCCATTGAGAAATAGAGCTGAAAAGTTTTTTAGCAGTTTGCCGTACTGTTCTAAGGAGGTTTTTGTAACTTTTACAGCGTGAGACAAACATGGCAACAGGTCTTTGCTTTTGGTTTCCTTTCATCAGCCCACCAGTGTTAATGTATGCATGTCGTTCTTTCTTTTGAACAAGACTACGTTACAGCCACAGAAATAAAGTAAAACAATCATTCTGCATTGTTTATATTTATGCATATAATCATAATTCATAAGCATGTTCATAGGTATAGAAATCCACTCCAGCCCATGCTGAGGTCACCAGTTACCGCAGGTGCTCTAAGTTTTATCAGCATCTTCCATGCCTTTCAGAAAGTGCCAAACCTGTTCTCATTTATGCTGCACTCAGCCACTAGATGTAATTTCTCACTATTCAGTAACACCTCCCTCTCCTTTCCTCCTCCTCCTCCAAAAAAAAAAAGCTTGACTCCCAACATTCCGCTCATGTCTTACAAATATGTGTGAAAGTCTGTGGCAAGAAGCTGACTTTGTTCCACACCATTAGCCAGTCCTCTTCTGCTGCCTTATATGCCTGTGTCTTCCAGCCCTTATTCCTGTTGTTCAGGTGTGGGAGGAGGCGTGTACCGTGGTTTTAAACACCCTTGAGTGCAAGTGCTGTGGATCATTAGCGTAGGCAAGTGGTATGAGAGAATGCAGAGGCAAGGGGTACTGCTGGATATTTGGTTTTCCGTGGCTTTTATTTAAAAAGGAAATTAAACATGAAAAACCATAAGAAGAGAATGCTGTGGTGTAAACCTTAAAGACGTCATGGAGTATTTGCTGTCGTGTGGGAGACATGCCCTGTGTGGTGCATGGGACGAGCGGTGACTGGGCAAGGCTCTGGAGAGGTAAGAGTGCACTTTTGTGTGGAAGCCATGACCTGGAACCCAGGAGCAGGCTCGCACTGTCGGGAGAAATGCTTGACTACTTCTGGCAGTTCCTGCTCTCCCTATGATTTGCTTTGCAGCTTTAGTGTTACACGAACTCCTCCTTAGTGTTGCATTAATCCAGGGCGAACAGGTTCCTTAGGTTTCTTGTTGCACTCCCAAACAGACACATTCATCAAAACTAGGATAATTTTCTGCACATTCCTCGCTTTTACTATATTCTTTTGCATCCATTTGCACTGCACACAAGTCTGAAAAAAATTTGTTTCAGGATTTCCATTTCCTTGTTTTAATACCTGTCTCTGTAAGTACTGTACTGAGGGGGTTAGATCTCCAGGGACGTTTGTTCACGCTGCACTAGCAATGATCAATTCACATGGGTTTAAATCCACTGAATGAAACACTAACAGCATCAATAACGGTATTATTATTATTATTGTTATTATTATTATTATTACTTTTGTCCCTTGTATGGTCCACAGCAGAACTATGTCTGAAAATGCAGAGAAGGATTCTTTGAGAGGAGACTGGCACTCTGTTGCAAAGGTTGCTCCAATGCCGGGTGCACTACTCGAATAAGACATTTCTTCCCCTGTTGGTTCTGGTGACTTTGTTTCAGTCTCTTAACTGGTTTTTATAAACTTCGAATCAGAGCAAGCAAGAGCAATATTCTTCTCATAAAACTGGTAGTAAAACCTCCTGCAGCTTCTGAAGTGAATTTCTGTGTATCCTCATCCTAGCAGATCTGTCAGTAAACCAACGTGGAGTCTAGCAAGGAGGAAACTTTTCAAGTAGTAGTTTTCCTAACCAGATGAAAATACAAATCTGTTGTTCTCAATCTCCAAATCTAGTTTATATAAGATCTCAGTTGCCTTGTAAGAAAACAGCAACAAGTCTGTTGATGCAAAATTGCAGGTATTGTTCTTGTGTGTAAATAGTTTGTCAATATTACTGGAGGTACCAAACTAGAAAAAGTAAAAAGAAAACTGTGCTCACCAAGGGGATAGTCCTCCTTTGCTTGATGCTTCTGACAGAAGTTGTGCTGTGTGGGACAGAAACAGGATCGGTTTCAGATTCTTCATTTCTTTACCCTCTGCTGCTTCCTCCTGAACTACCTTTTTTTTTCCCCCAGTAGCCTGAAACACATTCCAGAAATGTCTGTATGAGGTAGAAGAGTGCCAAGGCTGCTGATGAATAAGAGACTTTGTGATGAATCTTGTAAAATTAGACCTTTTCATTCAGAGAATAGTTTTTGATTACTGAGTCTTTTGTTGCCTTCTTTTGAATTGCCAGTGAGAGGAGGAGATGTTAAGTATTGCCCTGCAAAACTTCCTTCTAGCATACCTGAATTACCAGAGGGGTGAATTGCTTTGACAGCAGGGTGGGGGAAAATGTGGAGGAAGTTGACTCAGTTTGTTAAATCTGAAGATGCAGAAATTATATTACTTCACTTCTGAGACTACGCAATTTTGGGATATTTAAATTTACTTTGGAAGTTTTATTTTGAACTTGCTGATTCAAGCTGAGAGATGATAATGATAACTTTCAATTTTAAAATCACCACTTTTTAAACAGATATTCAGGTCTTACTGACACCCAGTTCCTTGGAATAAATCTGTGAGTTGAATTTTTTTTTCTTTCTGTTCTGAACTATTTTGCAACAATATTACTGTTCTAAGATTTGGTTTATTTGTTGATACCTCAGCCTGGAGCTTCCTACAAGGAAAATCTGGATTGCATGTATATTTTATCCAGGCTATGTCAGAATCCCAAACATACATTTTTTTCCCTGCATAGAGTTTTCCTGTAGTAACAGCTGGAGAGCTATGGCAGTGTCTATCTTAACAAGGTGGCATGCAGTGTGTGGTCATGGCTGCAGCAGCTGTGTCCCAGGCGTGCACCTTGGTGAAGTTAGCTGTCCTGCCTCAAATGGTAGTGTCTGATTACTGATAGGCAATAGTAGTAAGTAAACACAGACGTGTGAGCTGTCACTACAAGAAGGGGCACTTGATGCAATGGAGGAACTGCCTTCTAGTTCAACAGGAGTCCTTGCTTGTGAAAGCTTGCAGTTAGCAGAATTGAGTCTCACAGACTTGTCTCCAAAACCTTAGTTCTTCATCAGGTCTGACAGGGTATCATGCAAATGTCTTTGAAATTAATCCATTATATGAAATTCTTGTGATGCTTTTCAACTTACACCTTGAAAGAGGCAGAGAGAGAAGGTATCTTTAAACAGTTCTGTATTTTCCTCTCCAGTTATTGTAGGAGCTCCTATTGTCTCCATTTGCAATGTTTCCTTCTCTCCCAAGTTGAAGTGGGCAGCTCTGCTGCAGCAAGCACTGTAGCATCCTTTCGACATTGCTGCCAGAGCCATCAGTTTCCAGCTTCAAGGGAGCTGCCCTGTCTCCACAGATTCTTCCAGCTTTTTGTGTTGGCTCCTAGTGCATTGGCTTGGCAGCCACTCTTGTCTGGGAGAACTTTTTAGAGACTCCAGTGCTTATTTTGTATGGAAATCATCTGGGCAAAATGTCTAACTTAGGAGGTGGCAGCTGCTTTCCACACTGCACCAAGTTCTGTGTTTCACTTCTTTATTATGTACAAGGGGTTTGGCTGGGAAGACTTTGCCTCCTCTCTATGCTTCTTGTTCTTCTGAACGGTTGCAGAAGCTGGCATCCCTTCAGATCTTAGGGGGAGATCTTGGAATGCAGCAAACATCCAGATCTTTTCAGTGCTGGGGGAATGCCCTGGCAGGGTGCTTGTTGAGGAGCACTGCAAGATATCTGGCTAGATGGGGCTACTTCCCTCCATCACCAGGCAAGAAAGGAGAGAAACCAGAAGTGGGTACAAGTTTCAGGAGCAAGGCAGCCTCTTCTCCCTGTACTTGTGAGGGAAGCACCCCGATAACCTGTGGTACCAGCTGCACCTGATGCAGAGCTGCACTGATGGTCTTCCCTTCTCCCTGCACTGTGAAGGTGTCAGATGGGCTCTCTGCTCTCCCTGATGGTTTTGTTGTGGCAGGGCACCCCAAGAACAGAGTCCTTTTGAAGAGCTTCCCACATTTATGGGGATAGGGCAGGTCTGCCAGACTCACCCACCACAGATGAGTGAGTAGTAAATGGTGGACTTGCCCCTGATTTCTAATGTGAAACCTTACTCACTGATGTAGGAGGGAAAGGCAAGCACATTCCTCCTTTGAAAATGCTTTCTGTGACTAGTTTTGTCCTCCACCCTGCAAAAGCTGGTATTAAAGGCATAAAGCATTTTTAAGGGAATGAGTCCTGTCATAAAAAAACAACGTTGCTGCTTTTGCTTACATGAGAAAATGTACTGTGGAGTCTGTTCTTCTAGCTGGGGAGCACAGCACTGGCATTGGGAAGCAGATAGATAGACCTCTGCAGAAGATAGAGCTGTAGACACATGGTTCCCTGCAAGTGTGCTGAGATACCCTTTTCTCTTGTGCCAGCGGGTAACAGTCTCCCCTCCCAGCAAAGGCACTTCATCAGTCTTAACTCTTTAACATTACTGTAAAAGTGAGGCTCTGTTCTAAAGGTAAGATGGAGGAGCTGGTATCCTCAGACATTTCCTAGGTTTTGTTATGGACTCATTGAAGCTACTGATTCAAGTCAGAAAATACTGAATATTGTGAAAATTACAATGTGCACTTGCCCAAGAGACTTTGTGGCTGTATATTACACTTTCTGCAGAATGGGAGAGGAGGAATTTTCTGCCCATTTTGAAGGTTTGGATGTTTTTGTTTTGGTTTGGGTTGTTTTTTTTTTACCAGAGAACTAGGTTGTTGCCTAGTGTTATTGCTACAGGTCTTCAAGACGTGTTGTCCAGGACTGAACGTGTTTTGCAGGATGTTTGCTCTCTCGTTGCTGCCTTCCTCTCTCTAACCCCAGCTTGTCACTTCCTCATTCATTTAATGAAGACAGAGGGTTCTTTATTGTATGTTAGTGAAAATGTAATATGATAGTGTTGCAGGAGAGCTGGTGGAATGGTACCAGGTGTTTGGTGTTTTCTGTTTCAGGGTGATCTGTAGCTGTAAGAATGGCTTCTGTCTTACTTGGTCCCTATGCAGGAAGGAAAGGCAGGTTGGGAATACTTTGTGGTCTGGCACCATCTGTGCAGCCACAAGCTTTTCCAGGGGCTGCAAGTCGATGTGGATGGTATTGTGAGTTAGGTCCCTTTTAACCTCCTGAGGAAGAACAATGCCAGCTGCTCACACAGAGCTAAATGTGGAGCTGGGTCTCACCACATGTGAAAACCTCTGAGTTGGCAAACCAAAGAGATGTGAAAACTGATACAGAATCTCCAAAAGATCCAATTTTAGATCACAATTTTTCATGAGGAAAGTTTGGGCAGGTCTCTTTTTTGCATAAAGGCATTGGGATTGTTTTGTCTCTGGCCTCTTGTGGAAGAAGCAGCTGAGGTTTCCTTATAGAATGTGCTTTTAGTTACCTGGTTCTGATAATCTGTTGTAGATATTCCTGCTGTTTCTGTTTTACCTTCTGCTATGCTCCAAGTGAGCCAGCACATACTACAGTATTGTCTTTCCTGATGGGCCTACAAATAAAGCAGGACTGACAAATTGTTGGTTCAGAACTGCTTCTTGAAGGACATAGCCATCATTTTGTGGACAAATTCAATAACCAGAACATGCTTTCTTCATTTTTGAACATGTGTCTCAGAAAACACGTTATTCTATGTGTTATCCCACAAACACATCGCTCTTTGTAACATTGTAGGTAATATTGATCTGCATATTAATGCACAGTGAAAAATCTCTTACAAAGAGAATTTGCATAGCCTATATGGAAAAGTCACTTAACTCTCCTGTCTTTAAAGGAGATTAAGATTAAAGATTAATTTCATTTTGGAGCTTCTCTCCCAACAACAGTTTTAAAATAAATCACTGCCAGTAGTTGTCTTGGACAATTAAGCCATTAAGGCAGTTTCAAAATGAGTTAATAGCAGTAGCAGCCTCCTGTTCTCTCAGAGGAGAATGCGTAACTTTTTCTTCTAGCTAAATTGTGTATCGGAATTTAAAAAAGGCTTCTTGTAAAATATTCCCTTGCTGAAGGAGTGTTCGACCCAACACAGGATGCAATTTTATTCCCTTATGAAACCACTCTTTGACCCTTTAGTATCTTGTATTTTTTCTAGCAAGTAGAATATATGCAACATAAGCCCTGAAACTGAATTCTTATTACAGTCATTGTGCAAATTAATTTATTTTAGAAGTGGCAAAGTTTTTCCATAGTTTCATAGTATATATGCTGATTAATATTTTCTAATCTCATTCATACCACAAAATAGTTGTGTTTGGAAGGGATACCTGGAGATCTGTGGAAGCTGCACACTTTCTATGCTGGAACAGTGCTTTAAAAACCTGAAGGAAACTAAAGCAGGTCCTCATACACCGTGCTTTCCTGATTGAAGATGAAACCACATTTGGCTCAGTAGCTTTAATTGTACTGCTGATCTCCCAGCAGTAGCACACTGCTGTCGATTTCATCTCGAGTAATCATTTCACAGCTGCCCTTACAACATTGCCGTGTTTTTGTCCTTCACCCTTGGCTGAGCTTTTGAGCAATGAGCATCTGGTGAAGGTGATGACAATGATGAAAATGTAACCATTCAGGAAAAAAGCATCCAAGGACGTTTGCACCAAGAGGTTTGTGTTGGGTATTCAGCTCCATAGGTGAAGCAGTGAAATCTTGTCAGGAGGTCATTCATTTTGAGAGTGATTGGACTGGGCATTGTAAGTTTTCATCTCGTGTTATGAAGAGTGGTCATGCTGATCAAAATTTCAAGCTAGTAAAAAGTCATGTCTTGATTTTTGTTCTAAAAAGAGATCAGCATCTCTTGCTGCCACAAAACTAGCCTCCAAAAAGAGAACCTCTCCTCTGCTTTTTCTCTCATTCCTAGATTTGTATTGGTTGACTTTCCTGGTGATCCTGCACTTGTCTCTCTTTTCTTCATGGCAAACTCACAGCCTGTGTATATTTGAAACTGTGTTAAGTGTTTGGTCTCTGCAGGCATTCCCTCCTCTCTTGCCTTAGTTTCTTTGCTGTCTGTCAAATCACTGATGGTCAGATGTTTAAGGAATGAGTGACTGAGTTGTTGGTGGATTTTAAAGAGAACCTCATTGACATCTGGTGCAGGGTACACCAGACCAATAGGTCATTCCTAAGTAACAGCACAGGAACAAATCCAGGTTGGTAGTACCAATACTAAGGTTCCAATGACAACAAACCCTGTAACTCACCAGTGTGGGGCTAAGTTTAACGTCTAGGTGCACAAAGACTTACATGACCATAGTGACCAGGCAGGCCAGCAGGAAGCTGGGAATGGCTCTTCTCCAGGTGAGGAGCGCATTAGGTTTGCACAGCCAGGTTTTGGTAACCAGATGGGCTACAGGGGTTGCTTGTCTGAGAAGCTGCCAGAAGCTTTATCTGTGTAAGACAGAGGCAATGCCAACAGGCTCCAAGATGGGCCCTTGGCTGGGCAAGGCTGATCCCCTCACTGATGGAGGTAGTGCCTTGGGGATATCAGAGTGAAGAAGGGGAAAAAGTTACTGCACAGAGGCAAAACTGCAGCCAGAGAAGAGAGGAGTGAGAATATGTGAAACAGTTCTGCAGACACCAAGACTGGTGAGGCAAGAGGGGAAGGAGGTGCTCCAGGAGCCAAAGATGAGATTCCCTTGCAGTCCGTAGTGAAGCAGCTGTGCCCCTGCAGCCCATAAGGTCCATGAGGGAGCAGAGGTCCACCTGCAGCCCATGGTGGACTCCACACAGTAGCTGGTGGGTGCCCAGAGAAGGCTGTGGTCCCATGGAAAAGGCTGAGCTGGAAAAGGCTCCTGAGCCTCAGGAGACTGCATGGAGAGAGGACCCCACACTGGAGCAGGTTTGCTGGCAGGAACTGTGACCCCACGGGACTCACTGGAGCAGCGTGTTCCTGGAGGACTGCACCCCATGGGAGGGACCAACACAGGAGCAGCTTGTGAAGGTCTGCAGCCTGTGGGGCAGACTCACGTCTCAAGTTTGTGGAGGACTGTCTCCTGTGGGAGGAACCCCAGGCTGGAGCAGGGGAAGGGTGTAAGGAGTCCTTCCCCTGATCTTGGTTCCCCAGAGTAGGAGGGCAGAGAACCAGGAATGAAGTTAATCCCAGGAAGGAGGGAGAGATGAAGGGAAGGTGATTTTTAAGATTTGGTTTTGCTTCTCATCATCCTACTCTGATTTGATTGGTAATGAGTTCAAGTCGAGTCTGTTTTGCCTGTGAGTGTAATTGGTGAGCAATCTCTCCCTGCCCTTAGGTTGACCCATGAGCCTTTCATTATATTTTCTCTCCCCTGTCCAGTTGAGGAGGAGGATGACAGAGCAGCTTTTGTGGGCACCTGGCATCCAGTTAAGATTAAACCACCACAAGGAACAACTTAGACCAGCCAGGGGGCTCAAGAAACACCGAGTTCTTCCATCAGATGATTTTTTTTACTGCTGAGCTGTGCAGAAGCAGTGCCTGGACTTGTTAATCAGTGACCATGTCCCACCTCCACTCCCCCTCTTTGCTAGTTCTGTCCTTGGTGTGCTCAGCTGAGGAAATACTGCATAGGGCAGCACTAGTCCCACGCTTACATGTCTGTCAGCATCAGCTGGGAACTGATTATTCTGTTTTTGGAAGGTGTTGGTGGTGATGTTGGAGGCAGATGTTTCCCTGATGTCAGAGTTAAGCTCTGCTCCCATGGCAGGTGGTTATAATGGATGATCTTTGTCTCCACTGTCCATAGAGATTTATTATATGTGAGTATACTCAGTGTTCTCACTTTGCATTCATATACTGGAAGGAAGGCAAGCTTTCATTTCCTAATATTTTTAAGGAAAAATTGAGTGGGATAGTGAACGAGATCAGTTAGTCAGTAATGGAAGCTGGGGACAGGAGTGGGGTGTCCACAGGATGCCAGCCATCTCTAGACATCCATTTTTTTCTCAGAATTGCTTTTGACTGTGCTCATATGTTTTATTTCATGAGTTTTTAATATTAATATTTTAAAGGTTAGGGCATAAATGTAAAACTTGTTACAACTTCCTTGAACTAGAAGGGGATCAAATTTAGGATTCCCCTTCTCCTCACTTGCCCCTTACAGGAAATGTTTAGTGCATTTATGACTTTCCAAAATGGACAAGGAGAGGGGAGTATCTACTCAAGAGGGCTGTTGTTACTTCATTACTAATTTTCCAGTCCTGTGTATTTCTTTACCTGCTGTATGCTGACATCATTTGGATCTAACTGCTGCTGAAATAAAAGGCCATTTTGCCACCTGTGTTCACCTGCCTAAAAAGCTACCATAAGCAGATAAGAATGGAATGGAATGGAATGGAATGGAATGGAATGGAATGGAATGGAATGGAACTGAATTGAATTGATTGAATTCATCTATTAGGATGGACTAACTGCCAAGTTAGGAGAGCTGTTCGGTCCTGTGGCGATCTTTGCTGTGTGCAAGTGAGAACTAAAATAACAATTGTAATAGTCTAGTTTCATTTACAGCCCCTCAAGGCAAGTGTTTGGGATTATTTGCTGTAAGATACAAATCAGAAGCAATATGTGCATTAAGATTTGGGAATCATCACATTACCCTAGTGTAAGAGGAGAAAAAAGAGCCTGGGTAAATTTCCCCATGCTAAGGGAATTTCTTGTAATTATCTGCAGCATAGATAGCACAAACTATTTAAAAAAGATACCTCTTGAAAGCAAATTGCTGATTTACTTTTTTAGTTGATGGGTCAGAAGGCCATTACCCTCTTGTACAGCTTTTGCTCCAGTATCTTGCATAGTCATTTTGCTGAGCAGCGGAAGGCACAGAAGGAAGGAAGGTCACTGCATGCTATGGAACCTCTCCTGAAGCCCTGCATTAATAGGCTCCTTTTTTCTGGCCTGTGTAATATCTGCCAGCTGCCCCTCATGCCATGTTTGCACAAGGATCATTCCTGAAGTGTATTTGGCCCCAGTTTGTGCTGTGACTGAATTAGATCAAGCCAAACCCATATATAACAATTTTTTCTCCTGGTTAGATTGCCCCTGGGAGTAAACCTATTCCCTGGGGCTGAGTCTGGTTTTATATATGTGCTGGGTCAAGGTATTAACTGTTAGTCAAAGTTCTGGCTTGTTTACAGTTCATTAAAAATAAAGCAGACAAGCTAACACTGAATCCACTGCTCCAAAGCTGTGTTAATGTTTTCCTTCCTGACACAGGTGGGGACCTGACCTCTTCTTTCCTCTTACCGGTAGTGTTGTATGCAAGAAGCTTAACTAGTCTGTAAAATCTCACTTGTCAGTAGAAACAGCTGTGTTATGAAAAACAAAAGCTCATCTCATCCGGTAAAGGAAAATACTCTTTGCCCTGTGACACAGTACATAACAGTGCAATGTGGAAGTGAAGTCCCTCTGCCTTACAGAAACCAGTAAGTCAACTCTGAAACTGTAATTGATGTCATTTACTGACCCTTGGTGCCTTTCTCACCTTCTGAGCAAGTCCCCTAGGCAGTTTGGGAACTGCCCAGTGCATTAAAAACGCCTGAGATGCTATGTGTTCCCAGGCAGTGCAGCTGCTCTTGTGGATGCTGTGAGAGCTGTACTCCAGTACGTTTTAGAACTCCTTTTACCCTGTGGGGGTAACAGCAGCTTTTGGTGCTGATCCTGAGCACCTACAGCTGTGAGTTGCTTCCAGCCTTGCCTCTGCACTTCTATTCAGAAGTGGTGGTACCACTCTGTAACTCAGATGGTGGGCTGTGAGGGTTCCTTATGGAGGTTGCATCTGCTCTGTAACTCCTCTACCCAGAGCAGCACAACTTCTTGTACTGCTGAGCTCTGCTTTTGTCACAGTGGTCCTTGCTGTGCCAGAAAGCATCCAAATCAGACCTTCCACCCTTCTTTGCCTTCCTCAGGGTAGATGAATTGCACCCTTGAGCGTAGTAATAAATGTGAGTTTGAATATTGCTTTTTAACTTTTATATTCCTTCCTCAGTGTTTTGATTAAGGCAAATTAAAAATTAATCACATAGCAGCCTGTGTTCTAAGGTCATCCAAGTTAGCAGTTTGAATTCATTGATTATGATGGGGGCATAAAGATAAAATGAGAAGTTTCAGGGGGTCTTACAATACTAATTCTTTAGGGATGAGCAAAATAACAGACTGAGATTTGCTAGATTCAGAGGGATCCTGAGATAATCAAACCATCCAGAGGTCTGGAATCCTGTACAGTGAGATCCTAGATAAACATCCAGACCTGTAGACCGTTATATTCCATATGATGTATATTCCATACTACATTTTCATTTCTTTGTCAGTACAAAAAATACCCCACTACCCAAATGGGGACAAAATGTCATGTACACTTTCATGTGTGTGACCATATCTGCTCTAAGTATCCTGTACTTATTTTAATTCTGGCTGGAGATTTGTCTCTGGTTTCACCCTCTGCGAGGTGGGATATTGGCACCACCAAGTACCATTTTGAACAGCTAAACTAAATGTTACCTTTTTTGAAAAAAAAAAAGAAAAGGCTGTTAGTCATCTTCTTAATAATAATGATCATGTATTTTTATAAAGTATCTTATATAATTTTCTAAAATCAAAGCACTGGGGCCTAAATAGCTGAGCTTCATTAAGCAGATGAAATGAAAGCAGAGAAGCATCTGGCAGAAGAATGGAGGGCAGTGTAAAAATAGAGGCATATGGTTGTTTGAGTAGCATTAGTAATTTCTGAAATTACATTGCCTATGAACCTCTGCTCCATTCAGAGTAGAAGATTGAGACAACAAAGCCAGTTTTCAGGACACTCACACAGTGTTCTTTTCTTCCTGAAAGTAAGTGGCTGAAGCTTGGAGAAATCAGAGGTACCTTCTGGCCAGCAGAATTTTTTTGCCACATGGACAATTTTATAATGTACCCTAAATAAGTGTTCAGAAAGCAAGTCAGTGGGGTTTTGTTTGTTTGTTTGTGTTTTTGTTTGCTTTGGTTTTTTTTTTTTAATAGCCTGTTTTTCTAGAACATGTGCCCTGATTCATTGTGATCAGTCAGTAAAAGGATCCTGGAGAATATTCCTTAAATAAACACACCCCTTATTTGTACATGTGTATTTGTATAGACCTCATGAAGAGACTGTCTTGCTTTGTGCTGGGTTGTGGAGTTTTTGTCATAACATGGCTTAATGGAAACCTGTATTTCAGAAACATTAATGATTTTTAAAACTTTTAATCTTGAGTTAAAGAGTCAGCTTCAAACTTCTGTTGTAAACTCCTTGTTTCAAGGGGGGCTTTGTTTGTTTATTTGGGGAGTTTGTTTGTTTGTTTATTTTGCATTCCTCTTTGTTTTTTCCTTCTCCTCCCTTACATCATTTCCCCCTACTGTCATCTTTATACTGTCATCTTTTATGTTCCTTCTAAGAAACTTAACTGGGTGTAGATGGTAGTGCCTTTCTTCTTGCAGTACCGCTGTATGTCTCAGTGAATCTGGAATCAGGATCACTAAAGCTTGTAAACCACACGTGTAGGAAAATTAAATTACTCTCTCAACAGCACAGATATGGCCTCTGTCAGACCTGAGACTGGAATCTAGATGCTTATTCTGGTCACATCCCTTGATTGTGCTACCTCTCGGACTGTACTGTGCAAGTGATGTGGTGTAGTCAGTAGGGGATTATGTTACATGGGAAATGCACATTTTGCTTTAATAGTCAAAGTGCAAGAACACCTTATTGCACTGTAAGAAGGATGGCAATTGGCTTGCTAAAGGAGGTTCTCATATTTTTGAGATTTTAATAGTGATAAATGCAATGATCCTGTATGCTGAATGCTTCTAGTTGTGAAATAAAAGGCAAATCAATTTTCCCACATAAAGGTGGTTAAAATTTATTTCTGAAATGAAAAAGCTGTTTAGCTCTGTAGAAAGTGGTGAGACCTGTGCTGGTTTGGAGTTAACACTGGAGTAGTTCAGCACTGGGACTGTTTCATTTCACTCAGTTTCCAGTGAACAGCTGCAAGTGCTCAGTTTTTCATGTACATTTTTAAAGCAATTTGATTAGCAAAAATGGGATGATGTAGAAGTTACTTCTCTCAGAAAACTCACTGATGAGTTTGACTGTAATTTAATATGGTCTAATGGCCACATTCAAAGTGAATAAAGTGAAAAATATGCATTATCACTGTTCATACTTCACTTAGTCCCATTTTTGAGGTGATCTGGAGGAACATGAGTAACTCTGATAAGTAGTCTAGCATTTCTTTATCAAGCTATGCTAAATTAATTAAACATGGGCTGCTTTACAACAACATCACTTTATTTTTTGTGTCAGTTTAATAAAGCTGGTTTTAAATCACAATCTAAGTCACACTGACATATCTTATTCATGAAAAAGAGCCTCTACCTTTTTCTTCCTTTGCCTACTAGAACCAACAGTTCTCTAGCCACTATGAACATCTCCAGCCTGAGAGTTATGTTTTATCCTTCAGCACTGTATTCTTTATTTCCATTCAGGTTTTGGTTCACTGTGTCTAACAGGTGGTTTCCTCCAGTTCATTCCTATATTTGCATTTTTAGAGTTGATTATTCCTATGCAAATGTGAAACTTTGCACTTTAGTGATTGCACGCTCTTTATTCCAGACCATTTCTGCAATTTGAAATGACTTTGAAAAGTGACCTGTCTGTCTCTAAAGAACTTGAAACTTTACTCATTCTGATTTTAGAGACAGATTTCAGAAGTGTCATCTGTTTCCTTGATCCCAGATGGGACTGTTGAACAAAGCTGGACCCAGCATATACATATATAAGAACCTATCAGTAATTTCAGGACAGTTTGATAAAGAAACTTTCAGAGATAACTACTGAGCTATTGATTTTCTAAATCACTTGGGCACCTAGCTTGCACCCATAGGCTGTATTTTCTTAGTTCATGTGTCAGTGTCAAAAGCCTTACTGAATTCAAGATGCATATGTTGCTTTTCTTTTTGCCTACTGAGATGTTACCCTGTCAAAGAGGAATATTAAATCAGACATAATTTTTCATGATATTTGTGCTGTTAGAGTTTTGTTATCTTACTTCCATTCTTGTATTCTACTTGTGGCTGCTTAACCATTTATTTCTGGATATTGTAAGGGCAGGGTGCCAATTTGTAATTATTTTAGTTTTTCTTATTTTCACTTTTTCAATGGTAATCTTGACCTTCCTTTGTAGAATTTGTCAATTTTCTCTCTTCTCAGCAAGTTTATAAATATGAACCTAAAGAGATGTAGGGACATTGGTTGAGCATTTTAATTGATAATATTTTCCAGGATGTCCTGACCTCATCCTTATTTTCTCTCATGGGCTTTCTTTGGTATAACAAGACAAGTCAGGAAAATGAGCAGCTATCTTGGCTTAGCTGAACCAAAAGCTCCTCCTCCTTGCCTCACACAGTGGCCAGAAGTGTATGGCTAGGGAAGAGAAGGAAGGAAAACTATTTCTCCCTTGACTCCATATGATCCTTCAATATCTACAACATCCTTTTTCTGGATAAGGTGGGGTTGGATAACAATGACCTAAGCTTGATTTCCTAAATTCCATAAAGGAATGTTTGTGTTAGTTTCTGAAGGTTAAACAGTTATTTTGCTACAACGTAATTGTTGCTGGATATTTAAATAATGAATGCTTATATCTTCATCAGAACTTTCTGGTAATTTTTCCTGGTGTTACCCTATGACTGCTGTAGCTGCAGTGTTCTTTTATTCTAAACTGTGGCATGACTTTGGAAAGGGTACCTAGCCTAGAGAGTTAAGGCAACTACTTATATATTGTGTGAGAATTGAATGACTGCACGATTATTTTTGGGATATGAACATGTCACATAAAAGGTTTATCTAAAATGGTTAAGAAGCATTGTTGATATTTTAAATGAAAACAGTAAACTGCTTTTAGGGGAGAGTGATGAAAGAAGGATGACAGAATTTGATGAAACAATAAGAGAGAAATATAAGGTGCAAGATATGTTTGGTACAGCTGGGTGAACATACTGAAGTCATGGTGCTTTGTGCTGAAGAGCTGTAAATTTGTGTAAGTTTTAGAGATTAGTCCATGAGATGTGAGTGTCAGTGTTACTTGTGTGATTTATGAAGCTGATGATTGGGCAGATTAGGCTCTGCAAACACCTCACCAAGTCTAGGAATCCAACCCACTGCTTTAGTTGCTTGTACTTCATTTGTGAATGAAAGAAGAAAACGATGTAATTTTATTTCAGTGTTGCTGGCAGCAAGCCTGAAAGGGTCTGCTGTTTTCCTTGGTTGCTTTATTTTTCATTATAACAGTGTTTCAAACACCACTGTCTTCTCTGGATGTGTTGGAGGTCTCCACGGAGAACCAGCACAGTCAGGCTGGGCAATATCCAGCTCTAGGCTGCAGACTGGTATGATGCACTTTGGCAGTTGTACTGAAGTGATGCATCTTCCTGAACATAATCCAAAACAAAACAAAGTAACAGAAAGGAGTTTTCCTTTCCTTTGGCACTTTTGCTGTGATGCTTACTCTGACATCATCTTTCCAGTCATTCATGTGACATCCCAGGAGAGGCAAGACATGAATTTCTAATACAAGTAATAAACAGCAGTTTTCCTTCTCCTCACCTAAATATGTAATTTAATATTGCAGTGGCAGAGGATATGTTTTCTTTGGCAGGTCATTTTTAAGAGTCTTCCACACAATTTTTATGCCAAAACACTTCACTTAAGTAATTCTGTTACAGAGGGAGATTAAGAAGCTCAAGTAAGAAAGGCAAGACATTTTCCTTGGGTTTGAAACAAGTTAGAAAGTAGATGAGGGAGGGAGGTTTACAAAGGCCTTCCAGATTCCATGAGCAGGGAAATGTTTTGCACTAGCAGTGCATTTGTATGGGCACAGAAGAGGCCTGTGCTGCTTAGCCAAGAGGCAGGAACATCCTCTAGGGAAGAGATGAAAGCAGGCTCCAAGCTCAAGGGATGTGAAGGCAAACCTGTGCCATGGAGCTGTGCAGACTCGTGTTTTCTGATGCTCTGTCTCTGTCCTGCATAGGCACCGCCAGTCATGTGGGGACCAGTGCCAGAACAAAATGTAGCCTCATCTGAGTTGCTTACAGATGAGGAAGAAGTGTGTTGATCATGTTGTTTAGTCTGTTTAAATTTGTTAATGTGTAATAATGTGAGAATTTAGCTAGGAATCCAGTTCCTTCCCATTGAGGCTGCTGCTTGTATTGTTTCCTTTCTTTTCCTTCTGTCTCTTTTAATGTTCACCAGAAATGTGGAATAATGGAGTTTTACACTGCTGCAGCAAGTGTAGCACCTGCCATGTGAACTCTCTCCTTTTCTCTTTGAGTGAAAGCTTTAAGCAACACTTCTCCCAGACAGAGATTAAGGACTTGGAATTCCTGTCTGGGGTGGACATTTGATTAATACAGGGTCCCTTTATTGTCACCCTGCCTTTCTGCTCTTCCTCATTAGAAATCAGTGACTCTTCCCCAATTCATTCATGACACAGAGAAAAGAATGTATAATGATACATATAAATAAAGAAAATATATAGCATGCATTCAACAAGTAAAATGAGCTATTTCCCCACATAGGGAGGGGATTAGGCCGGGGGGATATTTGCCTCCTGCAGCTGCTGGTAGAAGCCTCTGACAGATGGCAGTGCAGTATATGTGTGTATATATATATATATATATATATATGTGTGCATGTACGTGCACACACAAGTAGGAGAGCTAAACACGGTTGCTGTTCATGTGTAATTTTGCTTTGTGTTTATGTTTCAGTGAAAGGATGTGGCCTGGAGTTGTGGGGGAGTTTTACCTTTGAAGGTTGGAAATAGTTTTGCTCCTGCAAGCTACTGTTTCTGTTAGCACTTGACAGCACCCCTGGACAGGAGAGGATTTATTTGCTGGGGATTATCCAGGGAGGCACTCCAAGGAGGGGTGTGGGGGTGTGTTTTGGCTACAGCATGGTGCTCTGGGGACATAATCCTTCCTGTAAGGAATTGCACCATTTACAGAGATAGAAATGGGTATGTTGCTAGTTCACTGTAGCCCTTTTAGCCCTTATCTCCAACGTTTTCTCCACTTTTTAGTGATGTAGTCCTTCCAAACACAGACAGGGTGAATATATGCATCAGTTCACCTGGGGTCAGAGTTCCATGAATGCTTTTCTGCTGTCCTCTCCCTGCTGCCTCCCAGCAGAGCAGCTGCAGGTCACGCCAGGGCTGGTATTTGGGCCTTGCTGCAGTTCCCTTCAGTCCCCTTCAGTCCGGGTGGGAGCAGGAGCGCAAGACCTGTGGTGCAAAGCCAAACCAAAAACAAGCTCTCTTGGACTTATGCTTATCCTGTGCCAGGGCAGTGTGGAGGGACTGCTGATGCAAAGAGAGGTGGGAGTTGCTTGGAGGAGACATCTCAGGTCCCACTGTTACTGGAGGGGATTTGATGGGGAGCAGAAGCTTTCTTCTGAAATGGCAGGATGGTTGTGTGTGGTGTTGGTGAGACCACTGTGGTCAGGGCTTGCCTTAGCCCTGGAGGTTGTGGCTGCAGTGTTTGGAGCTGGCTGGAGCCTGGCTCTAGGGATACACACCAAAGGTGCCCAGAGCAGGGTTAACAGGTTCAGTGTGATGGGTGATATTACAGAACAGAAGGAGGAGGGAAAAATCACCGTAGGTATCCATAAACTATAATGCAGAGTGTAGAAAGTAATGTGTATAAAAACCATACGTATATAAATATATATGCTGTACATATAAATGTGTCAAATACATATATATATCAAAGTGGTTAGCAAAGATTCACTTTGCTCACCTTGTTGGTCTCCGTGCTCAACCCTGGTGGTCTTGCACTTCTGTCATTCAACTATCTGACAGAAGCAAGGATCAAAAAAAAAGCCCCTAGCAACTGTGGTTCAAGATGAGTTCAGGTGAAATGAACATGAGTGAGGCAGATGTACTTGGACAGGTGCTTTGGGAGTGCCTTCTCAATGATAGATGCTTGTCTGTCCAGTGCTGTGGAGGTTCTGCCTTCAAAATGTACTGGATCCACTCCAGTCCATAAGGTGGCAGTGGCCACAACATGCCTTCTTTTATCTTTCAGTTGGTTTTACTTCTGTTTTTAATATTTCAACGCAGAAGAGTTTTTATTATCCCAGCACCTCCCTGAGAAGCTTTTTCTACTACTTTATTAATTGACCTGGTTAATAACGCTGTTCCAGTATTTTTTTTTTTTAATGCATAGTTCCGTGGGTACCTGAAACTGTCAATTTTCTTTGGTAGTGGTGCTACAGATCAAGAGCCCAAAACTAAGACCCTATCAAGAGGGTATTTCCACAAGCACCTGTTTGCTTTGTTCATGGAGGTATGTCTCCAGCACAGAATGAGCTTCATTCTTGCAGCTCTGTGACACACTCTTACTGATGCTACTGCTGCAAGTAATCAGCTAGAGGTTACTTTCCTGAATGAAATGCATTTAAATAGCAGGGAAGGAGAAGACTCTGATTTATTTTTGATTGCTTTTCCCCATGATATTTGAATACTGCAGTATGTAATATGAACAGTTATATACAGAGATTTTTTTTCTCCATATGATACCATAAATCAAGAGAGAGTTTTAAAAAACTCAAATTGCTTTTACTGACTTTGCCTTTTCTCCTGAAGAGCCCCGGAGCTTAGATCTGAATGCTTAAAATGAACATATTGTTCTATTTATATTGAATAAAACTATAGATTTTTATGTTGGATAATGTATCTCTGAGGCAAATATCATCACCTGAATATACTAAACATTTAGAGTCAGCTTTTTTTCTTTATGTTTTCATTCCCAGATCAGTGCTAAAGAAATAGTTATAAAACTGCTCATCAGAGGCTTAGATAAACATTTTTCTGTAGTTGCAGAGTGATTAAGGTAATAATCTTAAGATAATAATTAATAAATAATAACGTGTTTGAGATACGTTTGAAGAATAAAGCACTTAATAACCTAGCTGGTACTAGCTGGTACAGAACTGCTGTGGGTTTCTTCTCCTTACCAAAGAGGTGATAAATTAGGGTATTTCACTGTGCAAACTCCATTCGTTTCTTAGGTTCAGCTTCTTTTAAATTGACAAGAATGGGAAAATAAATATGACAAAAATAGGTACAATCACTCGAAATTCTTCATTAAGAGTGTGTGACTATAAAGTGGGGGCACAGGGGTCAGTTTGGAAAAACAGAACATAAATTTACTCTGTTTGTAACAGGCTCAAGTGATACCAGTTTAAAGTGTGAGAGCCTTTGAAGGAACTGAGGCAGCAGTGGAAGCGCTCGCTCGCTCGCTGGCTTATGCATGCAGGCGTGGAGGGCTGCTTGTTTTTCAGACATTTGTGCCAGCGCTGTAAGAGCTCTTGTTTGGCACAACACCACTTGAGTGCTCTGAGACTGGGCTGCTTGTTCCACCCCGACATCTGGTGAGATTAAGTATTAGTGCTGCTGTTTAATGAACAGTGTGCGGATGTGCATGAGTATTTGGGGTTGTTTTTGTTTCCTCCGCTCTGTAGCCGACAAAGCTGTAGGGATGAACAAAGACTTCCAGACTGCCTACTATATAGATTAATTTACAGCTGCCAGTTTATATTAGTTGTTCTATTTATTCTGCTTCGGTGCTTTTTTGAGGAAGGAGTATTTCTTAGTCAATTGTCTGGCAAAGAGAAAGGAATTCAAGAAATGTGAAGCAAACAAATTCGCGGTAATTAGACAAGCTTTTGGCAGATTAACTGTTTGCTCCCTTTTCTTATGATATTATGTTACAAGGAGGGACTGAAGTTTGAAAACAGAATTTAAGTTGACATCTGAACTTTGTCTTTACTCTCGTGTTCTCTGCTTTGGTGGTGCTGAGGCTTGATGGATAGTAGCTATAACCACCTCTCTTGTCTGCCTGCTTAGAAGCGTAGCCCTATGGGAGGTTTTGACACGCAGAGCAGCTTATGAATCTTGTCTCTGCAGCTTTTATGATGCTGTAGATTTACCAGGAACCTGCAATGCTCTTTATTTTTGTTTCCCTCTCACTCTCCTATCTCTCTGTCTCTTTTTGCACTGAGTCGTGTTGCTGTGTGCTGACCACCTGACGCAGCCAGGGACTGCTGGCTCTTTCTGCTGGAGATGTCCAAAGCTGTGCACAGCCCTGCACACCCTGAGAGGCAACTCTGGGCATTAGGTGGTTATCAGTGAGGGCATGAAAGAAATAGCTGAGAGTTTTTCCAAGAGCCTTATGGAGCTGTCTGAATATTGGTAATACAGACTGATGTCTTGTCTGTCTTCTAAAATAATTACTTTGGAGGACTCAAGTAGTTCAGAAGGGGATTAGTTGGTTTACTTAGAGCAGGATCAAGCACACTGGGGCATGTGCTCTTCTTCCCCATCTTCAGTGGAGCCAGTAATTTGTTGCCCAAATTACGGAGCATAAGATCAAACTAGGCTAAATATAATCTTGAATCATCCTGCACAGAGGGTTCCTTCTCTCACTTTGCTCTGCTGGGTTGCAAGGTGGGGAATAATGCATTGTGCACCTCTTTGGAAGTCAAGTAGAAGCTAGGAAGACATGAGACACCCCAGATACTAAGAAGAGACCTTTCAGGAACAGGAGCTGCTGCTCTCAGGACCGTAGAGCATCAGGGGAGCTCATTCTCCGCCAAGGTGTCCCTGATGAACTGTCAGCTCTGAGGGAAGGCAAGGAACTGAAGTCTCTGTAATTCACCTGTAAACCTTGGCAGGTAGCAATTAGAGTATCTTGTGTACTTGAATGAAAGTGTCTAATGAGAGGTCTGTCATGCAGAGGTAGATACAGAGGCATATGTATTTTTTTTTTCCTCTTGTTGAGAAGGTGGTTTTGCTCCTTAGTAGACACCGGTACTCTGATCTTTGCTTTCTTCTGTCTTGATTGGACTTTGGCTTTGGAGCTTGCAGGTGTCTGTGACGATGGTGCAGGTGTTTGCTGTGCAATGTGCAGCTTCATTTGAGCAGCTTTCTACTCCTCTTTTGATCTTTGTCCTTTTGAAGGTCTTTTAATTGATTTGGAAATACCCTTGAATCAGTGTTGTTCTTTTAACTGTTTCATATCAGATGTTTTATGTATATGTGTGCTCCATTAATATGAATTTTATTTGTTGACTGTGTCAAAAGTTACTTGATATGTCCTATGTGAAAGATTTCAAAACCATATTAGCTAATCATGTTGTTTTTAAGATTGTATAGCAAAGTGGAGCTGGTACTGGATTTCTTCAAAGTGTACTTTGACATACAGTAGGTACTTAGAGTTAAAAATTAAAAAACCCCAACCTTCTAAATGCACCAAACCCCAAAACAATCAGTGAATTATCAAAAAGAAAAATGTTGTATGTGGTTTTTTTTTATATTGTAACCAGTCTTTAAAGTGGTTTGGAATAATTAATCAAACTCCTTTAAACCCACTATTTTTCACCATTGTAATTGAAGTATCATTCCCTCTAAAAACAGCTCTTCACAATATTAGGAAGTAATATTCATATTGTATAAAAAATACACCAAACAATTCACTGTTTTCTAATACTTTTCTTTGTACTGAATAGACATTTGTGAAAATATAGTACCTTTTTGGATAAAAAGTAGAACTGTCAAATTTTAATGCAAAATTTGTATTTTGTTGCGAGTGATTGTGTCTTTATTACCAGAGATGCCAAGCTTTCACAGTTTTAAAATCATATGGAAAATTAGTTTTTAAAGCTAAATCAGTTCCTCTCAATGCCTCACTTACATGCCAGTTAAATCTACTGCTAAAAAAAAAAAAAAACAACTCTTAAGGAATCTTCTTTTTGGACATAAAATCTCAGGACATGTTGAGTTGTCTTCAGAAGGTGTGGAGCTGAGTGAAATACTTTTTTTTTTCTGTTGCAGTTGTGGGAGGTTTTATTCCTGGATTGAAATGGCAAAGCATCAGCCCAGCCACGTGCCCATTTAGCTGCTGGTAGGGATTAGATGTTCAGAATTATTTGCTCTGCTGCTGGGTTGAGTTTACAAGTTCACTGCTTTGCTTTGGTCACATCCAGTTGCTCTGCCATGGTCTGCAGCTTGTGACAGCCTGGGTAGCTGCTGGCTGCTGCATTTCTCCCTCATAATGAGATGAGAGCACAGATGTGGGATACTCTCATGCGATAATTTCAGGCAGTATTTTCCTTCTTGGTTTTGATACAAACAGAATGACCAATCAAATCAAAGGTTTTTACCTTAATTGGTGACAAATATATGGATGTTTAAATTGATTTGCTATTAAACCACTGAGTTTTGTTTATGGAATCACTTTCAGAAATTCTGTATGGTTGTCTTTTGTCAAGGAAATTTTATTTATTATTTTTTATCATATGCATTGTTTTATGCTACAGCTAAATAATCAAATTTCTTCATTACTGCATGCCATACATCAATCCTTAGTTATATGGGAGAGAACTAGAGTGTATCTCAGTACCTGGCTTCTTTATTCCTCATAGTTTGTGCTGCTTTGGTACGCAACTAAAATCATTGCACTTGGTTTGATTGCTACAGAAATCAAAAGGTGTGTGACAAAACTGCAAAGACACTTTGTTTTTTTTCTTTCTCTTTCATTCTGCAAAAACATTTATCTGTTATTTTCTATTACACCATCTAAAAGTCAACAGAGGTTTCATCCTTGTCTGTGTGTGTGAAAGGGAAATTGCCCTCCTGTGCAGATGAGCAGGGAACAGGAACCAGACAGTGTCTCTGTTAAGCTTCCTTAAACATTCAGTAAGAGTTTTTGAGTAAAACCTTTGACAGATGTTGTGGCTGAAGACCTTCACATCAAATGGTGTTATGGGCTTCCTAGTTTTCTTTCATGTGCAGAAATGACTTAACAAAAATAATGGCTAAAAATAATGGCTGTTGGCTGTATTATAGAAATATATATTCACAGAATACATAATTAATAAGACCTTGAAAATAATTGGTGTGTATAAAAACTCACAAAACCCCAAAAAAAGACTTTAAATTACATATATTATTTTCTTTTGAACATTTTCCTTTAAACTACTGACCTTTTTTTTGTCTCCTCCTGCTGTTTCTATTGGAGCTTATTCTTAAGAGCACAAATAATGCACAATCTATTTGGGATACTTTTAGGGGTTTTTTTGCAGATATCCAGGTTGTAGCTATCCAGTTGTGTTAGCTGATTTTGAACCTTTTGCCCTTTTTATTTGTGCCACACATGGGAGGCAGGCAGTGTGCTGAGCAGGTATGCAGTTGCCAGCACAGCAGGTGTGCCTCCTGCCAGACCTGCCTTGCCTGTCCAGAAGTGTCTGTGCCTCTGCTCAGAGCTGGATTCTTATGGAAAGACTGGAAATGGTCAGTAGTGGCAGTACAGTGGGAACCACCACCACTGAGGCTGAATCCCATATTTGGGTTTCAGTATCCAAAACTGAAATGGGACTAATCTAGTGCCCTCACATACATACAAAAATAGTATGCTTTTTAGTTTAAATTAGGTGAGGAAAAGTAGTTCCTGTATTTGCTAATATATTTTAAACGTCATGATTTGGAATGAATGTGAGAAAGTGAACAGGTCATTTTGCCAAGTCTTTCAGGTGTTCCTTGAAACATCAGGCTATTCAAATTTGGACATTTGACTCTTAAACCAATCTGTCTGCCTAGGACTCTCTTTAGTGAATGTAAAGAGACATTTTTCCTCCAAAGTGATGTTTATGTTTAGAATCGCCAAATTAAGTGCCTAGTGTAGGCTGCCTTCTGTTTCTGGCTCCATAAGCATGCTCTGCAGTCATTGAAGAGAATGGATCTGGGCTACCTGTGGATATGTATCCCCAGTCCCTTGTCTTTCCTGAAGGGTTGGAGTGAGGGAGAGAGGTAGGGCAGTTGTTTGAATTAATTCCTACACATGGTGGTCCTAAAATTCCCCATCTTTAGAGAAAGCTGAGTAAGTGACATTTCATAGGCTGTCCATTCTGTTATCCAAAAAGCTCTTCTGTTTTCATGTGGAGGGCACCTCATTCCCACGGTCATAGTGCTCCAGAGCCCTTTGTTCATCTTTTCCTCTCTTTTTGCCCCCTTTGGGTGGAGGGGCATAAATCTCTTTGAAACATCCAGCTGGAATGTCAGGGTACTTAATGAAACAGGGATGCAGCTACTTGTGCTCATCATGAAACTTCTAAACAGAGAACAAATAAACAGCCAGTAAGTTCATAAATATAAAGGTTTGTTTCCCTGCAAGAACCATAACGATTCTCTGGTGCCTGTGCCTTGCTGTCTGTCACAGTATCTGGTTTTAATGTGTGTGCCCTACAGTGGCTTTGCAGGTAGCTGAATTGTCCTTCCTTTGGCATCCCTGACTTTAAATGGACTAAGTTCTATCTGCTTAAACTTCCCCTCTACTGTTTCTCCTCTTTCTCATTTGATTTTCTTCTGAAAAGCAGTAAAGAAACCAGCAAAAGAGAGGAAAGTAAGATATAATGGAGAAATGCCATAGTTCAGTTGAATCCATACTTGAATTAAGAACTGTTCCTTTTAGAGTTCATGTTCTGGAGTTGTATTGTAGGGTGGAAATCCCTGTTTGCCTCAAAGAGCCTACATGGATTTTAATAACAAACATTATACCTAGCAGAAAGAATTCTTCAGCATGCTGCGTTATTGATCGAGATCCATTGACTAAATATTCCAAGATCCAAAAAAGTAGCCTAGAGATTTAAAGCCTTTTGTAAATATGAACAACAACAAGCCTTGCAGCTCTCTGGGTATCAGGAGTTGGAGTGAGCTCATCAAAGTTAACAGCAAATTCCCTGTGATATAATAGGGTCAAGGATCATACTTATTTTCTGCTTAAGGTTTTGCATATGTAAGGTTGGATATGGTCAGGGAGGCAATAGGAATGGCTTTGCTGCTTTAATGATAGCAATATGAATGGTGTTAAAAGGTGCTGGGAATCCCATAGCCTCAGATGGGAGCTAAGGACTATAATGACAGTTCAGAAGACAGTCTAGAAACAATTTTTAGCTCTTTCTCTAAGCAGATGGAAGCCTAGACATAGCAAAATCTTTTCTCTAAAAGATGGCCATGTTGTTGTTACATATGGGGTTTGCACCGTCTAAGTAGAGGTGTGTGAAAATTAGAGGTGATGTCCCTTTGTGGTCAGGAAGGGGCAAGAAAGAAACTAGGGCACTCTCGTGCCTGCATTACAGTTGTTTGCCTTTCTCCATCCATGGTAGAAGGAAATTTAACTGATCTAAATCAAAACTTTTTAAAGATTTAAGTTATCCAGCAAAGTGTATCAGCACGGTGACTATTGCAAAGCTTTGTGAGAGACTTGTTTGTTCAGTCGTTAACCTCCTGTTAAGAGAAAGAAGTGGAGGGAATGACTAATGTCTTGCCTGTAAATAGTGTAAAATAATGAGTGGGAGGAGCAGGGAATTGCTGTGGATTGGCTGGAGTCTCCAGGGTTTTGTCTTTCCCTTCCCCCTTGCACCTGGGTGGATCAATAGAAAGGGAGAGCACTTGTGTAATGGCTTTTGTGCCCATCACTGTGTGCTGTTAGTTTGACACATGCAATTTACTTGGAAAAGCTTAAGTAGCCTTAATAACAGAAAGTCCCAGCGGAGCTGACACTAATGGTCTCCCCCGTTGTCAGTCTCAACAGAGAGATTAAGAACTGAATGAACAAAGAGACCCAATTACCGTCTCCCCTCTCTGGATGCTGCCGCATGAAAACAGGTATGAGCTATGACGGTGGCTCTTCGGCCAGACTGTGTCTCTCTGCCTTGCCCTGGTGTGAGAGGGGCTTTTACTGTGCCCTCAGTTTACTGCCATTACTGAGGGCTGCTGAAACATCACCCAGTCCAGCTTTTCTGCACTTTCAAGATGACTGAAGTCCAGTCATCTTGAAAGAAATTTAGTATATCATGCCCTGATAATGCACATTATTGAACACTCTTCAGACACTCACCATCCAATACACTGTGCTAAACGTAAGCCCAGCTAAGTCTTTCATTTTTTCTACTCAGTTTTGCACAGGCAAATCATATTTTCTTTCTCCCAAGCTCTCAGGGAGGTATCAGAGTGCAGCTCTGCAGGATGTGCAGCCAGAGACAGACATGTCCCCACTGGGTTGGACTTGCAGAAAGGTCGCAAAAGAACATCTGTTTCTGCTTTCATCCAGAGTTTGGAGCGACTTGGTTAATAACAAAATATGAGCACCGTCTGTGAATGGCTACACACTGCCCTTTATGAGTGCTGTTCCTCAAATATATTTTAGAGCACAGTGCCAGCTTTCTTTTGCCTCCCTGCACTAGGACAGGTTTGTACAATCAATCCAATATTCAGTTTAAAAAATGCTGCGTGTGCTATAATTTTTTGTCTGTTTTTTATGGCTAATGTGTGGAAGGCTTTAATTGCAATTCATTTCTCAGTAAGACTGGCCTTTTTTCAGGCATTTTTCTCTTCTTCTGTTTCTCTAGCATGACAGACCAAAGATTTCTCATCATTAGGAAATAGAACGAATGTGTTTCAAGAGGACTCTAGATGGGCTTTACCAACACAGGGTTTGATGGATGATGATGATGATGATGATGGATTGATTGATTGATTGATTGATTGATTGATTGATTGTGAAAAATATGTACCCCACCTTATTCAGTCTCAGTATTCAGAAAAAACATCATCTTTCAGCGAACAGCTGATTTTTGAAAGTACTGTCCTGTTGACAAACTGTTAAACCAAACCTGTCTCCCCTGGATTTAGAAGACTGAAACCTAAATAATAATTACAGCATCAGTGTCAACATTGTCTAGCCTTGTCAGTCTTTGCTTTGTAACTCATTGTATTTTCCAATATCACTTAAAATACTTTACCTGGTATACCAGCTGAATGGTGGAGCTCAACATGTTTATATTTCAAACGTAGTGAAATAGATGCTTTGCATTTTATTAATTGAATATAAGTATATGAACATTGAATTGATGTATATGAACATATTTAATCGATGGTTCTAGAGAGGAATTGCTCTTGTACAATATCATAACTAATATTTATGCTGCTAAAATATATTTAATATGCATGAAAAATGATGGGTTTGACTAAAACCAGGTTTGTACAGCTTTGTGTGTTTTTCTGTGTGCATACAGCGTACAAAGGAACACTGCATATTCGATGAATACAATATTTAATCTAAAGTGAAATGCTTAACACTCGTAGCAGCAGTTTCAAAGATGAGGACCGCTTTATTAGTGTTTTAGAATCACGCTTTCTTAAACTCAAATTCTTATTTTACTGTGGATAATTAAAGCTTTGTTGTTGATCTCCAGCGATTAAACTGTCTCTCTTATATATCACAGTTACAGTGTTGATTTTTTAAGTGATTTGTGCATACATCAAAAATGGCAGGGAGGGGAAAAAAAGTGTTAATAATCTTCATTAAGAAAGACTTGCATGACTGATACAAAAGAGAGGAGTATATAGTCTTTCTATTCCCACCTAAAGAAAATTTGAAATACCTCCTCCTAAATGCAATGAAGTGCATTTTGGGAAATACCTGTGTATTTCTTAAATCATGTGCACTAAGCAAATATGACAGTTTATAATGAAGTAGTACTTTATTATAAATATTTACTCTACAGCCCTGGTGAGGTTTTTGACAGCACAGGCTTGTCCCTGGGAGATTCCCTGTTTTCTCCATCCAGTTCTCTCTCAGTGTAGGAACTCAGCAATTGTTTTGAAGAGAATACTGGCAAAAGAAGCTTTTTCATGCTTTTCATGCTTTTTCAAGCTTTTGTGTTTGTACTCTCCTCTCCTTTCTTACAAGCCTTTCATTCTTCAGCGAAGGCAGAAGTTCTTTGCCTGCCCTCCTTTGCTGAGCCCTCCACTTGCCCTGACGATCATGTACAATCTCAGACCATTTTGTTGCTTTTTCATCTCTTCTCTTAGCATCCACCCTCACGTCTCATTCCTCTGGTTTTACAAGCAGCATAAGCTCCTCTGAACCTCTTCCAGCATGAAAAAAGACCAGACCATAAGCAGTTACATTTGCTCTTTCTGATACATTCTGCAATTCTCCCCCTTATTGCTCAGTGTGCTGTCAGGAGTTGGTACAGTGACTTTTCCAGTCCAGCTTTGCGCATTTCATTCTGGGCAGTGTCTTTCCTGACCTCTTCCTCATCAGAGATTGCAGTGTGGTCTTCCTCCTCAGCCTCACATGGGCTGTCATCTGCCTGCAGTCCCTGATATCCATGCTTTTGTTCTCTGATCTCATACAAGAAGTTGGGTAGCATGCCTGGGCTCTTCAGCTGTTCACGGCATTGCTGCTGGATCCCTCCTACACTGTCTGCCACTCTGTCCAGCTGCTGCTTCTTGATTTTCCTCACAAATACACAACAGCGATCTGTTTCACTTTTTGGGCCCTTTTCTTTGAACCGAGTTTCAGTCTGTGAGTAGTCTTTAACAAGTAATGTGTAAATTAGCGGCATTGTTATGTTAATTTCATACTGTAAATACTATTTGCCAGATAGACTATTTATATTGATGTGGAGTCACTGCTGTTAGTATGCAGTTTTCAAAGAGTATAGATAAGAGATAAGATACCCAAGTGAAATCATACTAGCTGTGTTCCTGATGAACCTGATGAGGTGAATGGAATGATACAGCTAATCAGATTATCTTGAATTAGCCTTAATTATGTTTCTGAGTGAATGTTTCTGGTTTGTTTATTGTTTGGTTTTTGTTTGTTTGTTTTTGTTGTTTTCTTTTAAAAGAACCTTTTATTTTTCCAGTTCCTAGATGAAATTGTAACAACATGTAACCTATGGAACTTGTACGACCTCTGAGACATTTTAGGAACCTGTTTTCAGAGTACACCATTTATTCCTGAACAGAAGTTGCATATAAGTCCATCTAAGCTGTAAGAAGGGATGAGCTCTGGAGATGTCTCTCCAAGTTCTATTTCTTGATTCTCACTTTAGGCTATGTCTTTTTGCACATCATCTTGAACGTGACTGTTGATAGTCTACCTGTAGTTTAAATACAATTTATTTATTTGATTCTTTATATTTCAATTGGAATTTCGAATTAAAATGAAACAGCAAGGTGTATTCACAAGACAGTGACATTGTCATTGACGACATAGTCAGTAAAACAGTACCAAAAGGACAAGTCACAGATATAACCAATGCCTTTATGTATTATCAGGTGGTTTTTATTTTTAGACATATCTGCTGATCTGAGTGTATTAAGAAAAAGGATAGCAAAAGCAACTAAATTATGTGGTGATTTTAATTAGTAGGGAAGAGGGATGGTAAGGTCTTCCAACAGCATTTTCTAATTGAAGTCACTGAACTGGCATTTCAGCAATGATTTCTGCTTCAGAGATCAAGAGAGATTATTTATCCTTAGCAGTTTTCAGCTCTCAAAAGTTCATGCAGGCCAAGTGACTTCCATCATTCGTGAACACTGTTGTGAACTTGTCCCTTTCCTGATTTTATTGCTTTGTCACGTGATTTCTGGGAAGAAATGAAGGTCTCTGTTGCATTTTCCTTGTCCTTACAAAGCAGTGAGAGCTGCATAATTTTATTTTCAGAGGTCAGTTAGTGGGAACCAGACTGTGGTTGGAACTTGTTTATAATGGGAAGTGGGTGTATAAGCCTCAGGAGGAAACGCCTGGGTTTGCCCAGGTGTATGCAGGCAGCTGAGGGCTGCAGAAAACACTGGTAATAAATTTCTGTGTTTCTCAGTCTGCTGTGATGCTCCACTTATGATGTGTTTCTCCTCACCCAGGAGCAGTGTACAGAGACTTGCTGTTGTCATCAATACTGGGAAGGACTGAAGCTGGCATCCCGCTAGTCCTTCTATGGAGGCTGCCTTCCAAGACACAGCTATAAGATGTTCATCAGAAAAAACTGAACCACAGATCCTTTAGAGTGAGTAAAAAACAAATGTGACCTTTCAGAATTTTTGTCTAAAATGTATAAAAAATAATGTCATGGATTTGCATTTTAGAAATGCATTCCAGTTCTTGGATAACTAGGGATTGTGAGGAGCTTGGACCGAACCTGTGGCACTAGGTTATGGTATCTACATCACACTGCTGTGTTCTTTGGGGTGTGTAGTTCCTTGCCTCCTCTGCTGTCCTTGTACACATCTGTTGAGCTGCATTTTTGAGGACCAGTGGCTGGAGGACTGTCAACCATGCCACTGAAATGGGATTTCCATAAGCAGGAGGCTAGGTTAGCTAGCTTGAATTCCTCAAAACAAACTCACAGACTGTCCCCCTAGGAAGCCACATCCTCTGCACAAGGAGGGGCTTTCCATGCATTAAAGTGTTTTACTGTTTCTGGAAAACAAGGCACTCCCAGTGTTGGAGGACTAGCTGTTCTTGTGGGATCCCTGACTAGGGCTTAGAAAATTAGTCCTGAGAGTGTGATATGATTTCTGAAGTCCATGCAGAAGATAAGTCCTTACTCAGATTTGCTGGTACTTTCTGCACAGGTTCATTTTTGCATTTCTTTTCCAATCTGAGTGTTTTCCCATGGTAAATTAGAGTGCTTGCTTCAGATGGTTACTCCAGCTCTTTGGTCCCACTGTCCTCAGCTTCCATGATAGACACCTCTGATTGAAGAGGTGAGTGAGTTATTTGAGACCTGTTAACTGTCACTGTCCAAGGAGAGTCTTTTCCCTCGAAAAGCATCCCTCATTATCATGCTCTCACCAGTGCACCTTCTGGGCTCACAAGAGATTTTTCCATTGAGATAATCCCTGCAAAGCTGTCTGCTGTCACCCTTGCAAGCAAACATGAAAGCAAGATAAGCCATGCCATCAGAATGAAGATATCTTCAAGTTAGTAGCAGAATACAGTAAAGCAGCAAAAAATGTAATCTGATGTGATGCATACAGCCCATAGAATGTGTGCAAAACACCTTATTTTTTTGTTTTATTTTTAAATAAAGACTTGTTTTTCTCAAAGATTTGACTTATTTAGGTACTTTGCATTGTGGGATGCTGCTAATGAAAGTAATTGCTTTATTCCTGAAGGGACTGCAGCATGATGTAAGACAGGATGTAACAATCCTTTAATACAATATAAAAGGGTTTCCAGGTAGGTACATTCTCTGTTGCTGCCTGAAATGTTTGTGAGTTTTGGTTCTGCAAGTTATTACTGCTTCTGCCCCTCATGCTTGTGTAACTGCAGAGAAATGAGTGTCAAAACAGGACCATTGGGCTCATCACACTCAGTTGTGTTCTTCTTGAGGCCTCCAGCTTATGAGAAATAGAAGCAGCATTTAACCCTCAATTCACAAATGGGATGGTGAGACAGAAAGGACCTCTAAGCAGTGTGGGAAGGTGGAATAGGGAGGAAATGCAGGAACTTCAAAGGAAAAGAAATCCACAGGGATTTAGCTCCACTGGGTCCAAAATCAAGAGGATTAAGCTTTGCTGAGTGCCAAGCACTACACTGTAAAAATGGATCTGATTCCTACAAGGCAGAGAATTACTGTTTAAGCTGCAGAAATAAGCCTGAGAATCTGGAGTGTGCTGGGAAGTGAATTGGATCTGTCTGATGCAGTTGCAAGGAAAGGCAAAGCCCAGCTCCAGGCTCTGGGATGCAGATGTTGATCTGTAGAGGAGATCAGAGGGAATTATTAACTGTGTGGTGGTCATGACCTGAAGGGTTAACTGGCCTACAGGGGTAAGAAGATTTCGACTATGGAGGGTTTCAGCGATTCTGTAATGCAGAAGTGGTCCCAGAGGAAGACCAGTAAAGTAACAGGCAGGGTCTCGCATTAATGATAAGCCTTGTCATGAAGCTGGGAGTCAGCCAGACATCCCTAATGAGGGTCAAAGAGTTTGTCTTGAAGATCTTGGTGGAAAGTTCATGCGGGGAGCTCAACCTGGGTAGGAAAACCACAAGCAGTGGAGGAAATAACCAGAGGATGAAGCTCCAGTTTGGGTAAAAAGTAAGTCTTTCTTTATGGCACAGAGACATTAGAGGGTGTCTGACACACTCCCTGAGCAGCCAAGAGGTGCTATTAATTTCTATTTTTCAGGTGGGAGAACCAGTAGATGATGATGTTGATTTCTCATAACCACTGTTTCCTGTTCTTGCAGTTAGAACAGTCAACGGCAGTTGTTGAACCTTATTTTCTCAGAATGTTTTCCCCTTTTTCCACCCTTCACACTTCTTTCACCTTTTCAGATGATAAGTTCCATGGTTTTGTATTTTTGATGGTATCTCAGGATGCCTTTGGTTTCTGGACACCCAGCTGCCCTTGAAAGATGCTGATGGCACTTCTCAAGGGTGCTGCTGGTTCCCAGGCTCACAGTCCAGCAGGCATTTCCTCTTTCAGCACACATATTCTGCTCAGTATTTCTCTCCTTGCAACCAGATTGCACTTTAGGGCTGCTCACATCAAGAGCCCTCCTCAAATATTCTGCCTAGTTTTGAGTTCCAAGCCTCAAAACAACTACATCAGGGGATGAACAAGCAGAGAGCTCAAGTAAGTTATCCAGAGGGGAGTGGCAAAAAAACCTCCAGTGTTTTATCTAGACAAGAAAGCAGTGAAGGAAATGGAAGAAGGGACGGGGACAGGGATCCTCTAGAGTGATCTTCTATGCTGCATTATGTTTGTCAATATAGTAGATAAATATTAGGTATCATTTTCATAAACCACCTTATTTTGTGGAGAAGAGAGAGTTGTAATTGTCTGGGGTACAATACTGACAGTATTGAAATCTCTGTTCATTGCCCCAGTTTCTGTGCCTTTACATGCCTTCACATGGTAGTCCTGTCAATTTGCTGAGACTGCTGACAAATGTGTCCTTTTATATGTGTTGGAATCATCTTGTCATTTATTGTTTGCACTAGAATTGGAGTAGAGACCTTCTATGGGGGTCATGTAGGAGGCTGCACAACCAGGAAACAGCAGTTTTGGTAGCTGTCTTGACCTGGCTGCCAAAGCAGAATTGAGCCCATGGTCTCAAGAGGAAAAGCTTTTTCCCCTTCAGCTGCTGCTGTGTAACCCAAAACACTGAGCACCATGGGAAGTGTGCAGCATGGAGGCTTTGTGCACTGCATCAGAGTCTTTGCTGTCCTTGGCCCAAACTCATGGATAGGACAGGAAAAAGTCCCTAAACCTACACTTTTCTCTCCTTACTAGGAGCTCCTCATGGATGACCTAAAGTTGCTCCCAGTTCCTTCAGATCTCTTCCAAAATCTGCTGAGGTCAGAGAGAGCCCTCTGGCAGACTCAGCAGGTTTGGGATCTTTCCTGAAGTGGTTCCCTATGTGAATCAGATGCAGCTAATTTAGCTCATAAAAAATGTCTTTTTTTTTTTCTTGGGAGTTACAGCCAGTTTCTCACCAGCAGCACTGGGGGATCAGTGCATGGCTTTAGGAAATGAAAATTACTGTCCTAGCTGTGCTGACTGGTGGGGTGATTCCATGCAAAAAAATGTGACCTCCATGTCTGCTGCCCTGCTGTGTTCAGTTTCTCTCACTTGCCCATTTTCCAGGGTGTGCCAAATCCCTGGATATTTGTGCTTCCTCTTGTTGTTGCAGTACCCTGTGGTGGGAGTCAACTGGAAAAATTGTGATCTCTTGATGGTGATGGTGTGCACCATAACAGGGGCACACAGCTCTCTGGGGGTTACACTGGACATACTCAGCACCTCCAGCCATGCTTGTCTGAATACATCTTTCTTCCACCCTGGCCACTCCATCCCTAAGATTTCATCCACTGACTTTGAGCTTGACCCTCGTTAAGCTTTTAATTGACACGCTGACTGCCAGACTCTTGCTCTCATGCCAGAAGCCTAGCAATATTGAGGAATATTGTGCCAATGTCCAGACATCTCATGTACTCACGTTGTCTCCATGATTTAGTGCTGAACTGGGTGGCACTGGTCCACCTACCTCACCACATCTCCCAGTGCTCTCCCAGTACATCAGCTATGAAGGTACAGGAGGGGCTGCGTCATCGCTGCTGGCAGCTCCTAAGTCATGTTTTTCTTGAAGAAGAAGAACATCTCCAGTGCTCTTTTGCCAGCTGGTAAATATGTTCTTTTCTTCTCTGCTCTGTCAGCCAGAGCATTTCCTGATCACTGCCTGTCTGCACATCTTTAATAGTGTGTATAAAAAGTAGGATCTAGCTCAAACAGGAGTTCGTGCCTTGGTGCTGGTTGGCATTAGACTATTGTAGTGGTGTTTTGTGGCCTTGAAAAAAAAAAATCTGTAAGTGTAGGAAGGAATTTTTTCTTGAAATTTTCTGGAGTGTCCTTTGCAGTATTGAGTTGCTGTTATATGCTGTCTGGGAGGGTGTGGGGCTGCTTGTGCTAGCAGGGAAGAGGGTTCAGGTCATGCATGGGCAGGAGGAGACTTCTGCAGCAGCACTCTGACATGGCAGCAGCAGGGTCCCCAAACTGAATGACACATACTGTCCGTGCTAAAGATAATCTGAACCTTCACAGCAGAGGACATGCTTTGGGATAAGAAGGGGAGGAACAGCAGAGAAGGAGAGTGAGTTGGTTGTGAAAAGTGTTATGGCACTTTCTGCTCACAGTGAGGTCCTGCAGTCATTTTAATTGGCTCCTGCACAGAAGGTGACAGTGGAGGACAGTTCTCCCACCCAGAAGCCCCACTGTGTGTGAGGGTAACATAAGCCCCTACTCTCCCATGAGCACAGCCGTGTGTCTGCTTCGTTCCCAAGGTTAGGCTCCGGCACTTCTGTTAAACAGCAGTCAGCTGGAAAGATCTCCTAACTGGTTTTATGCAAATGGGAGCAGATATGTCATGCATGTGTGTTTGCACACTGGCACTGTCCCCTGTCAAACAATAGATATTGTTTTGTCATGTAAATAGTGCTCAACTGACAGGGCTTGCTGGGAGTTGAGCTTGCTTGTACTGAGTGGTTTTGACGTGTGTGTACGCAGGTGTTGAAAGAGTGGGGAGTAACAAAGCTGTGAAACTTCAATGAGATAAGCCAAATAAACCCCCCCCGAATCACATTATATGGAAAGTAGTAAGTAAAAAACTTGTGTGTTGCATAAGTGAGGTCAGGGCTACATGGCAGAGGTAAGTAAGAGGGGAAGAAAAACAATTCTTTTCGTCCAAGATAAGTTATGTCTAACAATGACTTGAAACTGCCTCTGATCTTCATCACCGGTCTCCACGTGTGCCTTTCTCCAAGAGCATTCTGCCTGGCAGGTGCAACGCTGGAGGTTGGTTTTGGTGGCACCAAGGCGTTTCCCGAGAGCTGCCCGGCGGCTGAGGATTTGCACTGGGTGCAGCCAGCAGTGGGGGCCAGGCGGCAGAGATGGACCGGGCAGAGGAGCCGGGCAAGCTGCGGTCGCTGTCTCCCCGTGTTCCTCGCCCAGCGGGGCTGGCAGGGTCTGTCCGGCTGCAGGCGGCCACCTGCAGCGGAGCAGTGACATCAGTCAGTCTGCTCGGGTTGTGGTGGGAAGCCTGATGAGCAACTGTCATGCAGATGCTCCCTGGGAGGCTGCTAAATACTCATTGTTGAAGTAATTAATAGCAACAAGTGGGGAGGGAAAAAAAAAAAAGCACAGAAAATGTTTTCAGATGTCCCAGACAGTGGTGATACTTAGGGTGATGAATATGCAACTATCCATATGAAAACCAAATGACGGTACTTGCCACCCCACCACCCCCACCACCAACATATAATCTGCTAAAAATCTATGTAGATGTCCAGTTCAAAATGTTGGTTGGTATAAAACCTAACTCCAGAAATGGTATTGATGACTTTGTAAAGGAAAGAAGAAAAGTGGGAATCAAAAGCACATTGTTCTCGACCTGGTGGGGGGCTTCACTGTTTCCCAGATAAAGCTGCTGCTGGCTTTCACAATTACACCTTTGACTGGTTTTTAACTGTCTTTTGGGGCAGGAAGGGGTGAGAGGCAATGTCCTCCCTTTAGCAAAATATATAGATTTTTTTCTGAGTGGTTTATCCTGGATCCATGGTGGAACTAAAGAAAAATCAGTGAAAGGGAAGTAGTGCTGCATGTCTTGGACAAACCCTTTTAAAGTCATCTGAGAGAAATGGCAGATATATCAGCATCCTGCAGTAAATGATAAATGAGTTCCAGGAAACCTACTCTTTCTAATGCAATAATCCACTCGGCTGAATAATGCTGTTATTCTAAAGTGAATACAATCTTAGTGTTTACGTCATATTGTATGTATGACAAACTGCTTTGCAAAAAGGCTGGACAAGAAAAAGAGCATTTTATAGATTTTATACTGTTATGTACTAATAAAAAATGAAACCCACTTTGCTGTGAGAGTCAAGCAAAGAAGAGATGAGCAGTATTTAGATGTAGGAAATTTTCTTAGAAAGATTATTATTATAAATTAATAGCTTTTATTTACTCTCCCATAACAAAATGGTCTGGCTCCATATCTTAATATTGGGATATTCCAAAATAATTTAGACTAACTTTATTACATTGTTTACATTAAATAAAATAAAGCTACCGTATGCTGAGATTTTTTCTTGGACTACAGGCTCCCCAGGTAAGTAGGCACAGCCCCAAGCCTGCCAGAGTTCAAGAAGCATTTGGGACAATGGCACATGGTAGGGGTTTTGGGGCCATCTTGTGCCCCAACAGGAGTTGGAGTTGGACTTGGTAATCCTTGTGGATCCCTTTCAGCTCAGGAAATTCTGTTATTCTATGATTCTATTCAGCATAATTTCTGGTGATAAACTAAAAAAGAGAATTTGGGATCACTTGCAGAAAACTGCAGTCTCTTCTTTTTTTTCCCCTTTCATCTTGTACCTCAGCACACATGGAAACTTTTTGTTAGCTATGTAAGCATTCTTTTATTCAAATACTAATTTAGCCTGGTGACTGCATTGAGAATGACCTGTGCTCTGGCATTTCATTTTTTCCATTTAGCACAGGGAACTTCTTAAAATTGATTAGCTCATAGCTCCTAAATCTTTCATAGTTTTGACTTTTTTCTCTTCCCTCAGCGATGAAGCCGCTGGTTTTAACCCTTTGCATGAATTTAGGAGAGCCTTATCAGCCTAGCCTTTCAGTATCTATGATGTTTGATGTTTCCTGGATTGTCCTTTGGCTTTTGAAAATCATCATTCCTGTGCTTTTTTTGTTAGTGACGTGTAGGCTACGGCCGCTGAAGCAGCCTGGCAGCAGCTTGGAGGGGAGGGAGCAGGGGAGGGGAAAGGTGCAGAGAGTGGTTTTTGCCAGCTCTGCCAGTTGCATGGGAGAGAGGACAGAGCTGGGAGCTTTACAGCCAGCCGCCCACCCAGCCGGTGCTGTGCCACCCCGGGCAGACAGCTCCGAAGCGTCCGTAGGGCAGCGTGGCTCAGTGAGCTGGGAGCATAATCCGTGGGGATGCAGCTGGAGCTCAGCGCCTGGGGACGCTGCCTCGCAGCTGCCGACTGGGAACACTAATCCACAGTCAGCCCGTCCTTTTCCACGCTCCACCGATGGGGTGAGCGCCTTATCCTCGCAAGGGACTGACCCACAACAAAGCAGCTCTGAACCTGTGGGCATCACATCTGGCCGGTTTCCTTGGAGAGGCTTGGGAAGTAGGTGTTGCTTTCCCAGCCCGCCCCAGGTAAGTAATGTGATCTTAAACAAAGAAGCACAGAGATGGCTGTTTTTCATTTAAAAATATGTTAAAGCAAAATAATTTTGTTGTTGTTGTTTTGAAGGCATAAGGTTTGAATATTCTCATGCTCTGTCCCTCCCTTGAGCTTCTGGATCTTGGGGGTGATAATGAGGGATTTAATTCTGGGCAGCAGGTGCTGGCAGCAGGGATGCGATGCAGTGCCTGTAATCGTGTTGTCGGGTTCATTTTGCACCATCTGGGTGTGAAAGGAGCAGTCAAGCTTTTAATTGCAGTCCTTGGGCATCTGGTACCTTCCTCCTGCTGCTGGGGGTGCAGACATGGTCAAGGAGAGACGCACTCTGTATGTCTGAGGCACATAGAGAGTTAAAGCTGGGGGGAGCGATGTCACTGCCAATGTAGCCACTGTGCTGGGGATGGGTCCCTGGGGAGGGGAGTGAGAAGGCTGTTCCCACTTCCACTGTTCACCCAACACCTTTTTCTACCAGCTCAGGAGAAAAGGAAAGTTGGTCTTTCAGTTGTCTCGGCTTCCCGTTCTAATTGGACGTGTTTCTCTGAATGGCACATAATCCCAGCTGAGGAGATGTAAAGCAGATGTGGTAGGGAATGTGACCTGTTGTTTGAGCAGGAGCCAGGCTCGTGCTGTGACTGCCCTCTGGGAACAGGACCGACACCTGCTGGAGACCTGGGCAAAGTGGGAGATACTCCTAAAAGATCAGTAGCTGAATCAGCTCCTTGCTGTGCTTTTATGTAGGATCCAAGTGGTGGGAAAGACAAGAAGGCAAACTCCATGTGATGTGGTCACAGTCCATCACTCCAGTGTGGCAGGGCATGGCAGGAGGAGGCTCATGGTGTCTGTGTGCTGCAGTGATGGGAAGGCAGCGTGAGAGAAGGAGAACAATCAAATTAGGGAGTATGATTTCCAGCATTTACCTTGCATAGATTATCCAGACTTTTCCAGCCCTACATTGTTGAGATATTGGTGTCTTTCTCGTGGTGTGGCTAAGATGTGATGAGCATCTATGGTTTCTGCAGACTTGCTCAGCAATGTCAGTGTGTCTCCACACTGACAGGAAATATCAGGAAAATGTCTCCATTGAGACTGAGATTTTTGTAGTGAATATGCAAATCTGTCAGTGACAATGATGCCACTGCATTGGTTTTGTTTTGGTTTTGTTTTTTCATTTAAGAGGTAAGAAAACCAAGCAGGTTCTGACCAGAGATGTTTTAAGATGTCAATGTATTGTACATGCCTCCAGCCAAAGTGTTGGCAGCCAGCTTAGGGGTAAGGCTGGAGACAAACAAGTGATGGCACAGTTCACCTGGAAACTACCACTGCACAGGCAGGGGCTGGCACAGAAACACACCACTCTCTGCCTGAGAAGCTCCCAGTTGTGAGGTGTGCCCTGCCCTGTGTACTGGTCATGGAGGGGAGCTGTGGGATGTGCTCCTGGGTTATGGAAGCACCACTTTGGGATGTGATGGGAGAGTCAGGGATGTGTTGGGAGCAGGGGGCTGGGATCGTGGGTGGGTGGTGGCGGGTATGGAGGCAGGGTGGGTGTTCTGCTTGCCTTGGAAGCACGAGTTGCTTGGAAATCAAATACTTGAGGAGGTAAGACTGAAACTTGACTTGTTCGTCACAGATCAAATTACTGAGTGTAGGCCATCTGTGTTTCTTGGTGCTTTTTAAATAGTTTGTACTACAGTGTGTACAGCACTCTGCCAGAGCAGGCTGTGATGGATGTGCTAGTGAAGGACATGAGGGGTTTTTCTTCCAGCTTCCCGATTTTCCATGTTACCAGGGTACAAACTGTGTCCATCACACTGAGGATGTGGATGGAACCAGTCCACTGGCACAGGGAACAGCACCACTCCTCTCTTGTCCCATGTTATGCTGACTTTGATGCCCAGCAACTCTTTGTCTGGTTTCTCTGAATAAACGCGCAGCCATTTCCATGTTGCTCCAAACGTGTTTGCACTTAAAAAGGAAGAGAAAGGTGAGGGAAAAGCTAATTTGAATCTTTTTCCTGGGAATGGTATTGCCTAATGCTTATACTTGGAAATCAAGAGTCAGTTACCTGGAGTTTTTCCTGGCTTTGGCATAACTTTCTGTTGACCTCAGAGAAAGCAGTAACTTTTCTATGCTTTCAAGAGCCTTTTCTGAAACGCATGTAATACTCTTCTGTGTATTGTTCACCTCGAAGGATGTTACGAGAATTAAAGCTCATAAAGCATTCTAAGATTTGTTAATACAAATTACCTTAGGAGTGCAAATTAAATTCTGTTACCGTCTACTACTACAAATTAACCTACAGTTTTAGTTAGTGCTGTTCTGAGATGGATTTAAAGGATATTCAAGTATCAGTCTCCAAGATCATCTGGACCCTGTACCTATTACTCTTTTACTATGCAGAGTGTTTAATATTGTTGGCTGTTAAGGAGCAGTGCAGTGATATTTCAAGACAGAAGGACAGATAATTTGTAAATACACTGGATATCTTGAAGGTGTTTTTTCTGTACTGAAACAATTATCTACTGAAGTGAGAAAAGCACAGATAAAGCTGAAATCTTCCCAAACTGGACAGGTTCTGGATCTCACAACTCAAACTGATCAGTGGATGCATTTTCTGTAATTATATCAGAAAACTCTTTTCAGCTCTGATAGTTCATTGGATGGGTCAATGGAGCCTGGGCAGACAAACATACTGACAGTTTGCATGATGACTGCTAAATCTGAATTGTTTCTGGGGTCAGTGGGGCACGTAGTCAGCTCGATGGGGAGAACATAATTTCTCAGTGACAGCAAAGCAGAGTTTTTCCCAATAGCAGGTTGTGATCTCTCCCAGCGGTGTCCTTGGGCTGGTTCAGGGGAGGCTGTGAAGCATTTTATACTCGTGAGGGAACAGTCAGCTGCCTTTAATTGCTGACTGTACTCAGTCCTTCCAGGGCAGAGGTTTGTATATTTATATCAGTAGCCAGCAACTATAACGTATTCTTGTTTCTTTGGCCAACAGTAGTTAACCCATCCTTGGCTAATTAAAGACTGGGAAACCTGGTGGGGGGAGAGAGGATGAAAGGGGACCACACAAATAGAAGTTAGGCTGAAAGAGAGTTAAGCTCTCAGAAAGTTTAAAGATTTTTGTCCCAACCAAAGGGAATGAGGGCCCATTGAAAATGTGCTACTGTTTACATCCTTCCACCTTTCAACAGAACTGCAATGTCTCCAGGAGGTTCTGAGGAGTTTTTGTGATCCCCTCCCAAAGCAATGTGAAGATGAGCTCAGGGAGGAGCTGCTGTAGTGCTCTGTTTCTGAAAGCTGGCTGACAGCAGTGTTGTTTTCTGATCCATAGGTCCAATGGATGACATAGCAATAGCATCACTGTCCAGGGAGCTGGAATCTTTCCTCGCCTGCCTGCATGCTGCTTGAACTGATCCCAAGCCTTTGTTTTTGGACTGAAGAAACCTGAAAACCTTTCTCTCCTAATTCATGAGCCAGCAGGATGTGGTCGCTGTGCTTTCAGAACGCCTGCTTGTAGCCGCCTACAAAGGCCAAGTGGAGAATGTGGTGCAGCTTATCAACAGGGGTGCCAAGGTAGCAGTTACCAAGGTAACGAGGGAAAAACGCTTTGCAAAAGCCCTGGGAACTAATGTAACTCTTCTAGACCATTGTCTGTGAAAATGCCCTCCTAGCTTCCCCAGTCTGAATGTGACTGAAGTTAGTGTTCAGATTTCCTTAAAGTTTGCACTTGATAGCTCACACAAATTTGCAATATAGTGCACGTCTTGTGTTTATACCCTTTGCAGTGGGTGCAGCTGTGATGAACACTGAGTCCCTGCAAGCACAGCGTGTCCACAGAGGGGAGCAACATTTTTCAAAGCGTGCATTGACTTTTGAGCACTGTGTGACCTGATGAATGGAGCGATTCATCTTTGTCAGGGGAAGGTGGCTCAGGGCATCCGTCTCCCTGGGTGAGGGGATGGGGAAAAGATGCCTCTTGTGGCAGGGTAAAGGGACGCAGAAAGTGTTTCTTGCTGCTGCTCTCTTGGTGCAGCAGCCTCACTTATACCCAACATCTTCCTTGATTTGTTCTGTGTAGCCCCTTAGTCAGTTCCAAACTGGGGTGTTGCAAATTGTGTTCCTCATACCTTTGAGAAAAGTCAGAGTCAAAAATATTTCTGCCTAGATACAAGTGAGTTCAAGCTGATATTCACCTGTTCCTAATGCTCAATGTGTTATAAATAATGCTATCTTAGAAAATATGAGATGAGATATAGCCTGTTGCAGAGAAGGTTTGATCAGCAAAAAACCTTGAAAAGAACTAGGTAAGTCAAATCTTTAGAACTGTAACATAAAATTTGAGGCGTGCTGTTTTGATGAACTGTTGTTCTCCATCTGATCTACTTTTATTTGTGTTTCCATATTGGTTTTGAACATTATATATGTATGGAAGCTAATATTCACAGATAGAAAGCACATTTGGTAAAAGGAGGAAAAGACAGACTGCTTATCTGTCACTGACAGTTGTTTTCAGTCCCTTCACAGTGTTTGAGTTGTAGATAATATTTATTTTGGAAGTTGGAGTAACCCAAGGACAACCTGTGTTTGTAAGTTTTGTTTGCCAAAATAAGTAGCCTTTTGCTGGTAGATACAAAGCTCAGACGTAATAAGCATGAATAGTCCCATGTAGATGGCTGTTTAGTTCTGTTGTCTAAGTAGCTTTGTAGCTAATGAACAACTATTAAAGGCAGTCAGTAATAGACCAGGAAATACTGAATTACACATACCTGAATGGTAGCTCAGGGTTTTGTGGTTGTGTTTTCTTTTGTTTGTTTGTTTTTTGGGGTTTCTTTTAAGATGATGAGCTTTGAGGCTGCTGAGAGACCTCTACTAATTACAGTAAGAAACAAATAGTGTAGATTTGACTTTGAAACACAAAATCAGGTTAATTTGATATAATGCAGATTTCCCAGAGAGACAAGTTTTTCCTTCCTATATGACATAGGTGGCTCCTTTGCTTTTTTTTTCTGCCCTGTGTGGAAAACCAAAATAAAGCTCATTTGGCAGCAAAATTGCGGCCAGGTGCAAAGTGCTGGTGTTTCTGTGGAGATGTGCTTGCCAGCCATGCTGGAGAGCTGTGAGCTCTGAGACCATCCCTGTAGCTCACCAGGTACTACAGCATTGTAGCTATTCTTTCCCAGAAGTTGTGGGTCATTCCCGTGGAGCCCAGAGAGGGAAGATGACAAAAGCTGTCGTGTTGCCGTTCTGGATGCATGCCAGCACACCGACAGGCAGTACAGATGAGGTACTTGGGTAGCCTGGTGACAAGCCCTGCTCAGAAGGGGTGAAGTCAGATCTGCAGGACTGGAGGAGTGCACACAGAGGAGCAGGGACCCTCTCAGAGCAGCAGCCAGGGCTGTGTGTACAGGGTGTTTTGAAGGCACACAGACTCTCACTCCTCCCACGCTGCGAGCCAGAGAGAGCTGAGAACCAAGGGCTGTGAGACCAAGCTGGTGCCCCCACGGGGCCCATCCATGCAGGCTCCATGATGTCCTCTCCAGGTGTACACAGTGTGGAGTTTGCATCTGGCTCTCACCCAGCCAGCCAGCTGCACAGGGAGAGCATGTGCAGATTTGCTTATGAAAGGCTGTATAAACATATCCTGGAAGAGCTTGGCTTGCTAATCTGATGACACACAAAGGCTGGAAGGCGAAAGAGCTGTTAAAGTTAAGGACAAGGTTGTCACAAGAGCAAGGATGTAGCAATTAGACTCAAGTATATTGAAACTGGAACTCTGGAGGGGTGTTTTAGCCATCACAGCAACAGGTTCTTGTGCAGTCTTCTACTAAGAAGAACAAGCACAAAAAAAAGAACAACTTTCAGGACAGAGGTTCTTAATTTTAGAGTGGAAATTAGATGGCAGACTTTTTGAAGTGCAGTAAAATAGACCAAGCTTTCAGATAAATTGAAACCCAGAACCCTCTTCTCCCCCAAGAAAAAACCCATTGCACAATGAAACATAAAAATAAATTTATCCATGTCCATGCCTTAGTTCTGGCTTACCTGTATGTTTTCTGCTTTTATTAGTAGTTTTCAGTTTGTTCTGCCCAATTATAAATTATAAGGGGTTTGCTTCCAAAAAAGAAAAAAACCCAGGATTTTGTACTTGTCAACCAAACTTCCTGCTGAATTCTCTTGGTTTTATTGGAGGAAGACACATGGAGACAAAGCTCTTTGGAGGGAAAGAAAAAGTTTCCCCACCCCAGCAGGCTTTAAATGTATTTCTGATCCGCATCTGTAAGCATAGACCAATTGTTGCAAATAACACCGCAGGGCCACAGATTAAAGTGTCCTGGATCTAGAGATAAATGCTAGAGTTACTTTATTCAAAAAGGATTAATCGAGCATAGCTCAAGAAAAAATGAAGGATATTTTCTGTAACAAATCAAGTACTACGCCTTACAGCTGACCTGTCCAGTTCTGGTTTTCTCCTGTATGGAAGGTCATATGATGCAGTTAATTGTTGCTTCAGTAAACAACAGTTCAGCTGCAAAACAGTATTTCATTTTTGTCACTTCTGAGTAGATGATTTCAGAAAAAAAGAGGAAGAATGTGAAAGAAACAAAATCCAATGGAGAATACACATACATATGTCCAGGTGCTGACTTCAGCATTACAGTGAGGATGCGCTTGTTTCATTTTGACAGCATTGCTAGCAAGGTGTCTGTGCAGGTGAAGTCCGTGTGGAAATGTGCACCTCCTCTGACTCCAGTGAGGGATACTTGGGCTCATTCCAGATTTGGGGCCTTTTAAAATACGTAAAGAGGAGCTGATGGCTGCTAGGTCACATAGGTGACAGCAGTCTGACATCAGGAAGCCCACAGTGGGAGAGGGCTGGTGGCACATGCATTGAGCACTCGCTGTGGTGCTGGACCTCTACCACCAGCCACGGGAGGTTGTGGCCCAGGGCAAGTGTGGTGCTCAGGAGAGGCTTTGTGGTTCTGCTCTTCTCAAAGGGCACCTGCTTGGTCAGGGTGCTCTGTTGCTGCTCTGTTGATGTGACAAAGAGATAATTTCCATTTTTACACCTTTTTGTCTGACATTCTTCAGAGGTGTGAAATGTGTAGCTGATTCCTTTATGAAAAGAACAAAAAATATCCTGAACAACTGAATACATGCTGGTTGATCCAACAAGCAGGTGCCCTTATCAAGTACTTTGGTGAATAAACTGCAAAAACTGGAAAACTAAGAACTTAAGCCTTTTCTTCCAAGCAAGAGAGCTGGTCCCTTCTTTCAGTCCTTTTGTAGTAGAGCTCTCTTTCAGCAAAATTATTGATAGCTGCATCTTTGGCACAAAAGCCCTGGGACTTTTGCTGAGCTGATGTGCCTTGCTGTTCTCCCAGGATGTTGTTGTCCTTTTCCTGAGGGTATGGGGTATTGGGTTTGCATGGCCAGGTTTTTGGTAGCAGGAAGGGCTGTGGGTATGAGTTCTGTGAGAAGCTGCCAAAAGCTTCCCCAGGCCTGGCAGAGCCATTGCCAGGTGGCTCTAAGATGGATGTGCTGCTGGCCAAGGCTTGGCCAGTCAGAAATGGTGGTAACCTCTCTGGGATAACATATTTAAGAAGGGGAAAAAAAAGTTACAGAGAAGATACAATTACAGCCAGGGAACAGCAGGGAGAATATGTGAGAGGAACAACTCTGCAGACACCGAGGTCGGTGGAGGAGGGGTGGAGGTGCTTCAGATGGTGGGGCTGGGATTGCCCTGCAGCCCCTGGTGCAGCCCATGGCGAGGCAGCTGTGCCCCTGCAGCCCGTGGAGGCCCATGGAGAGGAAGAGATCTGCCTGCAGCCCATGGAGGCAGACCCATACCAGAGCAGGCAGATGCCTGAAAGAGGTGTGTGAAGCCGTGGGAAACTTGTGCTGGAGCAGGCTCCTGCATTGGTCATAGCTATAAAATTGAATTCTGCAGAGAATGGATGATCATTCAGAAAAAAGCCCTAAAGAAATGCAAGGTAGTGCTTCTGTTTTGATTCAGTAATTGATTTAACTTTTGAAGTAGTCATGTTATAAACACACCATATGGCAACACTTTTCTAATGCTGGGGTACTTTAAATCTCAACTTCAGAGCATGTTGAGTTCTTTAAAGCAGTCTCTCTTTTTCTTCTTTTCTAAGCTAAGACAGAAACAAAAAATAAATGTATTTTAGTGCTTTCACATTTTTGCACTCCTTCAGTTTGAAAAGCTATTTGTGTCTGTTTTAAACAATAAATAAAGATAAATTAAAAGGGACTAACAAACACCTAGGAACTTGCTGAATGCCTATTGAGGTCAATGAGAAGCTTTCTGCTGACTTGAGTGAGCAGGTTATTCATGGAGAACGGTCTAACAAATCATCAGTGTGAACAATGTGAAAGGAGTTGGATTTTGCTTTCAGGCTTTCCAGTAAAATGTGGACAGGCATGTTTTTTATGAGTGCAGAACGGGTGAATAAATAATAGTCCTTGTGCATCACAAGAGCAGGGCGAGATGGAGAACTGAATGTACCTGCAGGAAAGTGCCTACACATACACAAACACAAGGACAGATCATGGAGCTTATGGTGCTAAGGCCCCCCTGTATGGGTTTGGTTGTGGAGTGCAAATACATTGGCAGCAGGGCTGAGAGGATTCTGTAAGTGGTGTGTATCGACAGCTGCCTGTCGATTTTTGGAAGTTAGAGCACAGATTTAATGCAAGCAAAAACCTCCCCTTGCATTTTACTGCTGAAGTGCATGTGGCCGTTTACAGTGCTTGGCTGCAACCCGATACACCCCTCAGCTGCAGCAGTGTCACAGTGGTTGGAAGTTGCAGCCTTAGTCCAATAGGTCCCATTTATTTTGTCAATAAGTCCGTGACACAGGGCCATTTGTATGATTTGTTGCCTGATGAAGCAATTGTTTACATTTGAATAGAAGTCCAAATTGCCTTTTTTTTAAACATATGAATGACTGCTTTATTGGTTCATTAATCCCAAGTTGTAGCAGTCTCTCATTTGTATTTCTAATAACCCCCAAAACATTATAGTTCATATTTGGAAAGGCTCACAAGCTTCTAAGTCAGTAATCTGCATGTGGAACAGTCCCTGGGTTTGGTGCTGTGTCCTTGAAGTGAGCATCTGGGAGACACTCTGGTTTGTATGTTTTCTTTCCCCCTAGGACCTTGGTGTGTATTCAGATAAACCCCCTCATTGCTGCTGCGTAGAGTGCAGAATGGATTTCTGAAGGAGACACACAGAGGGAGTTTTGTCTGTCTGCCTTCATCTCTCAGCCCCCTATATATTTTGGGTAGGATGAATTGCTGTGAGAGAAAAACTTGGTGAGGTGGTGGTTTGACTTAAAAGACGTGAGGGCAAGAGCAGACCTGACTTGCTGCTGTGGCAGAGACTTGTTCAGTGTTTGTCTCCAAAGCTTGCTTGGCTCCAAGTTCGTCATCACAGCATGAGGGGCACCCAAATTGCTGTGTCTCTTTCTCACAGTTTGTTCTGGATTGGTGTGTGCATGTGTATGTACATTCATTCCTGTGTGCATGCATATTTGTGTGGGAATTTGATGTTTGTCCAGTGTTTGCACTGCCCACACTGGAACAGTGTCCAGCTGTGCCACCCATCTCTACTCTCATTTTGATGTTGCTGGGAAGAAAATGAAAATCTGGCATTGCTGATTCTTGCAAGGTTGTGATTAATCTTGAGATGATCAGTGCTCTTCCAAAAGCCTGAGCCTCTAATCAATGTAATATGCTGGAATTGATTTTCCCTTCCAGTCTCCTCTCCTGGTTAGTGTCAGGTTTTTTTTATAGCGTCCTTTTAATGTAGGAAGAACTCAAGGACTGCATGTGTGCAGAAACTCTGGTTCCTGAAGGCCTCTCTTTAGGATTCTCCAGTAGGTGAGATGCCTCTCAGCCTAAGTTTCTGGATAGAGAATCTGAAACACACAAACACTCTGGAATAAAAAGTGATCATTTAGTCTTCCAGCTCAACTGTGCCAGCAGGCATGGTTTGTGTGGCAATTGCCCAGAAAGGTGTGTTTGGTGAGGAAAATATGTCCCTTGTATTCAAATAAACTCCTATTCTGCTTTCTTAACTTACTTTTAACACAGTACCTTCAACTGCATGTCAGCATTTTTTCAGTGATTAGAGCTGGTTATCTTATCAGAAGGTTTCCCTGCTGGAATATATATTCATGTTGTTGGCACTTTCCTTTTAAAGCACATGAGCGGGCTTCAAGTTGGGTTTGTTTGGGATTTTTCCTTCTCCATGCACAGATTGCTATGAATTGTTTTCATGGTGTATTAATAACCTTCTGGGAAGTAAGATAGATGCCTGGATTAGGTGATTTACTTATTGGCATTAAGGAATGTAGAAAGTCAAGACCCGTAAATCTGAGTGTGCTGAAGCACATATTCGTAATCCAGACATACTGTTCATGGTTGGGAATGATTTGTCCATTTGGTATTTTTTTTAATTTTCTTTTATTTGTTTTTTCTTTCTTTTTTTTTTTCTTTCTTTCTTTTTTGTTTCTTTTTATTCCTGTGTTGCCTGGTGATTTTATGCCTCCTGCTATTGAGTTAGGTGGAACAGCAACATACCCCTGGCCCTCCTCCAGGCTGATGGAGAAGGAAGTGTGGTCAGTGCAGCTCAGTGCCCTTCACTACAGGGACAGGATTTTAGGAACCTGTGGCCAGATCAAGCCAGAGGCACCCAGGCAGGAGGCTGGATGGTGCCCAGGGGCAGTGGTGACAACAAAAATGAGCCCTTCCCATGCTTTTGGCAGGGCAACAGTGGAAGTTTCTAACATGGGAATGAACTGCTGCTGCCAGCAGGGACCAACATGTGAGTTTCAGAGACCCACGTGTCATAGTGTGGGTGAGGATTTTGTCCTCAGATCAGCCCCTTTAAGTCAATAATGTAGGACAATTAATCAACACTTAAAGTTTCTGAAGCACAGCACAACTAATCCGTAAAGGCACAAATATTTTGCCCTCAGCCATTCTGTTGATTCCAACAGTGTTTTTCCTTCTTGCTCTGAAGAGGCTAAGTTAACAAGGCCTTGCTAGATATGTGGGTATGGGGTTTGCTGTTTGAAAACAATCCTATCTTGAGCTTGGTCTATTATATACTTGAAACAGTTTTCTTACTGAAGAGGTTGCTTAAAACCTGAGAGAGCCAATGGCTGCCTTCTGTGTACTTCAGGCCACTAGTCAGACAGCTCTTGAAGTGTTTGCCCCTTCTGTGGTTGATGTATTAGGGCTGTTTATCTTCCTTTGCAGGGTAAACCATTGGGTTTGAAAAATAGACAACAGCACCATGGTGAAGGAATAGATATATACTAGATACAGGTGAAGAGTCACGTGACTTTTAATGTGACCCTCACAAAATGCCTAGTGGAGAAAACAACATTCTTTGTGAAGATACTTTAGCAATTGTTGGAATCCTGTTTTCTTTACTGCTATTAAATAATCTGCAGTGAACAGTTTTAGTGTTGTTGTTTCACAGATCTTAAGGTGTTTCACTCACTTTGGGATTTTAGAGAGAGAGAGGTAAAAATAAGTATTGTCTTAAAAAACCTGGCAGATCTTTAGCAAAGTGAAGTTGGTCGTCATACATGTGAAGTCACTTGGAGTGACTACAGGCCTTCCATTCCTTTTCAGGGGAGCATCTGTCATGTGCAACAGCTCAGTAGTTCTTATCTCTGTTGCAAAGACAGTGTCCATTACAATATATGAATTAGCCAGTTATTGCAACTCGGCTGTACAGAGGGAAGGTGACAGCAGTTGATAGCTCTGTGCTCCAGAGGGACAGAAACAAAAGGGTCATGAATTCTGCTTAGGCAAGGACACAGAGCCAGACCTGAATTTGGAAGGAAGTGCCCTTATGTGAATATAATATCCCTTTTGTAGAGTGTCATCGGGATAAACTGAAATGTTGCAGAAGGCAGAGGAGAAGTTTTCAGCTTTCACAAAACCAAGGTCAAGCCTTTGTCACTCTAATACATGTCAGTTGCTATTATTGCAGGTTTCAGTGAGGTACAATCAGAGGAATGATGAAGAGGAGATAAAACTCTATTCAACTACCATGCATAAAAATTCATCTTAAGGTGTTATTATTTTCTTCTCATTCATAGCATGGCCGGACCCCCCTGCATCTTGCTGCCTACAAGGGTCATCTCCACGTTGTCCAAGTTTTGTTGAAGGCAGGTTGTGATCTGGATATTCAGGATGATGTAAGTAGATACGACCTTCTAACTTGGGGTGGAGGGGAAAAGGTGATTTGCAAATAACAGTAGACATTCACTTCTTTGAAGTAGGATTAAATAGAAACAAAATCTGTCTCTCTATTTTACAATTCAGAGATGTAACCTCTAATTTGAAGATGCAAAAGTGCATGGAAAACAATGTAAAATGTGGTGGTTTTCAGTGAATATCTTAGTCCTCTTGTTCAAGCTGCAGAGCTTTATAAGAGCTCTGCTTGTGCCAGGCAGGCATGAGAGTCGTCATCTGCTGCTTGTGGTAGGAATGCACGGGGAGTTCAGTGTGGGAACCCACTGGAGGACACCAGGTAGGGGACACCACCCATGGTGAAGTTTGCCTGAAGTGGGAGATGCTTTTTGAGCATCCCTCAGCATCCAGAACAGCTGCCCTTAGCACAGTGCTGTGCTGTGGGGAGATCATCCTGGTGGCACCAGTGCTTCATGTAGGGGTGGTCACATCTCTGAGGTTGTGGTGTGGTGAGGCATCAGCACAGAAACCAGCTTTAAATGTAGTTTGGGTTCATTTGGTAAAATACGTAAGCTGCTGGAATTTCTTGGGTTTCTGTAAGAGCCGCTCTAATCTAGAACCGTGCTTTAAGGCACTTTGGAGTGACATGTGATGTGCTTTTAGTTCCCTCACTGGAGAAAAATGTATATGCTGAAATGTGCAATAGCAGTTGAATAACCATGATTTCCTCAAATTAATTGCTAACTTCTGATGGCACGCTGGAAGAAGTTTGAGGGTTGCTTTTGTTCCCCCTGTAATATATAAGGTGGAGAGTCTTCAAAGGCCATAGAGGTCCAAAAGTGCTAGTAGAGGCACCTGTTTGACTCGTAGAAGGACACTGGAAATGTCTAGGTGCCTTTTAAAAATAGCCTTGGGCATTTGTTTTCATCTAGAGAGTTAAAAGTCTATAGCAATTGGAAAACTGGTTTATTTCTGTGTGTGAGTATCTTCCCTGTGAGATGTGAGCAGTCTGCCTGACAAGCTTGGGGCTGGGGTACTGGTGTGGCCAGCTTTCTGCAGGGAAACTTCTTTTTCCAGGAAAAAAAATTTGCTTATTTGTTTATTCTTTCCCTGTTCCCATCTGTGAAATGGAGCAGATTTGCAAGTGCAATGGGAGAATCAATTTATTCAGATGTATCCTGGGTATGCTTTTTGACTTCTCCCAGCAGAAATGGTTCATTAGGTATTTAAGACAAAATTGCAGATACTTTACAAATACAGCCAGCTTTCCTGAGAAAAGAAAACTGCTGCTTTAAGAAAGCAAGAGCATCCACTGATTTGGTAAAATTGAATTTCTGTGGAAACTGTTTTTTGTGTAAGTCTGGTTCATTTGTTTTAATCATCTAGGAATAAAGTCTATGCTGTTTATACGTAAAGGTGATAGCCATGATGAAAAAAACAGTAAATCAGTGTTTAACATCATTTCAGTTCAGTGAAGAGTCTTGCACTTGTAGAAATACTCAGCTCATAGAAGACTTATTATCTTATGAGCTTTACAGGGACTTTGTTCACAACAACTGGATACTGCTTCTAAACGTGGTGATTAATATGAGCAGAGTAGATGGATACTGGATTCATAGATAACGTCTCTTTAAAATGTAACTCTGTATTTAGTAGTGATAGTAATTTGGTTGGGATTGAGGAGAGCCTCAGGAGTTGCTGAATTTCAAAGAATATGTTTGGATTTGTCTTGTAGGAGGAGGAAGTCTAAAACTCCAAATGAAGATTTTTTGCTTGTAATAGGTATTAACTAAAATATTTCTGCTTTCCTTTTACATAGGTCTTCAAAGAAGGTTCTCTGCTTATGGCTTCTCCTTGTATAATTAATTTTTACAATTTATGCCCCACAGAATATGTTTGTAGTCTCTCTTAGTTGCAATCTATTGATTATGCCTTCAGTCACTTTCACTGTGTGCTTATGTGGCAGTGAAGGCATCTTAGTCTAAAGTGTTGATTAACATCTGTATGTTTCATTACTGTTTTTCTGGAATACAGATTTAGGTTCAGATATGAGAACACCTGTGAGAGTGGGGAGTATTATATTTGATTGAAAAGCAAATTATTTTGTTGATTTTGTCTATGGCATTGTTGTGATAGCACACAAAAATCCAAAAAGATGACCTACATTTTATTTTTCAAAATAATGACAGAAACCTTAACACTTTACTTGTGAGTTTTGATCAAATTCAAGACTAAGTTTTCATTTTCCAGATGATAAGCAGAAACTTAAAAGCTGCTAATTGTTATGGAGAGATTAAAATGCTCCCTTTCGTGTTCTACAGATATATTCCCTAAACATGGTAAGAGCCGTAGTTGAAGAATGACCTCCAGTGGCCTGGAGTGGGATTATTATGAATTTCAGCCGGTGGAGTCCAGCTCTGTAGAATATGCCACACCAGGAGCTGACTCCTTCCTTCTCCCTGCCAGCCCTGACAACTCTTACTGGGATCCCAGTGCCATCTCTGAGTGGTCAATGAGTGTCCATACAGCACACACCTCAGAAATAGTCCAGGAGAAAATTGTCACGGTGAAGGAAATCAAGGATGAAAAAAATAAGAGAAACCAGAAGAGAAAGGCTAGGAAGGAACCTAGAAGATCAGAAAGAGAGAAGGAGGTTAGAACTCTTGTGCCTGAACCCTGCCCCGCGCCTGACGCCGGTGCATGCTGCGAACCCCCGGGGCGGCGCTGCATGGCTGCATGGCCCGCTTGGCGCTCCGTGCTCTGCATCCAGCCTGCTGCCCTGGCTGCACCCTTGAATCTAACTGGGAAAACAAGCTGATGTAAAAACAAAGGCCAAAGACCCCGAAAATTCCTTTCTAGAAGCTGCAGTTTAAGAAGCAGAAAATCAGTTTCAAATGGAACAATAGCCCAGGGTTCATAATAATTTCTAGCTGAATGAAAATATGCAAAGTGGCTTATTCCTGTGGTCCCATTTCATTTAAGCTGTAATTTGTTTTGTTCATGATTATTTTTCATGCCTTGATCACCTCTGCTGGTCATGCATCATCATTTATTGTGCAGAGTATAGTTGTTCTTAGCTGTGTATCATGACTGCCTCTCTGTAGCAAAAGAGGAGGAGAGCAGCATAGAGACACTGAGAAACATGAGAGCATGTCCAGTTCCCTTTGTGTACAGCTGCTTCAGGATATCCACATAGGCTTGGATGCTCCTGCAAATATTTAACAATTGGTTATATTTTATTTTTAGAATATTTTGGTATTTCTGCTGTGAATTTAGTGGCTTGATTTTATATTACATAACTTTACAAGTGCTGTTCAGCACTTTGTATCAGGGATTGAAGCCATGATTTTTTTCTGGTTGTTTTGGTTGTTTATTTTTTGGGTGGCCAAAGTTGTGGATGCTCTATCACTGGAAGTGTGCAAGGCCAGGCTGGATGGGGCAGCCTGGTCTAGAGGAAGGTGTCCCTGCTCATGGGAAAGGAGTTGGAACCAGGTGATCTTTAGGGTCCCTTCCAACCAAAACCATTCTATGATTCTATGATTTTGGTGCAATTCTCCTGCAGCAAGATAATCTGTTGATTTCTGCAAACATAGAAGTGAGGAGGCAAAGTGTCACATGGGAGAAGGGCTTTAAAGGAGATTGTACAACTGTTGGATGCTCTGGAGAATAGAAATGTGCAGGAAAAACTGTGGGTTTAGGTTGGGGTTTTTTAAATCAGAGAAAGGCAAAATTAACGTGTATTACAAACTAATGCAAGTCAAATCTCATTAATTTGGGTCACAGAGTCTATAATAGAGACTCCGGTATCCCAAGGGAGCTGTCAGAAGTCTACCTGAGACTGCACTGGAAGTCACTGGTGTTGTTTTCTTTCCTTTGGGGTGAACTTCAGATGTAAATAGATACATGCCCAATTTCCAAGTTCCTGGTCACTGGTTGCATCCACTGTTTTAAGCACATGAGGAAGCTCAGGGAGATAGTTGCAAATACGAGCACACTGAGCAAGTGCCAACAGAGAAGTGCTAAGGAAAGATTAGTGCCAAAGTCCATGGGGAAAAATCAAGATTTAGGTATCTGCCTTTCTTCAGGACTCCCAGCCTGTAAGCCTCTCCTGAAAGCAGGTGTTTAAGCCCTCTGTAAGGAGCATGGTTCCCCCTCTGGAAATGTAGCTGCTGCTGTGCAGGAGCCCTGTTACAGGTAGGGCTCTCAGATGTGCAGTCCTGCATCCTCTGCATCAGAAGGGCATGCAGACTTCTATCCCAGTCCCCCAGTGTCAGCCTCTTACTGTCCCAATAAATACCAAGATTTCTTCCTAAAAGTGGAGAACTTTCCACACTGCAGTGCTGCCGTGGCAAGACAAAGTGAGTCAGTAGCGCTACCTCTGGGCTCCTGTGGAAGAGCCAGTGGCCACTTCCTTCACTGGCCTAATCTTTGAAAGGTGGTGCCTGTACCTGCAACATGTGTGGATCTTCTTCCATCAGGTGTGTGACATGGGCACTCACAGGGCCAGAGAGAGGAGGGAAAGTGCCTGTGTTAGGGCTGTGCAGGGCCAGGGTGTGCCGTGCCCCCGTGATGCTCTGCCCTGTACCTGCCTTGCCAGCTGACATGTCCAGGGCAAGGGCATGCTGGAGTGGAATCTCCTGAGTTTGAGCTGCCTTCAGGGCTAGGCAGAGTCTGAGGAAGGGGGTTTAAGATTCACCAATGTAGACCTTAGTGCTTTACTTCTGTTGAGCCTCACTTAAGTATTTTTGGCTTTGGGCCCACATCTGCATTTGGGCAGACTGTTGTTTCTGTCAAGGTCATGTTTCTGTGACACGGCACTGGAGTTGTCTCTCTTCATTGCTACTGATCTGCAGTCTGTTCCTAAGGCATAAATCTCTTGGAAACAGGATCATAAATTGTGCCCAACATAATAGTTCGGACAGTTAATACGCATTTACCGGTGTAATTGCTCTCTGAGCCTCTGGAACAGACCCCTAATGCTTTGCTAAAGGCAGAATTCTAGTGACTGCTTTCAGAGACATTTATTTTGGCAATTAATAAAAGGTACACAATTCAGTGATTACACTGCCTGGAAATGCATGCTGTGAAAAAAACACAGCTCATCTGTTTTCTCTGACTCCATGAAAGGCAAGGCAGGGATTTGTTCCACTGCTGATGGGGAAGGAAGGCAGGCTGGAGTGCAGTGGTGCAGGCACTGTTATTTATAGGATGGCTGTGCTCTCCATGGCTGGGTTGCTCAGTGGCTGTCACACAGAAGCCATCACAACCTGGCAGTTCAGCTTCCACAGCACTTTAAGCAGTTTAGGGTTAATGTCTGTGCTGAGGCGTAAGGGAACAGTGGACCAGGTGCTGCCTTGTCCTGCTGGCTGAAGGGTAGGGACAGACCCTCACCAGGACAATGATACGTGCCCTGTCTTCACTGGGAGGTGCTTCAGTTGGTGAAACAAGGTTTGAGATATCCTTTGACACTCCCTGTTACACAGATGAGGTGTTTATTTTGTCCAGTCAGGGTTGGGTTGGACCTTACTCTTGGATGCTCGTATAGGGAAGATGTCACAACCAAAGCCCATACCTTGGGCAGGAGGCACCTGAGCCTGCCATTTGCAGGACTTGTGTCCCTTCACCTGCTTCCATTTCAGGGACCAGAATGTATTTTGGGACAAAGCTTAGGCATGGCTGAAGCGGTCCCAGTGCTGCTCTGCATCGCTGGTGTATGGACCCCCAGCACATGGGTTGGGATTACCAAGGGGGACCTGGTCTTGCAGCAGAGAGCTGTGCTGCCCACTTTGCAAACAGACAAATGTGTTTGTATAAAATTTAAATGAAATACTGTTAGAAGTAGCTGTCATATCAACAAAGCCCCAAAAGCTGAATAGTCTTTGACCTCATTGCAGTTACTGTGATGGGGACAGGACCAGCCTTGATTTAAACTGTCCCAGTAAGATGTTTAATTACAAACCAAATCCTGTACAATCCATTCCTGCTCTAAATGTGTATTCTCCACAGTAATTTTCCCAACTGTAAAGCAATAGGAAGCAACCATTCATTATTCAGATTCCATCCACTGCAATGATAGTTACCATTTTGATTTAGTCTGTTTTATAATATCTTCTGTAGGCTTGCTGGTGCATCAATACCACTTGGCAGGGGTAGGTTGGCAGATTAGTTTCCACTTCATGGTAGTCAGATAAAATGATTTTTGCACTGTCTCACATGACTCACTACTGCAGTAACAGTAGCTGTGCCATTATCAAAAATCAGATATCAAATTCTTCCTCATTTGTTGGTGAGCAGATTTCCATGTAGTCATAGTAACCGGTAACAATTTGACATTTGTGCTTGTGAGATGGTATAATTTGGACATTTTCCATACCATTTTGGTTGTCTTTGAATTTGGAACAAATACATAAGTTCAGAGCACTTGCCATGCTGTCAATTTTCTGATACTTTTTGTTCCCACTTCCTGGAAGCTTTACTGTCTTAGTTGAAATCTTTTAAAATACATTTCCAGTAGCAAGACTAAAAGTAAAAATATGTACCCTCTAGAAACTACAAAAAAAATAGATAGCAGTTTTTTAAAAAGCACCTTCAACACAATTTTTAAAAATCAGCTTCATGATTATAAGCCAATTTAATGATTTACTGATAGGTATTACTGAAAAGTCGTGGTTGGCAATCCTCATTTTTTAATAGATTAATAACTATTTGGTGTCATTAGCACAAAAGAACCCCACCAAGAGCAATTTTTAAGTCAGCTGCTAATTGCCTTTGAGAACAAATTGTTCAAATAAACCAGTTATCTAAAGACTTGGATACTCTAGAATAAAAAAAAAAACAGAAATTCCTCTAATTTTAGTATTTAATATAATATGCTATTATCTGATAAAGAATTTTAGCAGAGAAATTTTGGTCTATTTAGGACTTGATTTCCTGCAAGCTTTCTTAGGACACATGGCATATCTCTGCCCTGCGTGTGTTTGTGGTGACCATTATCTAGATAAGCAGAAATGGACTGGATTCCAAATCTGTTTATTCATCCCAAAAAAGTCTGTGTGCAGCTTTGAAGCCTGTCTCTGTTCCTGGATTCAGGCTGTGCTTTGGCATTGCTGGTTCAAAGTGACTTCAAAGGAAGGCCAAGACCAGTTGTTGTGGCCACGGTGGAGCTACTGGAGATCAATTTTCCTATTGATCCCTGTTTTGCATCCCTACACACTGCTTCATAAATCCTTCTCTTGCCCCTCTTTTATCAGGTTCTCACCAATATGTACATAAAAACATATAGATAACCCCTGATGGGCTGGCACAGTGGTTTAAGTTTCCCTAGTCTTCGGTTTCTAGAATTGCAGAAAACTAACCTTGGGCTCTCTAGCTCAGCAAATGGGTTAAGCAGTTGTGAGAGAGGAGATGGATGGGCAGTCAGACAAGATGACCACATCAGCATAATTTCCTTTGGAAAGTTGGCCTTAAAGTAAATAACTGACATGGGAGACTTGCTTGTTGCTGGTATGTGGTGGGCCAGTGAGAAATGAAAGTTGTTTGGACCTCAAGATTGCTCAGTGCTCGAGTGAAACAGGTGGATGGTCCTGCAGTTGAGGTTCTCATCGTAAAGTTGCCTCCACTCTTAGCACTAATTGGTAAATTCATCAGAGGTGCTGAAGAGACCCATCTCATCTCATGCTCCTTATCCTAAGCTGGGCTGATGGAGCAATCAGAGCCAGAGCAGGAGAGCCTTATCCAGTTAGTCTAAGTCCTGGAGGATCATTATGATGAATTACAACAGCCTGTAATTCCCTTTAGTTCCCTACAGACACTGATGACTGTTATTAGACATGTAGAGCCAAATGTGTCCCATTCCCTGCCTTCTAATACTGCCATGTTTTTAGAATGCTTCAGCGCTGAATATGGGATTGTGATGACTTGAAACTTCTGTAAATGGTTCGTAGCTCTGATACTTTCGATAACTTCATTAATCTTGGAAACGTTTATGGTAGTTGTTTAGGGGGACTGTTTTCAAAGGCAGCTGCGATTTAATCAGTATGTGTGTCAAAGATGCAGCCCGTGTGTGTGTGTTGTCTGCATTTGCATTAAGTCAAAATGAGGTGGGAATTGTACCAATTATAAATTTGCTTCTTTTTGCAGGGTGACCAGACAGCACTGCACCGGGCTGCTGTTGTAGGGAACACCGATATAATAGCAACTCTGATTCAAGAGGGCTGTGCTTTGGACAGACAAGACAAGGTAACAGACAAAACAAAAGCCCTGTGGGATGGCAGCTTTGGCAGTCAGTAATATTAAGGTCTCAGAGAGAAAGTTACAGTTTATACTCCTTAGTAAGTGTCTGATACTCCGAGAGTAATTGGAACAATAACACTGAAAAAAGAGCTGTACCATCTCTTTAATACAAATTACTGATTTAGTTACTCTTTTAAATTACGCTGGTAGTTTTTGGTTTAAGAGTCTGTTCTCAGCTCATGAAGGTAAGAATTAAAGGACTGTACACCATACTCGCCCTGAGCGCAAAAGACTGCAAGTTCCCATGATTATCCCAGAAACTTGAGAATCCCAAGCTGTAAGTTTAATTTAGGAGTAAATATAACCAATTTCAGGTTGCAGACAAATAACAGTATTTTTACCACCTTCTAAAAATAAAACAGAAAATAAGCTAGTAGGAAATGAAAATATTTTTAAGAGAGTAGGTTAGTTATACAGCCCCTAACATTCTCCTCCTCTTATGTGTGTGCTCTTCAGGATGGTAACACTGCTCTTCATGAAGCTTGTTGGCATGGATTCAGTCAGTCTGCCAAAGTGCTTGTTAAAGCAGGAGCCAACGTTCTTGCCAAGAACAAGGTGAGACCTGTGGAGGAGGAGCTTTCTGTTCTGGTCTAAGGTGGCTGATTCTCAGAACTGGAGATTTCTGGCCGTGGCATTTCTCAGCAGGTGGGGGACCAGCTCTTAGTGGGATTTTTTTTTCTTCTTTTTCTTTTCATTTATCATGCCTGGATGCTTCATCCACAGGCATTAGGAATTCATATTTTGACAGCTGACGCAGGAGAAACTCAATAACATGTTGAATGATACGTTAATTACAGCCGAGGAACACTGCCATTCCTGTGGAAATCTCCATGGTGCTCTAATTTATACTGAGGAGATTCATTGTGATTGGTGTGATTTAAAATGGAAATGAATTGTACTAATAAGAAAATGGTATTGAAAATCTGGGTTTTTTTCCAGAAATTAAACAGCCAAAGGAATGTAAGGCACAGAGGGAAACAAAAAAAAAACAACCAAACAAACCAAAAACAACAACAAAAAGTGCCTTTTGTTACTAAGTTCTTTCTAATAGATTAGCATGGTCTCTTCCCAGAACCTTGTAATGAACCTGGATTATGTTCCTTTTAGTATTTATAATACCTTGAGAGCCATGTAGAGGAAAGAATAACAAAGTAAAGGGTATTAGTTCCACTCTAATTGTTATAACTGAGGGGCACTTCAGTAATTCAGAAGTTAATGGAATAGTGCAGGAAATGGTGGTAGCAGCCCATGGTGTGAGCAGAGTCAGGGGTTGGACAGCTGTGCTGCTGGGTTGGTCAGATCACACGACTGGCATTGTGCCCTGTGTGACAGGGAGAGGGCTTTGGGATTGCTTATGGGGATTTCTGAGCATTTATGGTAAATCTGTCTCTAAAACAACAACTGAAAGGGGCTGGGAAAGAAAGGAGACAGCTGATCAAAGTCTAAGATTTAGAGTAAAAGGGCATGTTGCCTGGGCATACTGTTTCTGTATGTGCACATGTGTATAGGCACTACAGAAGAATATTTTTGTACAGTTGTGGTGAGTTTGTCTTCAATATTATTTTATGTGTATTCCTTCTTTTGTATCATTTCAACTACCAGTTTTTATTTACTGTAATTACTTTTTCTGTAATGTCCACATAGATTTGTATCAAGGGTGCTTTAGAAGATTTCCCATGCTTGACTATAAGTCTTGTGAACCATTTTGCTCCTATCCCTGGATATGCTTGTCTGTGTATACACATACACTTCTGTACAAAGGTGTGGGCTTAAGATGCAAGTCAGGTTATCCTGCATGCTTGGGTGCCTCAGGGAATTAGAAGATTTAGCTTACAATTCAGTTTATGCCAGCTGGAGGCAACCTCTCTGGGAAAGTATGTGCACAAAATAGCTCAGCAGGGTTGATGGCTGAAATATGACTGGCAAACTTAAATACTGCCTGAGCAGCTCCTGTGCTGGTCTTTGATGTCTTACCCTTTGCATTTCACTCTTTGGGTGGTTTTTAATGGACAAGATACATTCTCAAGAGCTGCTGAAAAAATGTGAGAACCATGCATGCTTGCATGTGCTTTTACCCCTTTTGTTTTCAAGAAAAACAAAGCTCTTAAGTCTACTTCAAAATGGTTTCTCTGTTCTCTCAGCTTTTTGTGTTACTGATGACAAGGCATTATCATTCTGACAGCTTTTCTGGCAGCCAGGGTTGAGTGCCATGTGCAGGAGCATCCAGGCTATTGACTTACAACCTGGGCATTGTGTGATTTTGGAAGGATGGGACAGATACTGGCTGCTAGGTTTGCCAAACCTGTGAAGCAGCAGAAGATGGGAAGGATTTGACATTGTGTTTTGGGTAGCTGTATTCCTCCAGCACAGCAGTCATCCTGGAGGTGCAGTTCATTTTCATTTGAGTTGGCTTAATAAAACCTTTTCTATTGTGATAGATCATGCAGTGAGATCAATTGTAGCCTTATTTTTACATTCTACATCAGTCTGTAGATTTCAGTGAAGATTCCCAGACTGGTACAGCTTGGACCCTCTCTCCCTCTCAGAAGCTGGTGAGAGATTTGTCATCCCATGGGAGATGAGCCAGATGAGCCACTCTGTGAGCTCTGACCCTTGGCACCGTGATTCTCCCAGAACTGAAGTCCTCACCTGCCACACAGGACCTCTGCCGTCCCACCAGAGCCAGCCTGCCAAACAGCAAATTATAAAGGCATTGCAGAGGCTTTTCAGAGATAAACCTGGGAGGGAGAAAATTGACACTTAAACACAATTTAGCTGAGAAGAAAACTGTTCATGTCTGCCACGGCTTAGAGACTAGATTCAAGTCTGTAATATAGAAGTGGAGACCTAAGACCGCATCTAAGAGTTGGCTTTTGTAATTCAAACCCTGACGCTTTGATCTGTGTCTTGAAAGCAAGGGGGACAAATCAAAGGATATAATCAAGGTGAACAGGCAGCATAGTAAGCCTGGTAAACCTTTTTACCTGAGGTGATTTAATTTCTCGCTCCCAAGAGTCAAAAACTCTGAATGTTTTCAGACCAGCAAAAGCCAAATGCTGCCAGAAAAGCTTGTCAGACCAATAAAATTGTTCACTGTGTTAGAAAGATAATACACAAGCCAACACTTCTTTAATTTCTGTCCATTTCTGCACATTTTCTTCTTTGAGCAACCACGGCATGGTTGCTTGGGTGTCTGGGGCTTGGGTAGCTTTTTGCCCTCCCTTCCCATCTTGGCTGGAGACTGGTGTGCCTCCTGAACATCAAAGATTCTTGATAGCCTAATATCTGTATCCTGCCCAGTGAGAGCACCTACGGACCCAGCCAGACTTCAAGCTGGTTTGCATTAAAATCATGAGGAGACAGGAGTTGTGACCCTGGTCTGCTCAATACCCTGCAGCTGGGATCAAAGATCCCATGCCATGGCAGCTCAGTTTTTTGTGTCTGTGCATGCAGGAAACCCGAAACACAAGAATTACAGTTCTTTAAGTTAAATATTTAACACTGCTGTTTGAGGCTAATGAATGAGACAGTTTCTAGAGTTCTTTCTTCCTGTAAACAGATTTGACCAATGCAGATATCATTATTCTGTCCTATTTCTGCCTTTATTCTATCCCAGGTAAGCCATTGCCAGAATGAAGTGGGGATTTCAGTCTCCAGGTTCATTCATCTCGTATCTTTGGGAAAACAACAGTTTCCCACCTTTGGGTGGATCGTCTTGTACGAAGATCTGTGAGGTTTTATATTTTAATGCTTATGTCCAATTTCTAAATATGGCTTTTATATTTTCCTGTATTTCTCTAAGGCAGGTAACACACCTCTTCACCTGGCTTGCCAGAATAGCCATTCCCAGAGTACTCGCGTTTTGTTACTTGGAGGATCTCGAGCAGACCTCAAAAATAATGTGAGTTTTGGAAATAACATGTTCATTTTTTGTGTGACTTTGTTTTAGGTATATTGCTTTCACTTGTAGAAATACTCAGAAAGTGATGATTTTTTAATTATAAATTATATGGAAAAACCCCCACTACCCAGCCATTGTACTCATCATGCACAGGAATGCTTTTGGTAGGACTGAGTGATGAACTACTTGTACTCATCTCTTGAGCAAGGATAGAAGGAGCCAAATGGGGTTTTGCTGTTGCACAGACAGTGGTGAAAGACTTCAGATCTGCAGGTCATATATACTGTGTGTCAGTCTGTCAAATGAGGTAGATTCAAGGTGGCTTCTGTTTCAGACAGCTTTCCTCCTATTTTATAATGACTCTGGCATGATAGATAAAGAAAAAAAACACAATCTACAGAAGGAAGCCAGATATTTTTGCCCTGCTTGATAACAAAGTGGGCAGAGAAAGTGGGGTTTTGTGCAGCTCCCGGGCTCAGCTGCACAAGTGCCACCCCTCATGGGAATGCTGCTCTGGCTGCCACTCATGTTTTCTACATTGTGTGGAACCCTAAGCTGAAATTCCAAATTGCATTGGTTTGTGGTTCAGAAGAACAGATTTAAGGGGAAAATATAACTAACTCGGGGTTTGTAGTGCAAGTAAAATAACATTTTATTTTTCCAGTATTTCCCATCAGTTAAAGAATTCATGCTCTCACCTTGCCTGACCTCAGCTCTTGCTAAACTTTCCCACCCATAATAGCAGATTTTGTACTGCAGAGAAGACAGCATTGCTGTTCTGTGGAGGTGTGTGTTGTTTACTGTTCTTTCTGATTTAATAGGTTTATTTCACCCTTGAACATCATGACAAGTACAGGCTTTCTCACTGTGATTACATGCTCAGAGCTTTGTTTCTGTTTGCAGGCAGGAGATACCTGTCTGCATGTGGCTGCTCGTTATAATCACTTGCCCATCATTAGGGTGCTGCTCAGTGCTTTCTGTTCTGTCCATGAAAAGAACCAGGTCAGTGCATGAACCTCATTGTGACTCTGTGCCCTTTGCATATGGCCAGTTGTTGGGAAGAGGAATTCCTACCCAAGTAATCCTGCTTCACTCTGTGTGTTCCACTGTACCACCAAATGCCTAAGCTTTTAAGAATAGCCTTAAAGTAATGGCATATCAGTGGTTTATTATTTTGCCATCACATTTGCATTATTTCTTTAAAGCATTGCTTATTTATGAGGTGATTTAATGATCTTATAGCCATTGTGAAGCACAACTCACTGACATTTAGATGCTACTAAAGTGCAAATTCCTCTGGAATACTTTTTCTTTGCTGTATTTTGCAGTAGGGGGAATTAAGAGGACATAAAAGTGAAGACAAAGCATGCTCTAAATTCAAAGTAACGATCAGCCCAGCCTAGGATTAGTCATCCATAGTTGTTTTATAGAGAAGTAATTGATTGCTGTACCTATAACATAGCATAATTGGGTGGCAGAAGGGAATGAAATTAGTACATTAAAACGTGGTAAATCTACTAAATAAACATATTATGTGGTGCTTAACCACATTTTCTCATGTTCCTGGGAAATCTTCCATGTGTAGTTGAGGATCATAAAGATATTTTCTGAACTGTGTATTTAATGTTCTTTCTTCACTGTGAGATATTACAGGAAACAAAATGGATTTCAGCACGTTGGATTTACTATGTAATTTTATTTGGAAATGAGTTTTTTAACTTGCAAAATGAGCTACTGAATATTAAGATCAGCTGGTGTGAACCTGGCCCAGAGAGACATTCCTTTCCTTCATTTCCCAGCGCTACCCAAAGTTGTTACATATTTGCCCATAGAATGATTAGATTTAGGAGTATACCTCATCTAACTTAGCAACAGGCACTAGTCCTGAGGAAATCTGATTTTATGAAGGCAAAATGCAAGACCAGGGGGACAGGAAGGCATTATACACACGTGTCCAGTTGAACAGTTGCAGGCTCTGTTAGCAGTGCCCAAATCTGATCAGGGCTGTCTTCATCTCACTGCACCAGGACAAGGGCAGGGCAGTGTGTTAGTGCTGGACCCAGATTGCCTCCTGGCTCTCATCCAAAACCAGTTTTTCCTGAGCAAACCTGTGAAGAGAATGCCAACTGTCTCACTGCTGGTACTTACTTGAGTATTTCTGAGTAACGTGATACATCACCACCTGCACACCAAATAATCAAACCTAGAGGAAAAAAAAAGAAGAGAAGGTTGTGGTGGGAAAACTTGTTCTACCCTCAGATGTCATATCCATTTATCCATTTGCTGGAGGTAGAGCTGGGCTGTCTCCAAGATGCATCATGTGTCACTTGGTTTAGATAAATCAGATCACCAGAGCCCCAGCTGCATTTCTCAAACCCAGGCTGAAGTATTCTTTGCCCCCTCCTGTCATCTTCCTCCCCACCCAGTCATTTTTTATGGATCAGGCCTTATTTAAGCTTAGTTGTTGCATTAGTAAGTGTAGGTTTGTTCCATCTCTGAGGATCTTTTAGGAAGGTGTGAATTCTGTAGGGTGAGACCCAAGGACTTGTGTCACAAGTTTGTTTTCTGCTTTCTCACTTGCAGGCAGGGGATACTGCACTCCATGTAGCTGCTGCTCTAAATCACAAGAAGGTGGTGAAGCTCTTGCTGGAGGCAGGGGCTGATGCATCCGTTGTCAACAATGTAAGCAGGACATACAGTTTCTTTGGTATTTTATATTAATGTAGATTCCTCATAGGCTTGGTAGAAAATACTTGGTTGTGAAGTGTTGAATTATATCTGGGTAAACTAATGTAATTAGTCACTTCACTCTTGTGCACAGAGCATAGACTGAACTTGGTTGGAGAAATTCCATGTTTCCAGCAGCATGTGTTTTGAAGGAAATACTGTTTTCTTTTTTCTCTCAGGCAGGCCAGACCCCTCTAGAGGTTGCCAGACAGCACAATAACCCTGAGGTTGCACTCCTGCTCACTAAAGCATCACAGGTACATTACACATCTCTCCCCAACACACACATACACATGGAGCTGAGGCCACTTAATCTTGGGAAGCTGCATCCCCTACTCCTTGTTTTCTGCTGTGAAAGGTTCCTACATTTCTGCTGGCATTGTGGGCTGGGCTCGGGTCTATTGACATAGAGCCTTTCAGCCCCCAAGGAGAGCAAGGTGTGCAGATTAAGCCTCAGCATGAAGTGCTGTCAGAGGTCTCTGTGTCCTGAATGGCAGAGGGTGGAGCAGTCAGAGGCACTTGTTCCCTGCAGTGGCCGAGGAGTTAGAAAGTTGCCCTTTACCCAGAAGCTCCTGAATTGTGTCATTCTGCTGCCTGCCTCAGACATATCCCATCCCCAGAAGGGTGCTTAACGCTGGAGGATGCTTTGCAGTGGGGACAAAATGTTTATGTCCTGTTTATACTTTGCAGCTGTGTGTAAAATGCTGCAAGGCTCTTCAGGCCAGAAGGCAGGCACAATCCTTGCCCTCCTCCTCGTTGTCACTGCTGCATGAAAAGGGCTGGGCTTGCTTTGAGAAGGAGAGCAGAGGAGGTGCTCACCAAGAGACTGAGCTCAGGGCTGGTGTGTTTTCACAGCCATAAACACCCGCGTATTTTGGCTCATCAGTTTCCATCTGGCAGTGCAGTCTCCTTTATCCATTGCCTTTCAGACAGTCAAAGGAAAGGTCTGCTCTATTACTTGTCTTTGTCGTAGGAAAGAGCATGACATCACTGAGTAACAGTGTGGTCTGTCGTCAGGTGTCACGTTTTAACCGTGGGAGAAGCCTGAGGAAGAAGAGAGAGAGACTGAAGGAGGAAAGGAGGGCTCAGTCGGTGCCACGGGATGAAGTGGTGCAGAGCAAGGTACAGCCTGGCATTACCAGCTGGATCTGCTGTAAGGAGGGACTGTCATGAAAACCCATTGAGGACTCAGTCTATTTGGAGCCATCACTTGTGCATGGCCCCAGCAGCTGCCCGAGGCAGTCTGTCATGTTCTGCTGCTAAAGCATTTCCCACTCACATGTGCAGAGCAGCTTAAAGCTGGGCAATCGGAGAAGAGGCTCCTTTTCCCCATCTCTGCAACTGCCCTGAACTCCCTGTCTTTGCTTCAAGCAGGGCAGTGTCTCACCTGCTGAAGACACGCCAAGCAGTGACCAGCCCCCAGAGAGGAAGAACAATCTGAAGGATAAACCCCGGTCAGCCTCACCAGATCCCAGAGGGAAAAAGAGCAGAAAGAAGAAGCCAAAGGAAAAGGTATCAGTAGATTTAAAACAGCAGAGAGAAAGAAGAGACAGCTGTTCAGAAGTGGTGTGGGTCCCTTTGGTGTGTTGGGGCAGCAGCCCCACCATGCTCCTGGGGCAGAGATAGTCTTCAGATAAAAGTGGTTTTTGCTGTAATTGTCACAATGGATTTGTCCCATTCCCACCAGGAATAGTTTACCAAGGTGTTCATACAGGCAAAACACTGTGTGTATGTTACACAGGTTTCAGCACTCTCGGACCCCATCTCCCCAGCTGATCAGCAGACACTCCCTCAGCCCCCGAAGAACGTGCCTAAGCGCAGAAGTAAACACCACTGCTCCTCTCCGCCCCCTCCCCACGAGGTCCGAGCCTACCAGCTCTACACGCTCTACCGAGGAAAGGACGGGAAGGTGATGCAGGTGAGCCCCTGCCCTCACAGAGGGAGACACTGCCAGCTGCCTCTGGGGCTGGGACACGGGTAATGGGTAGAAAACATGCTCCACTAACTGCACTCCCAGGGGCATGAAATCATGGCTTGGGATTGGGTTTCCTTGCTTGAGCTTCAGCCGATTTTGGCCTGAAGCCTGGCAAACGATAAGCTGTTTTTGTCCCTGTTAAAGAAGACATACTTAAGTAGTTTTGATCTGCAAAGATAAGGGGTGAAAAGTGATTGGAAATGACACGAGAACTTTCATTTTATACTTTGAAACATTAAGAGTTCTGACAGGAGATGCAAAGAAATTTTCCAAGGAAAAGCAGTGTGTGAGCACCGAAAGCTTACTACCTAAACCAGGAGGTTGAGTAAGCTCAGTAGATTTTGTTCCAATTCTTTCTGGGTTTTGCAACATGTCTTTGGGTCTTCTATGTTTACTGGGGCAGGATTTCTATAGAAACGGTTAAAAAACTAAACCTAGAGCTACCAGGCCACATGCATTTATTCCAGTTTGGAGAATAGTATTTTAGTCACGTTATTACACAATTAATTACCAGTAGACATTTATAAGAAAGCATAAAAAACCTCAATTAATTATCCTGTAGACATCTGTACTGTTGTTTTTTTAGTATTGCCCTCCTGTACTCTTGGAAAGTCTGTCCTTTCATTTCCTTAGCTTCTTGCATCTGTCAGTCAGTTCTTGTCAGTCCCTTCCTGTCGTTCAGAATTTCAGCAGATTCTGAAGACCATTCAAGTCAAACTTCAAAGTTTTTACTGGCTGTTTACTGCTTTCCAACATCTCCATGTAATGTTTGAGAAATTTCCAGACAGGGGAACTATGGAATTATCCTATGGCAGACATCAGGAAGGCTGGGAGACCTTTCATATAATAAAGGGATAAAGGAGCAGAAAAGTGCAGAAGGACTTAGGGAGCAGAGAGGTGCAGAAAGCAGACAGGACTTTGAGTATACAAATCTCATCTGTTCACAAAGATTAGCTTAATAGAGCTAGACTCCCATACAGTATTTCCTGAAATACATGACACTCCTCTCTCTGTTTCTTTTTTGTCTGTCTTCTTTGATGCCCTGAGGCCATGAATAGCAAACATAATTTCTGAAGTACGTGTACTTCTGAAGCTTTCTTTAGTACTCAGCAAACCACCCACCTTTCCCTGCCAAGGGAATAACCCCCAATTTATGAAACACTGCTGCGGGGCTAAAGAAGAGAGGGAGGCTCCTCTGCAGACACATTCAGAGCAGCTGCTTTGGGCTACTGGCACAGCCCCTGAAGGAGCCAGTTTCTGCCTTTGGGCTGCAGAGGAAGCTGGTGAGGTTTAGCTGTCCTCCCTTAAGGGAGCCTTTTGTGACCATCTCCCTGAGAGATTAAATGTGGTCAGTGCAGCTGCCCTTGCAGAGGGGCCATGGGATGGTGTCACATGAGTCCAAGGCAGGCAGAGGAGTGCCCAGCAGGCAAGGGGCAGCTGAATGCCAGGAGGGTGAGGGCAAACAGAAGCAGCAAGGCCTTGCCATTCAGTACTGAAAAAGGACATAGCACATGATTGGCATTAGGTTAAAAAGCAAATGCACGCAACCCACATGCATCCACTAAATCAGATTTTTTTTTTTTTTACAATTGAGAATTACAGCATCAAGACACGGGGTGTAGGCCTGTGATGTGGTGTTCCCTCAGCCAGCACACAGGGTCTGAGCTCAGTGCTGCTTGTAGCCCCAGTGAAATCAACACTGCTGTGTTAGGGTGTGTCCATACACATCAGATCAATCCTTGTGTAGGCTGTGCTTTTCCAACTAACAGCCCATTTGCTGAGCTGCCGTAAGATACTGTCAGGAGGGTGAGATACACTACATGGGATAGAAGAACCCAAGACTGACTGAAGGAGGCTGTGATAATGTTCCAAGTGTGTTAAGAGAGTGGTGGGGTGTAGCAAGTAAATATATCATCACTCTTTTTCAGGCACCCATAAATGGATGTCGTTGTGAGCCCCTGATAAATAAACTGGAGAATCAGCTGGAGGCAACAGTGGAAGAGATAAAAGCTGAGCTTGGAACAGTACAAGATAAAATGAATATTAAGCTGGGCCAGATGGAAAGCAAAACTCAACATCAAGTAAGAACATGACCTGAAGTTCTGCTTGCCTATATGATTTAGAAAGATATCCTAAACTTAATTAATATTTTCATTGTAATGATTCATTTTTTGCTTCTTGTGTTGTAAAAGGAAACCCAAACTCTAATATTCAAGTCCAGGAACTGTGACGTTCCACTGGGAACTGATATTGCAAACTAGTGTCTTGAGAAAAAACACATTTAATGTATTAAGTGGCTTCTGGTGCTTCTTTAGACAAGGAATCTTAAGGGCCTGAGCCATTAAGAGGGAAAGAAGGCAGTCTTATGACTGGTCAGTTTATAATTGTCAAAATCCCTCTTGCAGAATTATGTATGCACTGAGATTCAAGATCCTCTAAATTACTTTTTATTTTTAATTTAATAGTTATTGCTTGGTAATTTTGTGATTGAGCCTCTTTGCAAGCTACATCTAATTGTAGTTGGCAGCATTCCTAGAAATGAAGACTGAAAGACAGACTGTAGTTTCTCAGGGTTCACAGATGGGAGTTTGGTTTCTAGCATGATGATTTCAGCGGAACTTTTTTCCCCACAGCTCCGAGTTTTGGACAAGCTCATGGCCGAGCGACTGTCGGCAGAGAGGACAGAGTGCCTTCACCGCCTGCAGCAGCACACGGAGCTGGAAAAGAGTGAGGGGGAGAAGCGGCAGGTAGGGCTTGAAACAGCTTCTTCTTCTTAGCCCATCCCCTGGTAGGTCAGCTCAGCAGTTTCATTCCAGCAGGCAGAAAATATCAGAGATGTGTCACATCTGTTCAAACAGGTAAAAGAGCTTCAAAGACCAAATTATTCCTACCCACCATCTTAGTCACTAAACCAAATTTATGAAGTTTTTGCATTAGAAATGAGGAATGTGAAATCCAGTCCCACTGCTGTGATTTAATTTCATGTGTCTCTAGTATGTGATCTACAACAAAACACCATTTTTCTAACATAGTGATTCGCAAAAATTTCCAGCTCTGAATTTTCTTCACAGTTGTGCTTTCAGCTTTTGCTTCATTAGAGGCCATATGCAGGAACATATCCAAACAGTAAAAAAGGCTAAGAACTGTGTTGTTCCTTTTCCTTCTCATCCATTTGGTTGTAGGCCCTGGGAATCTCTCCCTTCTTCTCTATGTGATCTTTTTTCCCCCCATGTATTAGAAGGCTGTAATTCTTTCCTCTGATGTTAGCAACACGGCACCATCTCCAAGCTGTGTATTGCTGCCAATAGGAATACTTTTTTGTATGCTTGTTCAACCAGCAGTACAAGAACAACTGCTCCCATAGAGATCCAGCTCTTGCCCTCCAGCTTCTGTAAAAGCTCACTATTTAAAACCTGCTGAGAAATTTGTGTTTCTCCACTCACACAGGTGAATTTAAAATACAGTTCATTTTCTCATTATTGGTATTCTTCCAAGAATTGAGAAATACACTTTGTGTTAGGAAAATGTCTTGAGTGTTTGTAAGACCATTGCAAATCCATGTAAAAAGACTGACAGCTGTGATAATCCTTGCATAAGACAGTGATCGAGATACTTGGGTCTAACATCCACCAAACACTTTTCTCCAAAGAAAAGTACTTACCAAACTAAGGCAGCTTTAAATTTTATTTCATAAGAGATATAAGTGTTTTATTGGCTTCTGAACATCTAGGCTTGTGCTCCATCTCCTTGTAATCTCTATTTAAGACACAAAATGCACATCTGTGAACTGATTTAAGTGGTGTTAACTGTTCCTGCTCAGTTGGGTCCAATTGAAACATCTGAAAAACCAGAATTGGGCTTTACTAAACACAGACTAAATATCCTTGTGCCTAGGAGGGCCTGACCTAAATTCATTATGTCATATGAACAACAGGATGAAAAGAGCTACTCCTATTTTAAATGATTTTAATGCATCTGCAGCTGACACTTATTAAGCATCTGTGTAATCTGAAAGCTGTTAGTAATTTCTCATTTGTGGGGGACTCACCTTTATCACTGAATGAACAGAGAAGCAGAGGTTAGTAATCGTATAAAGCTGTCCCCCAGAAGTGTCTAATTTGAATTTCACTGTTAAAAAAATTACCATGTGGTGTTCCTTGCACTTAGAAAGTACCATTGACTGAATGATTAAACAAGACATCCCTGACAGAAGACTCAGTTGCATTGGAAGTTGCATATGCGTATCTAAGAGGTGGTAGCTTGGACTAAAGGGACTGTCTTTCATAAGCTAGTGCATAGCTTTCAACCTTTTTTGATCTGCAGTCCTTTAAATATTCCCAGTGGCAGCATGCACATCTGAACAGGGAGTCTAAGCCCAGATACCCAGCTTGCTTCTCTTTGTCTCTGCCACATGTCCTCAGCAGCCCAGGAACCATAGGATTTCATCACAGGATCATGTAATTTACAGTCTCTTTCTGACAGATTTCCTTGGTTGATGAGCTGAAGACCTGGTGCTTGTTGAAGATTCAGAATCTGGAGCTCAAGCTTTCCGGAGATTCCAGGTCATCAAGGCCAAAATCAACTTTGTCCACTTGTGAGTCTCTCACTGAGACCCTGGATACTGACAACAACCCCCACAGTGCCAAGGACTGTAAAGCCAACCAGCCTGTGCTGCAGTCAGAGGGCTCCCTCCAGCATTCCTATATCACACTTCCAAACAGCCTCTTGGAAGACGGGGGAAGGAGCAGAGTCCAGATGCCAGAACAAAGCTTTGGGCAACACTTTTGCGTTAAACAAGATGGAGCATTGGGTACAACCACGTCAGGTACTTGGCTCTCATATCCATCCATAAGGATACCTCATTAACTGAGGGGTGCTTGTATTATTAATACGACATCATTCTGGTGGTACTTGTGTTATGAATACTACATCATGCTTTCCCCCTCCATGTGCCTGATGGCTTGGGATTTGAATACACTTGAAGGCAGCCACTGGGAATATTTTAAGAGGTGGCTGGGTGGAATTCCACTGACTGTTCCTAGAAGCTTCCACTATGTCTTTGAAGCAATAGTCCTTTGGTGCTTGGAATAACTCTTGGTCCTGGAAGCTTTTGAGGAAGAAAAAAAGAAAGGTGCAGAACGGCCAGATATCCACAGCCAAGCAGAATGCTATCTGAGCCCTGGTTTCTGTAAAATGCACTGTATATGTCCCCTAAACACTATGCAGAGTGAACAGACATGGATGCCCCATCAAATAGAAAGGCATATGTCTTGAGTGTGAGCTGTTCTGCACTGGAACAGTTCAAAAGCATAGAAATGTGTGACCTTCCCAAAATTACTTGGACTTCAAGTTTTGTAGAAGCAGGGAGTTCATAAATATCAGCAGACATAACCTACTTTGGAAATCCAGACTGATACTTGTTACATGTCCTTCTGATGAAGCCACAGAATCACAGAATGGTTTGGATTGGAAAGGACCCTAAAGATCATCTCGTTCCAACTCCTTTGCCATGGGTAGGGACTCTTTCCACTCTACCAGGTTGCTCAGCGCCACATCCAGCCTGGCCTTGCACGCTTCTGAGGATGGGGCAACCACAACTTCTCTGGGTAACCTGTGCCAGTGGCGCACAGTGAAGAATTTTTGGCTAATATTTATGTCCTTTGCCTGTTGTCCATCTGTAGCCCCACAGCTGCAGTGCAGCACCTCTCTGCCTGGGGCAGCTTTTCTCCTTTAATGACTTTCTATTAGATCACCTGCCTGGGAAGATGAGATAAACTAATATAAGCTTGTACAAGGTACACACAAAACCCCATCATTCATCAAACGAGGTCTTCTGAATGCTAAAATAAATGCCCAGAGCTTTTCTTAAAGTGTTGTCTATAATTTATTCTATAGGTGCAGAGCAACAGGTAGTGGCTGGTGGACCAGGTTCTTCCGCCCCTGCTCAAGATGTCAGGCCAAAGGACAAAGCTGTGAGTGCCAGCACGTTCCACAGGTTCCAGCAGGAGCCACCCTCCTCCGAGCTTTCGGGCTCCAAATTAAGACACGTTAAAGTTCAAGCTGCTTTGCAGCCAGTGACTGAACCTGCAAAGACTGAACCACAGAGCGGCTGCTTCATTGACAAAGGAACTCAGACGAAAAAGTCCAGCAAAAGCGGGCAGTCGAGGCACAAAGCGCTGCAGCACGCCGGGGCACAGCAGGGCCAGGAGCAGCAGCCCCCGGCCCCGCCTGCCCCTCCGCTCAGAGACACCTCCCAGGCCCTGGAGATTACCCAGTACTTCTTCGAGGCCGTGTCCGCGCAGATGGAGAAGTGGTACGAGCGGAAGATAGAAGAAGCCCGGTGCCAAGCGAACCAGAGGGCGCAGCAAGACAAAGCTGCGCTCAAGGAGCACATCAAATGCTTAGAAGAGGAGCTGAGCAAATTAAGGACTAAGGTGCAGAAAGAGAGCTAGCACCTGCCAGGCAGGTAATCAAGCACCAGGACTCATTTTGGAACCTGCTGTATGGGAATTTGAAATATTGATAGATATTTGTAGTGCCTGTTACACGCAAACACAACACTCTATTTCAAGAGTAGAAATAACTTTTGAAACTCCCTAACTGAGGAGAGTTCATATGCAAACTGTACTGATAACAAAGAGATGCTGCAGATTAGATCCTTTCTTTGTTATTTCCAAGAGTCTGTCGATATTGCACTCTCAGTTTCCAGATGCTGCTTGAAACCAAACTGCATTAGTAACCAAAACTCCTTTCTGAAAAGGGAATTCCCTTACTTCCACACAGGACAAAGACTAGAGGCTTCTACTGTATGCCACATGTAAACATGTTGTGATACCAGAACTGAAATAAATCCAGATGTTTGAAGGCTTTTGACAGAATTACTTAGTGATGAAGGGCTACTGATCCTATTTCAGATACTCCCAGGGCCTCTGGCTAGTCAGTGGAGAGAAGCTGAAGAACCCACTCCAGTTACAAGTTACAAGTCCAAACAGATGCTAAGGCAACTCATCCCATTAGGTACAGAGGCTTCAGCTACCACTTTGTTTTCTCTTGGTTTTCCATTATTGAAACAAGTGCTAAATCTGATTTGTCTTTATTACATGGTGTCCTGCTTGCAGAGCTCCTTGTGGTTACATTATACTTGGGGCTGTACTCCAGTAATCTGACTGAGAACTTTTGTTTAGGGCATGGATGGCAAGTATTTTGCTTTAACCATGGTCTATTTGTTAGGTTGAATGTTTATATAAATCTTTTTCCTTCAGGCAGGAAATGGCTAAATTGTCTACTATTGAAGAAGCTGGAAAAAGTCCTTTATCTAAGGATGTGAAAGCTTGGCTCCCTGTATTCAAATGTTTCTTTTTCTGCAGTCAGGATTTTTTCCCAGGCACTTTGTCCAGACTGTCTGCCTTTGTTCCTCTGAATGATTCCTCCTGTTTTTTCCCCTTCTGTCTCTAAAAAGCAGACCAGGCCCTGGTGAGTCTACAGGTCTTAGAACAAACAGTCCCACAAAACAGTACTCAACATTTTAACAGTTTTATCCATGTGTTTTGTTATAAAATCAGAGTTTTCATTGACCAATGTTGTCCATGCTAACAGACTCCAAATCATCTCAAGACTAACTGTAACTGTAACTATTGCACCTGCACCCCTTTAGGGTTTCCTCCTTACACCTCCGAGAAAGCTCCATTAGATTCTGCTAGAAAAGTAAGTTTACTTACCAGATCACAACAGAACAACTGTTCAAAATCAGTTCCAACACAGGATGGTACTGTTATGCCAAGGAGAAAAATACTTTTTTTTCTGTACTAAGCTCTAAAATCAATACAAAATACTTAACAGTGTTGAAGAACACCATTGACTAATTAGTAATTAAGCTTGTCTTCTTAGCAGATGTATAAAGCAAAAGAAGTCTTACTATATAACAATATTTTTAAAGTTCCTATTAATGCACTATCACAACAAGAGATGTGTATCTTCAGCTATGGATGGTTTTTTTGCTCTGACTTCTGTAGTCTAATATAGACACTTTGGTATGTTTACAGTTTTGTTTAAGCTTACAGTAGGAATGCAGAAGCATGCTATTTAAGTTTTGTATCACCTGGATGAAGTTAATGTTTTGCCAAGCAATTAAAGTAAGTGTTGCTCAGAAATGTGTGGTGTAACATTTTCTAGCCACAGAAAACTGACACAGTCTCCTCACTTGGCTTCGAAGGGGGAGTACAAGATTGGACTTCCAACTTCTCAGCTTTTTGTTTGTGGTAGTAAAACACAGAATGGAGTCTGCCATCCGTGCTGAGGGAGGCTGCAGGGACTGAGTGCTGAGCATTGGCTGGTGCAGGTGCCCCTTTCAGAAGTCCCAGGCACAGGGCTGAGTTGTGCACGGATCACACACATGCTCCTGAGCTTGCCCAAGCTCATGGGAGAGGCTGTGGCTTCTCTACTTCCCATACAGACCACACTGGACCACATTCACAGGTCCAAGTAATTTAAGTAAATCCAAGTAATTACCAAGTAATCGAAGGCAGTAACCAGGCTGCAGGTTACTCATTTTAGAGGTTCTCTGAAGCCAATGAGTATATGGTAAAAGAGAAGCATTTTCTGCTAATTCCTTTCTATACCCCTCCCTTCAAAACTGTGAAGGACTTTATAAAACAGGTGTGATCTACCTTCTACTTTCTCTTTAGGAAAATTTACTTACCCTTGCAGGCTGTACTTGGACTCTTTAAGGTTTCAGGCTGGCAGCCTTGTCTGGGCAAGCCCACAGAGCACTGGAGATGAAGGGCGGCAGCACTCAAGGGGTCAGCATCTGTCCAGGGCCCTGCCTGTCAATCCTAGCTCTGGATTAAGTGCCCACAACCTGGAAATGTACAAACTGGGAGTCAAAGGGGTACTGCAGGCTCTGGGCTCTGAAAGGAAAGCACCATGGTGAGGCAGCAGGGTAAAGCCTCCTGATTAAGGAACAGAAATCCAAGCACTGGCTGAAGGGGAAAGGAAAGCCACTGTGGTAACAGCCAACATTGGTTATGGCTGTTGAGTCAAAATACCTTCTTAAGCAGCACTTTCTCTTAACGTGAAAAATAAATCCTCAACACAAAAATGTTCTGTCAGTCTTTTCTACCAGAAAATGTTAACAAAATGTAAATTTTTAATGAAGCACTTTTAGATACGTATTTTTCACTGACTGATTGAAGCTCAGAGGCTTCAATCCATACAGATCTGAACCACAGCTCCTGCTCCCAACTGGGGTCATTCCTCCTGTAGCCTGGAATTCTGTCCTGTCCCTTCCCTGGTGCCAGTGGTGATACCTGTTTACCAGATCTGCTGCCAGTTTGTGCAGCTCAGCAACTCTGCAGAAAACCACCTTGAAAAGCAGGGGTGTTCCCTAAAGGAACTACAACAGCAGAGTGGAAGAGGGAAGAGCGCCTGCATGTCCTGGAATCACAAAATAGTCAGGCATCGATCTACTGCTGCCTGTCTAGTTGTGTGGAGAAAATCCCCAGCTCATCCAGGCACTTTAAAATTACATGGGAAAAAAAGGGATACACTGCAGCTCAAGGAAAGGGAGAACAGTTGCAAGATAACAATTAGAAGTGGTGTAACATTCGAATAAACAAACCACAACTCTTGCAGTTAGTATTTTCTACCTGTAATTCTTCTTATATACGGACTTTTAAATACTAGTTTGAAGGTACTTGGTAATAAACATCTCTGGGGCTAAAATCTCCCATTTTCATTGATAAAGACCTCCCCTTGTAAGTTTTATTCATCTGCTACTGAATAATCAACATCTACATACAAAACTTTTTTAATGTTTGTTTGTTCTGGGCCAATGTATTCATCCCAAATTCTTTTTTTATAATCACAAATTTTGGTGAAAATCCTTGGCAGAGTACACGAAGAGCTGTCAGCGAATATTACCAATTACAGCTACCACAGTAAAAAGCAGACAAAATAATTCTGGCATATATTTATTTTCCATTGCACTGGCATTAACACAGCTCTTGTAATTTCTTGTGCTTTCTGCTTTTCCTGAAGTACATGCTACATCATCCATGCAGTTCTTTAATGTCCTTTGTGTCCAATTAATTTCCACTTCGAGGGTAGCCAAACTGAGAAATGGACAGGGAAGGGGAAAAAACAAAACCCCCACTATGGTAGATTCCTCCTTCAAACATTACCAGCTTGCCAGCAAAGGCTGCCATTACAACCACATTCTGGAAAAAACACTGTGCCTATTTGCAATAGATAAAAATCCAACTGTCAACAAAATGAAGATCAGGATTTTGCCAGCTTAAGTGTTCTCTGAAGTTCCTGAAGTTGCATGTTGCCTTGAGTAATCATCATCCTGATTGCATCCTGTAAAACAGAACGGAATCTAGTGAACTGTACGTCTGTACACAGCATGGCTTTTACACAAGCACACAGACTTTTAATGCATTAAAAACCATACAGTTCTTACTGGCACTACTGTCATTTACTTCTTTGTGTGACATGACACTGCTGTCCCTGAGATGGTTAAAAAACAGGTAAATAAATGGACTGATTTTTCTCCAGTTCCCCTGACAATGTACTTGGTTGTGGCTTTGCTTTAAAACTCAGTTTTTAACAGGATTCAAACTCCTAATAATGTTTTCTTTAGGCCTGTGTGTGTACTGCCTTTGCAAGCCAGTGGTGAGAATGGCACAGCAGCATTATGGAGATGGGTTTTACAGAGCAGGTGTGGCTTTCTCTCAACATTACCTAGGGACTCTAAAGCTTTGTCTGCATAATTCAGCCACCGATTCCCTGGCTGCTGGCCAGCAAAGGGAATGAACTAGGAAGCAGAGGACAGGAGATGTATAAGAAATGTGAAGGTTTCTGCCTTTTGCACTTGCTTCACATCCCAAACCATCCCATTTGATTGCATTCTGCTTGAATATAGGTGAAATTGAAGCTTAAAAAAAAAAAAAAAAAAGGCTATAAAACGCTTAACCATTACTAAGTTTATGTCAGTTACCATAGTACTCAATACAGTTTTCCTGATCTGTGATTTGAGTAAACAGAGTATTTGTTTTTTTAGGTTTTTAATTGCAGATTATTTTCTGGAAATTTGAGAAACATAAAAAACGTATCCCCCGCTAAGGGGGGCGATAAATATTTAGAGATGCTGGATTATTTCTCGGCATAAATGAGGAAATTGTAACAGGAGACTTCTCNACCTCCCGGATAGCCCGCAGGATCTTGCGGTACAACTGAAGGACCTGCTGCCGCCTCAGGAACTGGCAAGGAGAGAGGGAAGTCTGCCCGCTGCCCCAGGGCAGTGCTGCGAGCTGCACCCTCGGCGCTTTGCTTCGAGCGATATTTAAACCACCACCGAGTTCCCCACCGTTTCTACAGGACGCAGCTTGCCCGAACCCCCGAGCCCGCCCCTACCTGCTTGAGGGTGAGCGCGCCCGGCGGGAGGCGCCCGGCGGCCATGGCGCGGCCCCGCCCCTTCCCCTTCCCCTGCCCTGCCACGGGGCGGGCNTAAAACTCAGTTTTTAACAGGATTCAAACTCCTAATAATGTTTTCTTTAGGCCTGTGTGTGTACTGCCTTTGCAAGCCAGTGGTGAGAATGGCACAGCAGCATTATGGAGATGGGTTTTACAGAGCAGGTGTGGCTTTCTCTCAACATTACCTAGGGACTCTAAAGCTTTGTCTGCATAATTCAGCCACCGATTCCCTGGCTGCTGGCCAGCAAAGGGAATGAACTAGGAAGCAGAGGACAGGAGATGTATAAGAAATGTGAAGGTTTCTGCCTTTTGCACTTGCTTCACATCCCAAACCATCCCATTTGATTGCATTCTGCTTGAATATAGGTGAAATTGAAGCTTAAAAAAAAAAAAAAAAAAGGCTATAAAACGCTTAACCATTACTAAGTTTATGTCAGTTACCATAGTACTCAATACAGTTTTCCTGATCTGTGATTTGAGTAAACAGAGTATTTGTTTTTTTAGGTTTTTAATTGCAGATTATTTTCTGGAAATTTGAGAAACATAAAAAACGTATCCCCCGCTAAGGGGGGCGATAAATATTTAGAGATGCTGGATTATTTCTCGGCATAAATGAGGAAATTGTAACAGGAGACTTCTCACCTGTCTGGAAGTGACACCTACAAAACAAACCCCCAAGACACAGGACAGGACAGTGCAGTGACCATTCCCGAGGGCAGGCGATCAGAGCGGCGGGCTCCCGATCCTCACCTCTTCTGTAGCATCCTTATTTCTCCTGAATTCCTCCCTGGCCCAGTCCTTTAAGTAGCGGCGATCCTGCTCAGCAGGGACCTCCCGGATAGCCCGCAGGATCTTGCGGTACAACTGAAGGACCTGCTGCCGCCTCAGGAACTGGCAAGGAGAGAGGGAAGTCTGCCCGCTGCCCCAGGGCAGTGCTGCGAGCTGCACCCTCGGCGCTTTGCTTCGAGCGATATTTAAACCACCACCGAGTTCCCCACCGTTTCTACAGGACGCAGCTTGCCCGAACCCCCGAGCCCGCCCCTACCTGCTTGAGGGTGAGCGCGCCCGGCGGGAGGCGCCCGGCGGCCATGGCGNGTGAAAAACCACGTCCGTGCTCCAAGACACCGGCTTTATGAAACATCCCCAACCCTGCCTCGGACAAGGGCAAACTTCACAGTGTAAAGTGGTAAGGCAGGGATCAGCATATGGCATAATTCAGAAAACTCTCTGCTCCTATGATCAGGCAAAAATCAGCAATAAAAAGGCTGTGTTAAAACCGCAGGATAGTTTCAAGTATTCAAATACTTTTTTTTGTTGATTAAAACCATCTGCCTCCCCTGCTCCCCACTCCTGGGTGATGCTGAAGAAGGCTTTACTTGCAAGATGCCTCAACTTCCAACACAGAAATGCCTTCCCAGGAACAAGACTGGTTTCACTTACGGCAGGGAGGGAGCAGCAGGAATAATATTACCTCTGTTAATATTACAAATGCCTTTTTTTTTTTTTTAAGGTAATAAGTTATTACAAGAGAAGTTGAGACAAGTTTTGCATTACTTGTGGGAGTAGCAGGAGACGGTCTCACCATTGCATAATTGTCTCTGACACGGGTGGGAGGATGCACCCAAACCATTTTGTTCTTAGAGTCTCTGCCCCAGGGCAGCTCCCGCAGGACAGTCCTTCCTAATAATAGTTAGGAAGAGCTTTATGACCCCTCCCACGAAATGCAGTTTCTTGTATTTCAGCAGTTCAGCAGCAGCAATCAGGTCCTGACCTTGTCTACAAGGTCTAAAGAGTGTCGGAGGCAGTCACCAGTTCAAACCACTGTCTGAGGGCATCGCTCAGGGTTTCTGGGAGCGCGTTCACATCTCTAAGGATCATGTAGAACGGGAATGGGAATTCCTCCATGTAAGACCTGATTTCAGGCAATTCTCCAGGCCCTTTGAATATAGGTACTTTAATGTCCAAAATAGAATCCTGAAAAAAAAGTATTGATGTTACTACTAAATGACACACATATTCTATGACCATTGATAGAATTTAACCTATTTCCTAAGTAATTGTCCCCCGTTAGATTAAAAGTTAATAAAATACTTTTAAGATTAAAAGCTCTAAGTGTTCAATGGTAAATCAGATTAGAAACTGAACATAAATCAGTTAAATGCTTTTGCCCTTTTAGATAGAAGTGTACTAATCCATGAATTACAGGCTAGAAGAGACTAAGCTTAAGCTTCTGCAATACCAAATTCTGTAAATAAATTCTGTCTTTTCTTAGCATCTTATGATTTGAGTTGGCACTTTAGTTTTATTAATTTGCTGCCTTCTCGAGAGAGTCTGTAAGCTCTTTAGTGCTGAGTTCAACTCATATTTGTGCAGTGCTCTAATAGAAGATTCTTTAGCAACTTCACAGTATTTCAACAAATACTACAAGGACAAAAATCAGATTAAACTCCAGCTGTGCTTCTTGTAAAGTAACTTCTTAATTGCTCAGTAGCAGCTCAGAAATCATTAAAAGTTATGGAAACCACCTTTCTTTCCCCAGAAAAAAACGCTTATGTAAAGCACCCAGAATTTTCGCTTGATATTACAGCCAGGTTTCATCAGAACCTTTCAGCTGCTGGTCAGCAGGAGAACTGTTAGTTTTTCAACAATAAATGTAGCAGATACAGAGTGTTGTATGAAAAAAATAAAGATATAGGGAGAAAACACAAACCACAAAATTAGAGTCTTTACCACATAATTCACTATCAGGCTTGTGTTTGCTCACTTACTGCACTATAGAGCCTTCCTGAAACACCCCAGATATTTCGGCTTCCCATCCAAGGATATCTTAAGTTTTCTGCCATCATTACCAGATGCAGGACTCAACCTTCCCAACTGAGGCACTAAATAACTCTCACATAACTCCCTCCTTCTGTCTAATGTTTAATCTCATACTGGCTCCAGCTGTCATGTCAGTTGGGGACTGCTGTCAGAAATTATCAAGCTGAATCAGAGCTGAGATGGAACAAAGCGTCTCTCAAATTCCAAATCTGTCAAGCTGCCAGCTGCTTCCCTGGTGGCCAAGAGCTACAACCATTCCGTTTGAAGACGGGAGCTCTGAGCCTTTCTGTGGCATGGAAGCCGAGATTTTTTATTTTTATTTTTTTTTTTGAATACAAAAGATAAGGAGCACAGTAGAAAGAAATAGCAGATCTGACAGACACGGAAAACTGCAACTGGGTTCAGCATCTCTGACCTCTACAAAAGATAAGGTAGCTGTATGGAACTGTAAAAGACAAGAAAAAGATTTGTATCAGTTTTCATTGACTGCAGTTGAATACTGCTCCCTCGCTCACTTACCCGGGAATCAGGGTTGTCCAACACTACGAAAATAACAAAGATGTTGGCATTCCGAGCTGCTTGAACTGCTGCTGTCACCCGTTCCTTGCCTTCCAAGAAAAGGCCTCTTCCATCAGATACAATCAAAAGCAGCTGTGCTGTTTCTGAGCACAAAGAACATTTAAAATTTAGAGTTCAGAGTAATCTGAATTTAAAGTTCAGAGTAATCTGTCTAAAAGGCAAAAGCCCCTATTTTGCTGTTTGCCCTGTGGGTATAATGGAAAAAGGAGTATTCCCAGGGAAATAACTCTTAATCAAATAGAATTCTGTGAGTTAATATTAAACTGCAGTTATTAGTGGGTCAACAAAGAAAGTAATGTGCGACACCACTGAAAGTAATGGAGGGAAGGGGGTGGTGCCACCCCCACACAACCCAAAGATCACCCCCACCATCCATCAGTACTATAATCAAAGATGTAAATCCTGGAAAATATGAAACAGACTTGGTCATGGCCTTGTCTTTCATGCCTAGGGGTTAAATACTGGCTGAATTACAAGAGTCCAGACACTAGCTCAGTATAGTACCAGCAGCTGCACTAAAATAGAGCTCAAATCAGTTCCTCTAGAAGCAGGTACCTATGGGTCCATCTGTAGGCTTTTCTCTGCTGTCGCCAATTTAACAGGCTTGGCTTCCATCAGAGAATAATCCTGGACTGTCCAAAATGGTTTATTTTTGGAAGAAACTAAATAAGAAGATAGGCTCAGAGGCACACTCAAGGCAGTCCAATTAGTCTGAAGTAAACCTCCTGAAACATCAGACGTAGCACCCATGCTGGGTATCTGAGCACCAACCATTTCTGGAGACATGTTACTTGGCCCAAGTTTCCCCTAGAGTCAGATACATCCCTCTAGAGGGACATTTTAAGTTATGTATCTGTCATCTTTTAACTACACGTAAAAATCACAGAAATTACAGTCAGGAATGCAAGCCCTAATTGTTACAGAGGGGTGCAGAACACACTTCTACAGACAGGCCCCAAGTATGACAGGGCTTTTGTCTTTTTACAGAAGGAGGTGATGGATCCTACAGCCTTTTCTCTTGCCAGCTCCTTAATCCTAAGGAGCTGATTGCTGCTGCATCCCTGCCTAGTTTAACAGAACTGGATGCTGCTCCCCCTCAGAATATTGTGACACCCTGGCCACCCTGTGGCAAAGCAGCTGCAGATTATAAACCCCAGACTGTCCAGTTCTTGGAGTACTTCAACAACAAGAGCTTATAAAAAATACAGGTGTGACCATGACAAGCTTTGAACGATGACAGAGCAATCTTTTAGACTAACTATGGGGCAGACACAAGGCAAGCAGCCTTCCAGCTTTTCTTGGAAATTCCAGGAGCTCATGATCTGAAGTTGCACGACAGTGAAATACAGGTAGGAGGCAAATTCCCTCCTCAGTCAAATTCCTTCCTCCCGTGCTTCTGTCTACCTAGAGAACTCAAGCTCTCAAGCAGGAGCACAAGTGTCTAAAGAGTCTGGGTCCTTAGGAAGCTGGACAAGGCTCTAAGCTGTCACTGTCTAGGCCATAACACAGTCTGCAAGCAGGAGGTAAAGGGAGACAGGTAGTGCGTGCCTTTTTTAAAAGTCTTACATAAAACTTTACTGAATTTTTGACAAATATGAAGTAGATGTCACTTGGGTTTTGAGCTAAATTTAAGTCAAACACTGCTTTTGACAAAGCAAAACCCAAAGCCCTAATGCAAGGGATGTTTCAGTCCTAGGAGTCTTCCTGGCAGGAGCCTACTTCAGGACTGTAGTGAACATTCTGCTGCCATGGCAACAAGCACAGTAACAAAAAAAACTCACCCGGATTAATATTTTGAGACAACTGCTGTGCTGCAGCAAACATAGTTGCTGATGATTCTAGAAACTGCAGAGGAGATAAATAAGAAAATCAAGTTCTCATTAAAAAAAAACAACAAACTTAAAAATGAAAACATTTCTAAAAGAACACCTTACTCTATTTTAAATGCTGACAGTCTCACCACCTAACACTGATATAGTTCTTGGCACTCTCCTGTATTAACTCCTGCTTTAAATTTATTAAGTACTTTTGAACTATAGAATCTTCAGGGAAGCCTTCAAACAATTTGGTTTTTTCCCAATGCTAGCAAAGCCATCAACACAGTACACTGCTAATGAGATTAATGGCATCATTAAAAATATACATCCTATTTCTAGGCTGAACTTCTTTGGCTTCAGCTTGAAACAGAAGCATCTAGTTTCATACTCCCCATTAAAATTAAGAATATCAACAGTACCCCAAATACTTTTTAAGACCCAATACAGAGAAAGGTGAATGCTTAAAAGTGGTATACATCAGAACTAAAAGTGAGAAAACACTCTTCCTGTTACGAAATTATGAGCATTGTATTTCTTTGTTATATAACCTGCTATTAGACTCTCAAATACAAAAACTAGTAAGTGTTACAAAATGATCATGAAACCAGGAAGCTGCTGATATCTTGTCTGGACAAGACTGGTCAAAGTGTAGCCCTAGAGGCATTCCTGTGTACCTGAGCTATTTTTGTTTTCTTCTGCTGAAACTTGCAAAGGCGCAATATCCGTGTCCCTGACTGGTCACTGAACTGCTCGTGGAATGGGTGCAGCAGCTGAACAGTCTCTCCAAAGCTTTAGAAAAGAAGAGAGAATTACAGCATGAAACTGGTATTTACATTCTCCTCTGAAGTACTGAAGAAAAGTCAAGATTTCAAATAAACTCACCTACACACAGCAATTTGTCCCACTTCTAGAAGAGTCAGAGCATTTCCAATAACTGCCAGGGATTCATATGCAAGCTATTAAAGAAAAAAGTTACATCAAAAATAGCACAGTCAATGTTTTACTCAAAGCCCAGTATTAAATATGAGGGATGTTACTGAAATTATTTTTCATCATCTAGAAAAATAATTGAAGAGACTGCCTATCTTTTTGCCTGTCTTATGTAAGACAGTGCAATAAAGATAAACTAGTTCTGCCTGAGGGCTTCAGCTGACTGATTTAGAGATACCACTTCAGGCAGGCTAATGAAATAAATAACTGTTCAGAAGGAAACACAACTTTTGACTTAATAAAAACCCTACACGTGGGCTATGATGAATGGATATTTAGTGCTCCAATCAACTGCCAGATAAAGAAGTTTCAGCCTTTTGTAGGCCACAGAAAGTCATTTTAGAGTGGATATGTACACCTCTAAAAAACTTAACAGCTCATCGTTTTCAGCTAGTTTTCCCTGATCTTTTGTTAATAAATCTTTTAGGCATGAAGTTACAAGAGTTCAAGCACATGGACTGGAAGAGTAGGTGCTTTGGAATTACCAGTCAGACCTTCCAGCAGCCACCAGCCCTGCATGACCCAAGTCAGCAACTCCCATAGGCATCAATGACAGGTGGTTTCTCCACACTCCTTCCAAGGTTTTATTTTACCTGTTTAGAGTGATTGTCAATCATACTAGAGGAATCATCAATAGCCAGGCAAATCTGGTACTGTCGTTTACTGGGCTTGGTCCTTCGCAGCCAGATCTTGTCTTTTCGGAACTGACTGGCGATGTACGGGATCACTTTGCGCATGTTCAGTCTCTTCCCAGTTCTGTAGTCTCCTCTGAAAGGTGAGAAAAAAAGACATAGTGACAGGGGTTAGCAGCAAATGTCTCGTTCTGGAAATCCATGGCTTACGCAGCATATACACCAAGTATTTTTTTTTATATATAACAAATCCAATATTAGTAGTTTTAATACTGATATTTAGTTATAGATAAAGAAACCCTCCACATTTTTAATGTAAGATGGATATTCAGTGTTTTTAAAAGAAGTTTATATCTAGGTACCCAAAATGGAAGGCAGACCTTGAATTTACACTCCAACAGTTTGAAGCAAGTCTGTATCTCTTTAAAAAATAATTATTTAATATTATAAACAACGTAAAACATTTTGACATTTAACATAATCTTTGACTTAACTTCATACGGTGAAATTGACTGATCACCTGTTGCACAGAAGAAAAAAAAAAATAGGAGGCAATATCCTCAGGATGGGTGCCTACTACTATATCATGTTTGCATTTCAAAAAATAACCTAATGTTCCCAGACAAGGAAATTGAAGGCATTTGCAAACAGGAATAATTACTGTAATGCAAGAACGACGTAGAACTGCAGTTTTACAGAGATTAAAGTGCCCCAAACCCACGAGTTTAAAGAAATCAGAAGCCTCAGAAAGACCCAACTTACTTCAACTTGGCAGCCTGAGTGGGTTCCAGTATAAGTCGCAGCTGTTCACAAAGCTGCTGTGATAGAGGAGCTGTCAGTACTAAATACTTCTGCCACAGCTGTGCTGCTTCCTTCTCCTGCAACATCACACCAAGAAATTAAAGTGAATTATGAAAAAACAAAACAAGATGGGGAGCACTGTTTGAAGAAGGAACCCAAACCTCAGTACAGTAAGAGGAAGGCAGTAACCAGCTAAAACTGAGGGTGTCTCGTATGACAATCTGCATTCACATTCAAAACAAGATCTGAAACAGCATCCTGCTTCAAGAATAATGTAGTATGCTTTTTCAAAATAAGTTACATGTAAAAACAAAAATAGTATCTATCTCATGTGGTTTTGAATATTTCAGATTCCAGCCTGCCTCAATTCCTCAATGTTTTAGCAGTAAAAGAAGATGAAATAATGCAATGAAGGATTCTTATGACAGTTTTTTATTCAAATGAGGTAACAAACCTCTTCTGGAGTTCCAGGCTGTTGTGTCTGCCAAGCTTCCAATTGCCTTTCAAGTTCCTTTCTTAGCTCTTCAGGATCTCTAATGATGTGCTAGAAGTGGAGTTATGAGTTTTATGAGACAGAAAAATAAGTTTAAACATCCAGTGATACCCAAAGTACAGCAAACTATAAAAAAAGTATAAATGCATTGTTCTCACTTACAAACAAAAAAATACCCAAATACCTAAATGAAGATTCTAAATCTCCATGTTAATAGCTTCCACGGACGTGAAGGATATATATCTCCCCACAAATACAAATATGTCACAAATATGGGACATAATCAATATAGAAACAAAGCTAGGAACATCTATGACACTGAAAACAATAAAATACAGAATTTCAAGATAAATCAATGAAATTATCTTGACAAACACCAGATTTATCAACAGTATAATGGAGACCAAACTATTGAACACTACACTTAACTAGTATCTTTGAAAACATAGTATACTTCACTTAACTATATATTTTTTACAAGCTTCATTCAAACCACCTAAAAATTGAATGACATCATCCTCCTTACCTGGCACTAAATATTATTTGATAAGCCATTCTGTTAAAGGACACCCAATCTTTATGATATTTCTTTTACTTTCATTGTGTTCTCAGTGACAGCCTCTGTCTCTGACTTATAACCCTCAGTTTGGCCAAACAGCAGTACATGATCTGCATGACCTGCAGGCTTACAGACCAAGGAAAATAAGCCCATGACTCCAAACTCAATAGTCCCAGTAACTTTCCACTCCTCAAGAAGCAGGCTGTCCCACTGGTCACCTGCTGCAGGTTTAAGGAAGGGAGAGAGAACATACACGGAGGGGATTTCTCTCTTCTTCCTTCTGCTGAAAGGCTGCACTTTTCCCCCAGCAGCCTCTTTCCCTTCCCCTTTAAATGGTGCTGCAAGAGCTCCCTCTCCTGTTTCACATTTTGTGTGCCAGTTGGAAAAAACCTACAAAGCTCAAAGCCACAATTATTCTGACAACAGGAAAACACTTGCATTCAGCAGCCTTTTTCCAAAAAGCTGCAACACTTGGCATTAAGACAGAAATACCCAGTGTAGCTGGCACACAGTCCTGTCTGACTGTGTAGAAACAGAATAGCACCCTCCAAGTGTGTACTTAGGACACCATACTGTAAGAATCAAAGGTCAATCCTTCTAAAAAAAAACAGACAGTGAAAATATATTTACTTTATCAACTGGTTATCAACTGGTTATCCACCACCAACTGCTTCTGTGCCATAGGTCTTTATGATAAAATGTGCCTTTTCACAGAAGTTTCCATTGGAAAACCATGAGTGTTACAGGAAGCTCTAGGATCTTCTAGGCCATGGTATTTTTTGAATCGAGACATTCATAAAAAGCTCAAAAAGGTTCTACAATATCTGCAATCAGTTTTTATAAAGAAGTAATATATTTTAATGAATTAAGTAAAGTGGATTCTTTGTCCACAATGGTGTTTTAAAGTCAGTGATGCCCAGCTCTCTTGTCACTCTGTATGTACCCTTTTGTTACCTTCAGGCCCTTGCCCACCGCTTTCCACTTTACCCAAGCATTTGATCTGCAGATTCATCTGAGCAAAACAGTTCTTTACAGTTAGAAAGAAAAAACCTTTTTTAAAAAAGTTATGTGAGAAAACTCCATGCTAAGGATGGGTAGAACTAGTAATTTTAAAAGCATCTTACAGCTGCATATACAACAGTATGTGTGTGTTACTCTCATTCTGCTATTAAATAATAGCAAGGTATCGAGCTGGCTGAAAAAAAGTAGTTCTAGTCTTTTGCATTCACAGAGTCTCATTAACACAGGTCAAGTAAAACCACGTGTTTCTCCTGCTGTAGCAGAAAGAAGACAGACTGGTATCCTACCTGGGGAATGTCCACCAGAAACTGGTGGGCTGTGTGTATGGTCGAGTCCTTGCTTCTCTCTGGCTTCTCTTCAGTCACCTTTAGTAGTTTTTCTGGTGCAGAGTCATTGACATCCTCTGAGTCAAAAGTCTGGAGCTCTGGCTCCACATCACCTGGTCCTACAACCACAAACCTAATTACTGACTTCATGGATCACACATAATACAAGAAGCAATATTCTATCTTAACTCTTCCAAAGAGCATCTCATGTGCTTTGTAGTGCAGCTGGCACTTTCTTATTTTAAGACATTTAATTTTAGGAATGGGATGAATAGATCTTGCAACTCACTATAACAGAAAACCATGTATTTCCTAATGCAAATTGGTTTTCTGTCTTGTAAACTTCTTGCCAAACAGACAAAGTAATAGTTAACAGATCTTTAACACCTGACAATTCACTGGTGAAGTGCATTTATTGACTCTCAGAGCCTCTCTGACAGAATGATAGGAGGTATAAAGTCACTTGAGAACAGTCAGAAAAATCATCATTAAAAAATGATGCAATCTTTGCCTATCTTTTACTCTCTAATTTTTTAACAGAACAGTTTTCTATAAATCAAAAATCAATTTACAAATAAAGGAACAGACTAGAGAGGTTTTTTAATTACTGTTTCTACTGTTTTCTACTACGCTCTTTAACAACTCATTTCATAAGAATTACTGTAAAGGAGAAAAAGAGTGACATTATAGGATATGTTTCAAAGACTAGTTTTTCAGAACATACAGTTAGAGAATCATGTGGAAAAACAAGTAGGCTGATTACATGCACACCTGTACTGTACATAAAGAGTCTAGCAAGAGATTTAAGTGATTAAAGCTCAAGGGTGTGGGAGGCAAGAATGCAGGCTTGTAAAACTTGTCTCCCCTCTCCAGCCATGCTTTGTGTTGTTCAAGAAGAAAACTCTTTAGGATTCCAAGCTATGGTGGCCTTTACTTAGATTCATCAAAATTACAATTTCTGTTGCAACTGGCAAGAGATACTTCTATCTAGCTGATTTTTTGGGGGCAGGGGGGTGGTGTGTGGCTGACAAGTCAGCCTATCTTCTCTACCAACTACTTCTGTTAGCTGCTCAGTTTTGTTCTCACTTAAGAAAGAAGGCAGTGAGAGTTTGGTGCTACCTCACCAGATGTTGTTCAGACCAGCTCCTCTACTTCTTGCTGGTTTGTTTTTTTTTTTTTTGTCAGAAGTTAGTTATACATAAAACAGTTGAGTTACATGGTGCTGATGGTGGTGACACTGGAATGCATTGTTAAATGCCAATTAATTAAGTGAACTGGCACTGTGTTGAACAGCAGGGAAGTGTTTGCTTTTTATTTCTTCAAAGTGGTGGATGAAGATTAGAGACCATTAACGTGAAAGAAAGCAGCAAACCCCTCTGTCACTCAATCAATTTAGCAAAGGCTAATGCTGGTTACTAGGCAGAATACTGCAGAGGAATCAATTTAGAGCAGGCATTTAGCCTTATGAAACACATCCACTACAGGCAAATCAAAATACCTCCATCTACATCTAAAGATCCATATCAGCATGTATTTAAAATGCTTTTTAAGTTAATGTACCAGGAGTTTTAGTGGCAGTAGACTTCTTTTCTGGCTTCAGCTCTTCAGTGTCTACTGCTCTGAGATCCTCGTCCTGCATTTCTGTTTCCATTGCTGCATCTTCACAGTCTCCTTCTTCCATTTCTTCAGGAGGCATAATAGGTTTCTCTTGCTCCTTGCTAGCTACATCTGCACAAAGACAACAATACTTGTCAAGAGGAATGTGGAAGGAGAAGTAGTCAAGTTAAAAAAATGTTGCATTCTGAGGCCACTGTCTGTCAGTTTCAGTGAACTTAGACGAGATCTGAGGCTCAAACCCCTCTTTTATCTTTCACTCTGCTGTGCTGTGTCATGTCAGTAAGCTATTGCCTTGATTAGCTGAAGTAAGATTTGAAGAGAATAGGTTGTAAAGATATTAAGATAAAATCAATTTTTAGAAGTCAATTTGGTATTTTCAAAAGTGTTATTGTTAGTTTGAATCCAACTGCCAAAGAGTAGCACTTACTGTAGTGAAATGGTATGGCACCTTTACCCAAAGCAAGGATTGTTAATGTAACTTTAAAAAGCAAACAGGGAAAAAAACTACAGCAAATAGGAGTGTTTCAGGATTTGATTCTGCAATGACAACTCTTTACCCCCAGAAATACCACTGTACCATATGTCTGTGCATCATAGTGTTCAGAGCCTTGCTTAATATGTTCAAATGCATCAGCCTCCTCCACGTTTTGTTTAGGCTGAGTTGTGTCCTGCTTTGCTTCACTGCTGGATTCCATGGTTCTCAGTCGCTTGTGGATGCGCTCACTGTGATCTCCCATTGAGCGCTCATTGTCTGCCTGGCCAGGCTTCCTCTTGAAACTCTGGAAAGGAACAAATGAACACCACCAACTTCAAAAGAGGTGTAACCCACCACTCATGAGAACAGTGTTCTAACAAGGAGAAACTGAGTCCTGCCTATTTGCTGGTTAATAGTAAGACATTTAAACAAAAATTTAAAAGAAGAGATGAACCTGTGTATCTTTCATGCTTTGCTTCTGAGAAGCCATCCGGGCCATGCGTGTGGATTCATGGCCTTCTGACTCATTTGCACTTGAAGCTCCAGTCCCACTTTCCTGAAAGAAAAAAAATAAATTTCAAGTGTAACTAAAACCAGAAACTACTGTAAACAAACTCCAGATGTTAAACTGCAATGCTTTGCTACATTCTGTTCTGAACAACCAATGGCTCGTAACTGCAAGTATAATTCCTATGGACACCAGACAAGCCACTTCTACAGTTCAACAATTACCCTAAACTTAGCTTTATGGCAATGAAAATGCAAGATATCTACATGTTTTTTAAGTTTTTTTTCTGTGATTTTATATCTGGTATAAACTGAGGTCTTACACACAATTCTTAAAAACTATGGCAGCAGTTCCCTGATTTTAACTTGAAAACATATTCACAAATTTAGCATTTTTAACTTGGACACTTCCACATCATTTACCTCTTTAGACTGGTCTTTTTCTGAAGCCTCTCCAGCCAGCTCAACAGCACTGTCACTCTGGAGATTTTCTTGCCCAGTCTGCCCTTGTGTTTCATGCTCCATTCTTTCCTCAGCCTCAGGGATCTGTTCATCCATCTCTGAATTACCTTTTTCCTCCTCCTCCTGAAATACCATCAGATTATTTTAACATTCTAAAAAACACTGGGAACTGTGTTGTTGAAAGGCACTTAAAGACAAATACAGTTATTAGACACAGTCAGGATGGGTTAGCAAAGGGAAAGGCCTATTTAACTGGATACCCCTTCTATGATGAGGTCACTAGCCTAGCAGATGAAGAGAAGGCAGTGGATGTAGTTTTTCTGGATTTTTAGTAAGGCTTTTCATAGTCTCCCTCATAGCAACCTCTTGGACAAGTTGTCCAGCTGGGGGATGAGTGGATTCACGGTGTGCTGGGTGGATTCCAGGGCTCAGATAGTTGTAGTGGATGGGGCCTCATCTGGTGACACTCACCAGTGCTGTTCCTCAGGGTTCAGCTCCAGGACTAGTCCTGTTTAAAGTATTTATCAATGATCTGGATGCAGGAGTTGAATGCTCCATTAGCAAGTTTGCTGATGGAGGTGCTGTGGGCTCTCCTGAAGGACAAAAGGCTCATTGTAGTCTATTTAGATAGACTGGGGCACTGGACTATGGTTAAGGGGATGAAATGTAACAGGTCCAAATGCTGGATTCTGCACCTAGGACAGAGTAACACTGGGTTCAAGTATAGGCTGGGAAGAGGAGTGGTTGGAGAGCAGCCCTGCAAAGGGATCTGGGGATGCTGGCCCACAGCAGGCTCTGTGTGAATGAGCACTGAACCCTGGCATTCCAGAGGGTCATCAATCCCCTTCCTGGGGTGCATCAAACACAGCAACACCAGCTGGTCAAAAGAGGTGGTGAATCCACTGTATTCAGCATTGGTGCAGCCTCACCTGAGTGCTGTGTGCAGTTCTGGGCCCCACAAGTAAAGAAGGATGTGAAGGTTCTTAAATGTGGCCAGAGGAGGGCAACAAAGGTGGTGCAAGGGCTGGAAGCAGTGTCCTATAAAGAGTGGCTAAGGACTTTGGGCTTGTCTAGTTTGGAGAGAAGGATGCTGAAAGGGTGGCCCCATTACTCTCCACAACTTCCTGAGGAAGGGACATAGAGAGAGAAGTGATGATCTCTCCTCCCTGGTACCTAGTGATAGGATGCATGGGAATGGTCATTAAGACTTTTAGTATCACAGAGAGGGTGGTGAAAAACTGGAACAGGCTTCCTAGAGAGGTGGTCAATGCCCCAGAGCTGTCAGTGTTTAAGAAGCATTTGGACAATGTGCTTAATACTATGCTTAAATTTTTGGTCAGCCCTGAAGTGGTTGGACTAAATGATCACTGTAGGTCCCTTCCAACTGCAAGAGTATGTGAGGAGGCAGCAGGAACACAGATGGCAGAAACACGTTTAATAAGCACAGTTCTTGTTACCTCGATGAAGACTCTCACTAACATAGGATCCATTCAATGTCAAATTTGTTTGAGAGTATCACAAAGCATACTCATTTCTTAAATCTTGTATAAGGCAATTAAAAAAAAAAAAAAAAGGAAATCACACTTTTATTTATTACACTGTACCTGAGGTTGAAGGCCTTGGTCTTCATTAGGGATTCCCTTATCTTCAGCAGAATCTTTTTTCTCATCAGGTGGTTGTGACTCTTCCTCTTCTTCATCTGCATCCTCAGTGTTCCCTGCCTTTTCTTCTTGATCATGGGCATCTTTGTCTCCTTCATCTTCCTTCTCCTCTTTATCTTCACAAGTGCCTTCTTCAGCTGCTTTTGCATCTTGATCATCTCTTTCTGTCTCACCAGTGTCCTCTTCATTCTGTTCTTCTGTCTTCTCTGCCTCATTTAAATCCATAGGTTTCTCACCTATTTCAAAATCATTCTCTTCTGGATTAAAAGAAAAAAATCAGAAAGGTATATAAAACTTTCAGTGAAGTACAGAGACAGTGAATATTACAGATATTTGAAAGAGAATTGCCCAGGATATCAAGAACCCATAAAATACTGAGTTCTATACACAGAATCTGTGTTTTCTACAGCTAGATAATTCCTTTAAGTCACAACTGATTTCTGGCTAGCAGTACAGCAGCATGAATTCCTATTAACTTCCTTTAACCTAATATTCCTGAAGGTCAATTGACTTTTAAGTGTACAAGTACTTGAAAGCATAACAGGAAACAAAAAGAAACCACAAAAGCAACTGGATAATTAAATAAGGAGATTCCAGCATAAGTTAGGCTGTATCACTGGGATAACACGAGAAAGCATGCTCCACAGTGTGCATGAAAAGGAGGTAAAGGAAAATGTTGTAAGGCTGACTTCTTGATGGCCTGCATTTGGTATGTTGGTATTTTGATGCACAAATGAATTTGCAGCTTCTTGGTAATTATATAGAATCCTACCATCATCTCCTTTCTACAGACAAAAAAGGCTTCATGATCTGATTGTCCCCCCAGCTTCCATGTGGCTTTCATGTAGGAATCTGTAGAGATTTTCAGCTGTACCTTCATTCTCCTCATCATCACTCTTCTCATTACTCTCCAGATTCAAATTATCAGGAAGGTCCAAAGGTTCAACTTCAGGCTCCTTCTCTTGCTGGCCATGATAAGGATCTACTTCATTCTCATCATACTCACGCTGTCAGCAAAAAAATGGGGTAAAAAATAACAGGTATAGACTAAGTGGAGGATAGGCAAAGATAAGAAACAAGATACTACTGTATTTTCTAGGTCAGTGAAATACTGGATACAATATTACATTCTGATCAGTTAAAAGTGGATTTTCAGTAGTACACAAAGTCATGCATGAAGAGCAGAAAGATTAATTTCAGTAAATGCATTTACATAAATTGGCAGTACTTAAAACCAGCATGTTTTATGTTCAAAAGCCAGTTTTCCTAGCTAAAACATTCTAAATGGAATATGCACTCTTGGAGATGCTAAAGATGTACTCTTGCATACTAAGGTGTTTCTGTTGCTAAACACAACAGAATTACAGTTTTAAAGCTTTGTCCATCAAAACATCAATTCAGTATAAAGCCTGTTTTGGCAGTCATTACAGGTTTAGGGTACTGAAAAAAAAAATCCTTTCTGGAATATGAATCAGCAAATAAACGTGTATTATAATGGATACAGCATGGTTTACTTTTAGGTCTGAAATAAACATTTTCAGGGAGCTTCACTGTTAAAAAAAAGGCATTTCAAATTCTCAGAAACAGATGGCTCGAGCAACAGAATGTGGTTTAACAGCAAGATACTCCATGTAGTTCAAATAATTTTTACCTCATCAATTTGTTCATGAATTTTCTCTTTATATCCACTATCCTCTTCCTCTTGCTCTTCTTCCTCATTCTTGGGAGGCTGTTTTTTGTTATCCTTGTTTCCTGTCCCCAGATTGTCATCTTTTGCAACGAGTTCTGAATCCTCCTATTAATAAATCCAAAAGAAACTCAATTATGTTGCCCACTTTTCAAAGTCTCAGTGACATCTCCTACAGAAAA